>VZRU01001315.1:300834-336757 GCA_013398155.1 Pedionomus torquatus | reverse complement strand
AAAAAAAAAAAAAAAAAAAAAAGCCAACACTGTGTTTCTGAGCATAACTCCGACTCTTTTGGAATTCTGCTCAGGACTTTGGAAGTCATCAGGAGTGTTGCACTAATTGCGTCTCGAGCTGCAGCCCCTGATGCCCAACAGTGCATGCTTGCTCTTGGGCTTGCTGACAGACTTAGCTACTGAATGACTTTCCTGTTTCCATTGTCATAACTCAACTTTTTGAGTGGAGTAATCAATATCTGCCTCACCCATTTTTGACTTGGTGCCCATAAGAACTTAATTCTTGCCAGGCTGCTGGGAAGGCTGTTCAAATCTTTGATTATGCTACATCTATAAGGACAGCTTTTCTAGCATCTGCCACTGGTCTGCAAAAAGCAGGAGAAATGTGGCACCAACACCACACCCATCACTTGCCTTGAAAGGTGGGGACTGGTAATTTTCATTTCATGCAAAAGAAGACGAGGAATCGGAGCAGAGCAGTATATTCAAAATGCACACAGATACAAAGTGATCGCAAGAAAGAAAGATGATTTTAAAATAATTCCTAAAGTTTCAGAAGCTAAAAATTAATGGTTGGGAGCACAGTGGAAACAGATGTATTCAAAACTGTGTTTTCTCTATTATTCCCTGAAGTGACTGGGCGTCATTCAATATGTGTCATCTTAGGGATTAATATGACCTTGAAAAAAAAAGTTTAATAGTCAGCATTAAGAATGAAACACCATTTATAAACTCAGCCTTTTAAATAGTTTTACTCAGTAGTTTCACTGTGAGCTTCAGTCTAGACTAGATTTAGTGAATGGCCAGTAGTTTTCATATTTTTCTTTAGAATTTATTCTGCCCCCTGTCACTGGTGGTAGTATCTAAGCATGAAATTTGTCAGCCGTGGAGCCTGTAGAGTTTAGCTGCATTATGCAGACACATTATGTAAACATACCATTTTGATATATTACATGACCTTTTCCCTTAGCCAAATAATAACACTCCAGAACCTATCCAAGGCCATCATTTTTCATTCATTTTATTTTCTCTCAGGCATCCAGGAACTCCTTCAGAGATTAAAAACTACTAAACACAAGGTTTCCTAAGATCACGTTATGTTTAGTAAATATACTCCATACTTCTCAGTATTCCTCCCCTTTGGGAGTAGGCGTTAAGGTTGAAAAACACAGGTACAGATTTGCTAAGTCTCCACAGCCAGTAAGATGTATCTTGGGTAGGGGTAGGAGTAGAGCAGAAGGTATTTTTTGATGGTGCATCACATGACATGACTGCACATTACCCTGCAGAAATGTTCAGGGAGCACTTCTGCTGCTCACGGGGAAGGTCACAAGAGAAGGCTTGCAGAGAAGAAGGGGCAGCTGATTTACAAAGAGTGTAAAGTAACAGTGGTATGTGAAGTTTCAGGGATATACGGTGGTATAAATACAAGGAAATAAAGGAAGTCAATGAAAGGAGAGCAAAAGCAGGCCAGCCATAAGACTGGCTGGGGAAGGAGTATATGGAAGAACCTCATTTCTCACGAGAAGACAGTAGTAGTGAGATGTGAGCAGCCCACAGAAAGTGCTAGATGTGGACAGGGCAAAGAGACACCTCTGCCAAGCTCCTCAACTCCTTTGAGATTAAGAAGGGCGCTTTTCTTCCTCTCATCTTCCTATTCTCTATGACTGGCATACTCTTCACCTGCATGCTGCTGCTACCCTGGTTCCCTGGTTCTATGATCAGATATTAAAAGCCAAGAGAGCATATTCCTCCCACAAATCTATGCCAATGTTGTGGCCTGCGTGATATGTAGGCAGTAAGATAAAAAGAAAAAAAAGCTCAACAATTCTCCTTCCACCCACTTCCACAAAAAGCAAACCAGCACACTTACCTCTCTCAAAACAAACTTCTGGTTTTCAGGAATACTGTGGACATTTTCTTGGCACAAGGACATTGTCAAGTAGTCGGTCCCCGAATCAACTGCTGCACAAATTTCTGGCTGTCGAGTGTTGTAACGTATCTCGTTATGGGACGTGTACTCGAAAAACTACAAACCCAAGAGAAGAAACAAAGGACAATAGTCATTTCATATGTACACAGAAAATATTAACAAGGACGATATACTAAGATACTATGATGAAGTTCACATATTAAAGTTACTATTGAGGAGAGAAATCCTGCCAAAAATATAAGGAGCCTTAACTGCTGCTGTTTGCTTACTATTTTACAGAAAATCAAATCTCACCACAGCACTGCTTTACTCTGGTATCACTTCAGATGTATGAAATACTGAATAAATGGCCTGGAAAACAGACATTCCAGATTTAAAGAACTTTCAAAATCTGACTGCAATATTCTACTTTCATAGTCTAGATCACCCTTAAAAATAGGATGGCAACAAGCTTATAGCCTGATAATATGGCTTCTTAATTCAGCTGTCACAAAACAATGTTACTTTTAATTAAGGAGTTGCTCACTGCTTAGTCCAAATGCAGTTCGGTCAAGGTTCATTTCCAGTTACAAAGTACTCATCACCATGCATCTTGAGCATTTTATTATATAACATTTCAAGTTATTATTTGGAGCAAATCATCTACAGCTGCTTTTAAACATGAACAGAACTTTATTAAAGATAATTTACTGGCTTTGCTTTTTGTACAAGATTCTACAGAGCTGTTCTGAACACGCTGTAAAACATTTTGGCTTTTGTAGCCATTATGGCTGCAGACTTCCTTAAAATTTTTATATTTATCATGGACACTTGCCAAATTTTGGACTTCATTAAAGAGCGGCAGAGATTGAGAGCTGTTTGTATTTAGCATGCTTGTAAATAATTTAGATTACCATAGTGCACGGATGTGTGTTTAGATCTGATTTACATTATACTCAGTAGGGTAGAGGAGAGTTTTATACACATCAGAAGATTGCTTGTTACAAATAATATAGCTGCATTAGTGGAAAGCAATAAAAGAACGAGGGAGAGAAAGAATCCTCCTTTGTTTTGTTTCCCCTCTGCAGAAGCAGACTGTATGGCTTTGTGAAGGGGGTTGTAGCAATTAAAAAATGTTGTATATACTTGAACTTACCACAAAACCATCCTTAACAACCATCAAGGCTAATTAACCTTGGAAGAGAAACTAGAAGTGGAGTTTTAATGTAAACAGGACCATGTGATTACAAAGTCTGCAGTCATTCATGTCTAGGTCTAAGAGCTCTGATCTAGACTATGGTGATGGTAGTTTCAGGACATCTCCTTTGTTCCTCCTTTTATCGTAGTTAGGAATTTATCTGCTGAGGTGGCAGCTGTCATAGCCATAAATGGACAAATGCTGTCCACTGCCTCAGCTTGTGGAACTCCATAGCTTTTCTTTGGGCAGTGATGTGACGCTCCCCCTCAGAACTAACCTGTTTACTGTCATTCATTCATGATGCTGCAAAGGGAAATGCAATGCTTTGAGAAGGCAACTTCAAGTTTGAGGTCTGTCTGCTGACATAGCACCCAGGAGACTGATTTCCCCTGGAAACCTATTGCAGAATCACAGAATGCAATGGAAAGGACCTCTGGAGATCATCTAGTCCAACTCCTTTGCCAAAGCAGGTCACACAGGAATGTGTCCAGGCAGGTTTTGAATGTCTCCAGAGACACCACCTCTCTGAGCATCCTTGTGCCAGTGCTCTGCCACCCTCAAAGTGAAGAAGTCCCTCCTCGTGTTTAGATGGAACTTCCTATGTACAAATTTGTGCCCATTACCTCTTTTCCTGTCACTGGGAACCCCTGAATAAAGACTGGCCCTATCCTCTTGACACTCACCCTTTTAGTGTTTATAGGCATTGGTCAGACCCCCCCCTCAGTCTTCCCTAAAAACCCACGTCCCTCAGCCTTTCCTTGTAAGAGAAATGTTCTAGTCCTCTAATGGTTTTCATAGCCCTATTGTTAGGGCCTGTTCCTATGACGTAGGCTGCACTGCCTTTACAACATGTGTTATGCCAGAAATATCTCATCATCAACAGAAATCAAGTGTTGTAATATTGGACCAATATTTTTATTTTTATAATCATTATTATTTTTTAATTTCAACTATTCCCTGGCCTCCAGGCCTCAGTTCCCAGGTCCAGTATCTGATTGGCACATGGAAAGCCTGCCCCCCAAAAGGGGCACCACAGTGAGCTGGAAAGGCTCATTTTAAGGTTATGACTCAAGAATAAAGAAAAAGCTTCACTCCTGCTCATTTGTGTCTGGATGGACACTTTTTACAGATGCCATTTTTACAAGGCAACATTCAGAACCTGGTTCATTAGTGGATTTATAATAACTCTTCCTAGCAGTTTGCATCAGTAGCAGCAAAAACCTGCAAGCTGCTGATTGTATCAGTAGATGGAGAAGCTACAGGGTCAGACTGGTCCTTACTACTGAACATCTTTTCTGAATGGCATCTCAAGGATTTAGCATCAGATTTTGGAGTCGAAGAACAAGTAAAATGGTTAATTTCTGAAAAACATTAAGGATTTTGGTTTTGTTTTCAAGTATTAGCAATCAAGTACTCCTGCCTCCTTGCCCAATGAACATTATACCGTTCTCTACCCTATACTGCTTCAAATGGAATAAATACTTCAGACTTCAGGCTTTTTCAAGCTCTGGTAATACATGAGATAAATTGCTTTCTCCTCAAAAGGAGAAGGATTATTTTAGTGTTCTTTCCTTGCCCCATGACTTCTGTGGGCAGAAAGGAAGCATTTTCAAATTGATCCATGGCCCTGTAACTAGTAGCCTTACTGCATTTCCTTCCTTCAGAGAGCCAGTAGATTCCCTGAAGTGCTAGTGGAAAACTTGATAAGGCCTTTTATCTAGTGTCTATCCCTTCTGGAGCAATCTACAGTATATGACCCAGCTGCATCAGTGCTCTGTGGTACTAGGGTTGGAGGCAGATTTTGGCTATCTCTCCAGACCGCGAAACACACTCTTATGCCTCTCTGTGCCTGGCTACTGCTCTTCTGTATGCAGGATGAAGTTTGCACTTGATGGGTAGAACCAGCAAAGATGTTACCAGGTCTGATACTCCTTTCACAGAAAACCCATGGGCTTTTCTAAGATCTTTGTTTGCCTCTCCCTATTTGCCTCAAACCTATCAGCTGCAAACGGGAATACTGGAAGAGTGCTGTCAGACAAAGCAGACTGCTCAGTGGTTTTCCATCTTACCACACCAAGTCAGCTTCCTGCCATCATGTGTTGGTGCCCTCTGTTCTGCTTCTTAGCCATTCCAAGAAGGAAAATGGGTTTTATTTGTTTTATTTCAAAATCTTTCATTCTCATCTACCAGGGAAGACACTTCCACAAAACAGGAGCAGCCTGAGGTGTGAGCACCAAGTAGCCAGTGCTTTGCATATTTTCTGCCTCTCTTCTATATGGGCTCAGCTCCTATCACCACAGTCAGATGCTCACATTCTTGCCATAATGAACACTCTAATTTTAAACAACCCACGGTCAGTTTTTTTACTACTTACACAAAAGTAACTCAAAAGGATGAAAGGGAACCCTCTCACTTAGGCCATGAATTCAAGGAAAAGTAACAACAAATTACCAAAGATCTCAGTTTTCTGAGAGTGGTTTTACTTACTGAGACATAAAATGGGAGCAGGTGCCGGACTTTATAAATAATCAAGAGCACAGAGCTCTCTCCTCTCAGCACAGTGCACACAGATACTCAGAGGTCACTTTAAATGAAGAATTGCTTCCAGTGAAAAGACCTTATGCAGTTATCCCCTACACAAACAGCCACCTGCCACTAGCATATCGTGCCAGAGGATGGGTGTACTGGAGTGTAAGACACATACGGCTGACCAAGTTAACTTCATTAATGTTAAATTCTATCTAGATGTATTTGGAGAATAACTGAGCTGCACTCTAGAGAATAAACTTCATTCCTTTATACCATGAGGCAGTGTGAATGTGCAGCCAGGAGTACTATTTGGGGAAGAAAACAATGAATGGTGGAACAAGATCTGCAACTGGAGACGGATGAGAAGGAGACTAGAGGATTGAAAATGGCAGCTATCCATGAAAGAAGGCATGTGAAAAGGACCAAAACATGGCTTAGTGTGTGTAGTAAGTGGTAGGAGAAATATGTGAGAGAGAAACAGAGCAAGGGCATTAGAGAAAGACTGGAAGCTGGCCAGCATGGAAAAGAAAGTGTTAAATAGCATGGAATGGAGAAAAGAGCTGTATGTGACATGTGGTGCAGGGCAGGGGACTGGAGTGAGGCTTTGTAAGGAGGGTTTCCTGCTAAATCTGTGTATTGGTACAAAGTGGAGGAAAGCAGACTGGGGAAAAGAAGGCAGAAGGGCTTGGAATTAGGATGGCAGATTCCCTTCCAACAGCAAAACAGAATTAAAGAGCTACCTGTTGTCAGCAACCACCTGTGAAACTCTGTGGTGAAATGCTTTGCTCTCTTTAGTGTTGATACAACTAGCAGATGACCAGCCTTGTCACCATCAGTTAGTTCATCAGCTGTCAGAGGTAGATGTACTTGTAGATCTAATTGTTTCAGTCCTGCCACTCTCACCTGCCAACTAAGCAGGTATTAGCTAAGGTATTCACACCACCAGCTGCAGCCTGTTACCTTTTAAGAATGACTGTCAAGAGGGCAGTGTGATGGGAGGGAACTGGAGAGAAATGTCCTGATGATGGGTTTCCCGGCTATTTGTGAACCAGAAAAAAAGACGTGCAAGGTCAACAGTCCTGACTTTCATTTCCCATTTCACCTGTGTTTCTAAGTTTTTGTCTTATTGTAGCCTCCCTCTGTTCCTCGCCCCACAGCTATTCCTGCTGTCCACTCTCTCTTACAATTACTACCCATCAACCCTACTCACACTTCCATTTGCCAATGATAACTCTACTCCCATGTTCAGTCCCCTGCCCTTTCCACTAAAGAGGTCTCCAGTGATCCTGCTTGCTTCATGCTCCCTGCCTGTAGCTCCTAATAATTTCTTCCTCTATCATATGTGCCCTATTCCTTATCTGTTGCCCTACCTGTCCCAAACTTCTGCCCTCTGTCACCTTGGCCACCTTTCCCCAGCTCCTGTCAGCCCTCCCTTGCCTTGTGCCCATTTCACTAGTATTGTTTGGCCTTCCCTCCTCAGGCTCTGCAATTCTCTTGTGTCATCTCATATTTTATTTTGCTGGTTTATATTGCAGTCGGGGAGTTTCTCCATTTCTCCTTGCTCCTGCTGCCTGGATGCCAGCAGAGGGAGCACTAATTGCACGGCTCCGAGAGCATTGCTGCTCTCGGTCTTAGTGCCTGCTGTCAAAGCTACATGGATGCATTGCCTCATTAACACAGACACAAGTGCATTAATATCCAGTGATTTGATATCTTTGCAGTAAGTTCAGTTAGTCTTTTAGTGCTAGTAAGCAAAAGATAACTTTAAATAATGTCATCTCTTAAGAACCATTTTCCTATGAATTATATTTCTTTTGCTTTCACTTTTTACTCTATGTCTGACCTCAAGAGACATCAAAATTAAAAGGATCCACTACAAGAATCAAAATTAGATGCAAGTTCAGCTGTGGCAACAGGTACTTGAAGCCCTACTGCAATGCTTCTTACCGCACATTTTACATTATGGCCATTTTCAAAATGAAAATAAAATAAGAATCTTACCTGATTTTGTCCCATGCCATGACACGGGTACAGTATGACTCTTTGTCCAGTTATCTTATGTTCATTTGAAGGGTTATAATCAAAACAGAAGTTTGCCATTCCTCTATTCTTCAGCTAATCAAGACAAAAGAATATTTTGAAGTGTTAATCTAAAGCAAGGAAGATATGCTGTAGTCACTTTACACCTATCCTGTTGGACTGTGAGGCGTATACCCCAGAACTGGTTCAAACTAATTGGAATAGATCAAACAGATCCAATGACAATGTCTCTCTTAAAATAATGAAAAATAAAACCGTTGTGACTGTCTTGACTTTGGGCACTGAAGCAGCCAGACACAATAGTTTCCCCTAGGAATGACATTGTGTTCCAGTGTATTTGCAAATGAAGCAGGGAGGAACTATAAAAAGCCATGTTGAAACCCAGCAAGCCAGGAATTAATGCAAAACAAAAACATCTGCCATGTCTTTAACTTCCCCCTCCCCAAGATCAATTTTCTTATGAGAAGGCAACTACATACTTTTCTCAGTTTGACAAATGGGAGATGTTAGAAGGATTTGTTCTCAAAAGGACTCCAGAACCCTCCTGAGGCTGAGCAAGCAGACAGAAATCATGAAAGGGGGTAAGAAATATCTTTGGAAAGAGACACTAGGTGTGATACTAAACATTCGTTCCTAGTATTGCTGACCTCTGACACAACAGGTACATAACTTCTAGATTAAATTTGAAAACATTATGCTATTTGATTTTAAAAACATCAAGGTAATTAACAAAGATTTGCATTCAAGTATTCAGAAGGCAAAAATAACTGGAAATATGTTAAACAATGCCATAACAATTACTGACTCATAGTGTTAGCCACTTAACTAAATTTAAGATTACACAGAGCAAAATAAGTTCTGTAAACATAGGTTCAAGCTGAATGCCCCTGTTACTGAGTGTAATTATATCACAGACAAAAAGAATAAGCAGAGTAAGTCTCAGAAGAGTTGCCTCAGCAAGGTGTAATTTCACTGCTATTCCCTAGTCACGATAATTGTATCTTCAGTTCTCAAATGCGGAGAATGAAGGGACAGGAAGGGATTGCAGAAGGCTAAAACCAAACAAACAAGACAAACCCCTCAGGACCCAAACCCACCACAGAGCAAACCACACAAGTTGGAAAATTAAATATTTGTGTTCTACATACATTTTGCTTTCCCAACTTCTACTTTTTATTGCTGCCCAACATCTTCTTTCCACTGCTTTGTGCCCATTCCTGCTGAAAGCCAGCCAAGCTCTCGGCGTGCCTGGGCTGCTGGCCTAAGGCAATAGCAATGCACTGGAGGGCTGGGGAGGACCACTGAGACACCACAGCCTGGGGCTCTTTGCAGGTCTGCTGGAGCGATGAGGCTCTCCTGTTAAAGCCAAATCTATAAATGTAGGACATAAGCCCTACCATTTCTGGCTTTGCCTCTTAATTCCTCTCTGAACGTATTTCCACTATTTTTTGGCATTCGGTGCCAGTTTTCAGTACGGGACAAACATCTGAATTTGGCGTACGATAGAAATTCATTCTTCGTTTTAGCATCCAGGTTTACTAGAAGCAAAAGAAATCCCCTGGGTAACGTTCTACGGACAGGTTTGATGGAAACACACTAGACCACTGCACCCCTCCCCAAGCTGTCAAAAGAAGACATTTTGTTTACCTCCATAACACTAGGCAAGAATTACACTTGCAAAAACAGAAAAGTGTCTTTTACAGGTAATTTTTAACACTACAGTGGAACTAACTAAACCAAGCAATGCACTTCTCATGTTTTTACATTCTGCATCAAGAAATGTCAACTTAAAGTTGTACCTACTTAAAAGCAGTAACTGTAACTCTAAAAATATAAATCAGTTTGTTGTTGTCAGCAACTGTCCTTAGGATCAGGGGGTGTCTCATCAGTATGTTTCACAATGTATGACTTTGCCTGACTGTCTCCTGACTCCAAAGGCAGATAAAGGTAACAAAGCACTTATCGCTGGTGCCCTTCCAGGCAACCCAACACCCTTGCTAACGCTCCAAGCATGCGCCCTTTGCTGTCAGTCCCCAGCACGTGCTCTCTTTTGTGGCCTGGAATTTTAAATAACCTATTTTAAACTGCTGTGCACCACCAGAACTACCGTAATTCTCCCACACACATTACGCAATGCCCAAATACAGCCAGCAAAAAAAAAAAAAAAAAAAAAAAAGCCATGTACTGTGTAAAAGATTACTGACTTAAGCTTCATTTCAGATGGTTTAAAACTGAGTCTGTACTCCCACAATGTTACCACTTATATTCTCCCATTTTCCTCTTTCATGCATAAATGGTTCTGATACATGAATACATATCCTGAAACATACATGGTCCATACTTCAACCTGGTTCTTTAGTTTGTTTTATCAGACATAAGTAGATGTTCTTTTATACCCACATTTCATCAGGACACCCTAGATGTCCAAGACCTAATCTGTGGGAATAGTGCATACTAAGCTGTTAAATGACTGATCTGAAATAACAAAGATTTGAAAATAATCTGATTGCAGCATCATTGATGGGGGAGGGGAAAAAAAATATCTCTGTTCCAAGGCAGAAAAAAGTATGAATTTGTGAAAGTAATATTTTTCTCTTGTTAAATGGGAACACAGTTTAAGTTCCTTTTATGTGCAATAGCTCTATCAAAACAGCAATCACCCATTCATTTCTGAAACCATCTTTGTTCCCGTACCCACCATAAACAAGTCATGCAAAAAGAACAAATTTTTCTCCATGACTTACCTTAATTCTTTTGCAGAATGCTGCATTAGAGAAATAGAAGCAAGAAAAACGTTGATCACCTTGCCATTGAAATACACAGTTCAGTAATAAAAAGCTCTGCCCTGCACCTCTACGTTTGCCCCCATTGAAGCACTGTAGGTGTACTCTACTGTGCCATTTAGTTACCACTCTGTTTAGAGGCTGTGACAGGTAATAAACAGCAACTACTGAAATATTTACCTCAGATCCCTTACTTCGTGTAGAAATTTGCATCTGTTATTTATTAACATCTGGACATTGGCATGTAGTGATGCAATACAGATGGCATTCTGTAAATAATTAGTTGGGTTTTTTTTAAGATAAAATCCATTTCATATAACTAAGCACAGCGTCAACAGATTTTTGACATTGAAACTTCATTACATTAGTTATAAATACGGCCAGTGGAACACAGCCAACCTTTCTCTTCATCCACAAAATAGATCAGAATCCTCTTTATTCTGCCACAGTGGCATTGGTGCTGATGCACTAGTGGTATGAGCAGATGATACTGTGGGACACAGCAAGAAACAAATTTGTAGCAAGCCAACAGCTTCATGGTACTGACCAGGTGTAAGCTTCTACCTCAAAGGTAATCAGAACAGTCACAGGAAACAATTTTACTGAAGGTAAACTGTTTTTCTATCAGCCTTTTCTTTTGGGGGAAAGTAAATTGGGGGAGAGAAAGGAAATATTCTTGGATTTCTGTGAACTGATTTAGTACAATGCTGAGATGGGTATGCAATATTGATGGCTAAAATCCTTTGAAGATCAATGATGAGACACTGCTGTTGGAATTCAGCTGCTCACCGCAGCAAGTCCAAGTCTCTCTGAAAGGCTCAAGAACATTCAAGCAAATGTCTCAAGTGATGGTGTGTTCACTTGAGATTAGTATGAAACACTCTAACTTTCTTTAAACAAGTCTGTCTCAAGCTTTCAGACTGTACAACCAACAGAATGGTGGACATATTCCTGCAAAGAGCATCAGATCTCCAAGTCTAGTCAGATATAACCTTGGGTACCAATTTAACCTTAAGTGGCAGCTCCACAAATTGTGTTATAATGCAGTTTTAGAGGTATACCCTAAAGGAGGCTGTTTGGAGCCTGGTATTTCCGAGAACTTGTAACACCAGATATGCAATAGTCTTTGACTACAAAACTTAGGTCACATAGCTAAGATCTCATCTTCTGTAAGCCTGTCCATATATATCTTTTGTTTCATGTCTGTTTCATGTCACAGCAAAATACAATTACTCATAGTTTTAAAGGCTTAAAATCTTACTCCCTGATTATTTTTTTTTTTTTTTTTACATCTGATCTAAATGAAACAAAATTATGACTAAGCATTTGGAAATTCATTGAAGACAGGATAGTCTTGGATGAAAATGTAGAAAGAAGCTACCAATAGAAAAGTTCAAGTTTTTGATCTCCCAACTGATTCAGTCAGTTGAAGATACCTTTAAGGATAGGTAGTGAACAGAGCCATTGGCTAATAGTCACAATAGACATTTACTGTAGTTGAAGCGTAGTCGCTTCAACAACTAATTGCACAATGCAGCAATGTCACAGTGCTAATATTAAACATGCAAGATGGCTCAAAATCCTCCCTAGTATTGCCCATACCATACATCTCCTGGGCAGCTAAGATTTGTAAGGAGGCTTTATCTGAGCTATCTAGGTAGGCAATCTGCACAGCACACAGACCTTCATTTCACACCCACTGCAGCACAAGCACACACTTTGCTGGTAACTGCACACTCAAGGATGGTCAAATCAGATGCTATGTTAAAGAGACATTAGTGCACTACACCAGAACCTAAAAGGGACTGTCAGCCTTTCCTGAAACACCGACATCTTATTATCTTAACCCACTAAGTGCCTATCAGCTTCATTCCCATAGGGAAAAAAAAAAAAAAAAAAATCAAAATCAAAATGTTTAGTTAATGTCCCACACAAGGGTCCAAAGCTGCATGGAAACCAGGGACCAGAAACACACTACTTGTACAGCTGCCCAAGGTACTATGTGGCTTAAAAATGACAGCTGCTTCAGCCAATCAAGAACACTGAATCATACAACCAATGAATGGTTTGGGTTGCAAGGGACCTTTAAGGACTACTGAGTCCTACCTCCCTACCACAGGCAGTGACATCTTTCATTAGATCAGATTGCTCAAAGCCCCATCCAACCTGACCTTGAACATCGGTTCCAGGGCCTCACCCTCCTCACCATGAATAACCCTCTTCCTTACGTCTACGTATAGATAGAGACAGACCATGTCATTGCCCCTACCCTGAGATGCCCTGGGAAGAATTTTATTGCATGCTTATTCAGAGCTCTAGGACCTTCTGGTTCACCTTACTTTAATACGCCACTGCACAAAACAGTACTGGGACCTCAGATGGGACCATTAACCTCTCTAAATTTTCTTTGCTTTTTCATTAAAATAGCAAATAGGGACTTACAATGTGCTGCTATAAAGATGCTGTGCAAAAAAGGGACTAGCCCTTGAAGGTGTGGCGATTTATTTTTTTCAGTTGTCGATGCAGTTATCTTTCTACCTAAATGCTGCTATCTCATCCAAACTTTCATCTGATAATGGCCCCTGTAGCCTTAAAATTTGAATTTTCACATTTTGAACTTCACTCCACTGTTCCAGTATTGGAACTTCTATGGAAAAAAATCAGACTTCAGTTTAAAAAAAAAAAAATTAGGAATGAAAGCACTTGTATTATTGATAGTGTTCCTTCTCAAAGTATAATTTTGTTCAGAGTGCTGAGTGAAATCAGCATTGTGGCATTCCAGGTTTATTTATGCTTTACAATTTTGGTATAAACTGTACTAATTTTACTAGTAAGGTGATGTATCTCCCTCCTTTCTAGGTGTCAGGCAGTTTGTAAGAATGCTAACATAGCTCAGGTGAAAATATTCAGAATTCTTTATGTTTAAATACAGTTTTAGGCAGCTAACCTTTTAGACAACCAAGCATAGTCAGACAGTAAAAATTTCTGTGTATCAGGAGAGAAAAAATTAACACAAGTGTCTAATTGTTGGTGCATGGGCACTCAATAATTCCTATATCTATTTCAGTAACATCTGACTGACCTATGGGTAACCTTAGAAAGATTCTTCAACTTCAGTGTAAAGATTTTCAAGGGAGGGAGAAATCCCTATACCCCTTTGCAATCTCTTTGAAGAACTAAATAACCTCACGCTAAGCCGAGCTGTTAACAAAATGGACACTTTTAAACACACAGTATTCCTGTGAACCAGAAAAGCACTACACGTCTAAGGCAGGAGTAAAGAACACAATCAATGATTCATTGAAGTTAGCAGATGGGACTGTATCCACAAAGCAGTTGAATCAGTAGGTGTTATTTTTGCACTGTCACTTTCTTAAGAGTATAACTGTACTTTAATCACATTTTAAATTCTTCCTGCCAAAAAAAAAAAAAAAGTATTCTTATTATGTTCACAACTACGTGACAGCATTTATGATTTTTTTTTAGAGAAATATATCGAGTACACCTTAATTACAACGTAGATACCTCAAGCTGCTCGAAACAAAAATTCTTATTTCTAGGTGTTGTCAACACCTTTCCCAAGGATGACACGTGCAGTTAAATCATGAAATAAACTGCACAAATCCCCTCCCCAGGTGGCTGGAGCACTATTACAGCCTAGGCTTTGTTTTGGCGGGTGAAGGATGGAGGTGGAAGGGAGGATGAGGTTACTGAAATGTCCCTGGAAGAAGTCTTATAGTATCTTAGCACTTAACTGCCTCTGACCTTGCCAGTTAGCGATCCAACACAAAGCAACAAAAAACCCAAAAAACCAAATAGATGTTGTACAAGTGTCTGTTCAAGGGAGTGGATGATGGTGGATTTTACCTTTCATACCAGCGATCACACACAGCTTTCAACTCAAGTGCAAGTTCCAAGGCAAATGGAGGAAGGCGGCTGCTCTCTCAGAGACTCCTCAGGGCTTTGCTGCCAAGTGACACACTCCCTGTGGGAGCTCCTACAGCTCCCCACGGGAAATGCAGCTCCCTATGGGAAACCATATCCGTTTCCACAGTAGGATCTTTTTCATCCATCAAGTAACAAAACTTTTAGGGAAGACTGCGAGGAGACTTGGTTCTGTTTTGTACACTCAACAGTGATGGGTTTTTTCCCCTCCATCGAAGAAGATTCAGTGGAGGCTGAGTAACTGAAGCGCAGATGGCAGCAAGGCAAGAGGGTTGAGATAGAGGCTGGATGTGATGCAGCAGCTCTGGAATGCAGCTAGGTCTGCAGAGTGACTGAGTTACTAGCAAGAGTACTTCTAAATCAGTATGGCACTAGTTATCAGGGAGGTATTTATACATCTTTCCCTGTCAGAAAGGTGCAATCTTGTCTTCCTAATAAGACACACGGCAGATATCAGCTGATTTTTTCAGAGGAAGCAGGTATTTGCTGCATCATCTCTGCCTTCATCCCTTGCAAATGAGATAACTGTAACGTGATACACACATGGAGCAGTAGTTTGTATTTATTTGTAAGCTGCAAATAGCACAGAAAGTCGTCAACTCTTAAAAATGAAGAGGATTCTGATATTGAAGCAGTAAAAATTGTTTATAAATCAGTGCTGGTCTAAAGTGATGAAAGATGAAAGATTCACATGTTGGTTTTGACATACAGAATCCTGTATGATCCGGGTGCATATAGCACCAGCTGTCTTTCCTGTCATCAGAGCATCACAGTTTTCATCAGATAAAATGTGCACATACATGTTTCAAAGCACACCCTTTCTATTTTCAAGTCAGCAACTAAAAACTAAACCACTTCGGTAGTTTGTTTTTTTGCTATGCAATGTTTCAATAAATAAATACATTTAAAAAAAAAAAATTATCCTTTGCTTTTAATGCTCTCAAGATGTCACTTGGAAAGTGTAATTCATGGCAATATTACCTGTTTGTCTATCCTTTCACAGAACTCCTTCATAAACAGCATCCTCCCCAGAATAGATTCTGATAGAAACCATGTTTTAAAACCTACCATTTCTACCAGATTCTACTAAAATCCCAAGCTGATTTTGGCATAAAAATGCATTCATACTGAGTTAGCAGGAGAACTCAAAGGACTGTGAGAAGGCCACTTCTCAGCAACCACATACCATTCCAAAGAAGCCCGGTCTGTCCTCGGGTACATGAAGTTCTGGGTACACGTTCTCCAAGAACCATTTGAAGTCCTTACATTTCAGCTTCTCTCGAAGGAGTCTCCTTTCTGCCACATCTCCATATGGTTCCTGAAAGAAAAATTAAAAAACTATTATAAACAAAAACCCAAGCAGAACAGATGCTCTCTTTTAAATTATCTGTATATGTTATTAGGAACCGTATGCTAAAGAGATGAGTAGGACTTTTAGCCAGGAAAAATCCCCATGTTTGGGTGCTGGATTTATTTCATTATCCTTACATTTGTTAAATGTTGACAAAAAGAATTGGAACAGTGCATGTGAAACTTTAAATTATTCTAGAAAACAGTTCTGAGAAAAGTCCCTAAATCTGCAAGTAAGGAAGTCCTTGAACACAGATTGCTGGGAACTGAGAAGGCATATTGGAAAACAAAACTTCCTTAAGCTGAATAAATGAAAATCTCAAAAGCGGTGAATGAATCTTAAGAATTTTAAATTATTCCACCATACATTTGCAAATTACCTTTACAGACAGTTTTACACTTCACTGATGAAATTTCTAAAATCTGCTAATGTTTCCTTTTAACTTCATAGTTTTAGCGGGTGGGAAGTATGAAATCTTAAATCTCCAGAGACAAGTGTTCCTTGTAGACTTTTCCCTGTCTATAGACTGGAGCAAAGTTCACATCTTTTCATGTCCGGCTTCAAAAATCTATTTTGATATTGACTAGGGACTTCAGACAGCCAGGCATAAGCTACCGTTTACAGTCCCCAGATTTTTACAGGTCACCAGACACACTCTTTCATCAAACTGCAAATACATTTGCATTTCTCAAAGCTGTGGAAATATCACTGAAAACACAAAGCAGATGTAAAATAGAGGCAGAGATGCCTGCTTGAATAAACAAACAGCATGACATATTAGCTCTGAGGTCTGAACATTAATCTTAAAGCAAAACTTTACGGATGGAAATTCTGCAGCCATAGCATCCATCATTTTTCCATTATGCTACGGAACTGAATGTTTGCGTTAGATGAAGTAGAAGGGTGAATTCAACCGCTGCAACAAGAGGTGCACAGAGTATTATGGAAACCAGAGTGCACTGGTAGCCGCTTTGATATGTGCAAAAAAACCCCCACAGGAGTCTCAGCTTACATCCACTGTTTCACAATAAGCCAGTGGGCAAAAATTCCGATTCTAACATGTAAATATCCTTTAAAATTGAAGTTCTGTCATCACAGACACCAGCTGCCCAGAACTTCACAAGAAAAACTGTCAGCATTTATTACTTTTTTCTCTTTGTATATGACAAGCAGAACCAGCCTGGCATTGCCTGTGAGCTCCCATCTTAGGATATCCAAACCCCATATTACTCTTGAAGTCAGACTCTAATAATAAAACCTAAGTGGTTTTTATGATGTTAAAGTAAAACAATTATTAAAAATGCATAGACTATAATAATCTAATTACCCAGTTTAATCCAAAGGAACGTGAGATAGAAGCTAACCAAATTTAGCTTCCCCAGTATCCTCCAGCAAATCTTTTAAAAGCATAATGGTTTCTTCCTGGCATGTCTATTGGAGTAGGCCACTGAAAATGTGCGGGGCAGTCCCTGTCCCCCTGCCTGGTCCCTAAGCTTTGGTCTGGTGTAGCTGGGGGTGGGTGCCCAGGAGCCCATCACTCAGAAACCTTTCTGTGCAATGGGAGGTTCAGCACCTCCAGAGACAAGCAAAAGCAGAGAGTGATTTTTTTTTGGCCTGAATTTTGGACTTTATGCCAGAGGCTCATGTAAGGAATTTCTAGACATTGGGAGGATATCTCAGTGTTGTCTTCCAGCCTACATGCCCCTCACGATAAATATATCCAAGCTCTGAATCTGCACACTGCTTTACTGTTCTGGCCTACTCAATCTTCATAGCATTTTTCTCCTGCAAAATTTTGCAAACAAATGATCTTGTATTTTATTCCTCACTGAAAATAAAAATATTAACATTAAAAAACACCCCAACAACAAAACCAGAACTGATGCTTCAAACATTTTATTGGGAACATTTTCACCTGAGTTCCCAGGACTGATTTTAATTAATTTAATCTTTGCAATATTGATTTTGGTTTGGCTTTAATCAAATGTTGTGTAGCAGTAAATCAAACAGAAAAATCCATTTTGTCTTACACCAGTCCAAAATTTTGCAATTATCACAAGACAGGTAATCTTGCTAAAGATTATTACCATGTTGTTCATTTAAAGATCTACTGTCCATTGAATCTTGTTGATTAACATTTGTTAACTATGTGTCTCTTCTATAATTCTTTATTGGTAGAATCCTGTATCAGCTCTTTCATAGAAGCATAAATTTCAGGCTAAACAGCTCCTCCTTAGCTGGGTCACCTTACTTAACTTTATTCTTTCATTTATTCATTCACTCATTTAATATTGACACAATTGTGGCCTTTTGCAGGTCTTACAGAATTTCTGGTTATTTCCAAGTAATTAAAAATTAACTATATATACACTTATTCTATGCTTGGCAAAAAAAGTTTCAGATGAAGTAAGAAATAAACATAAAAAGCACTTCATGTTAAATATTAGCTAAATTAATAGTTATTTAATTGAAAATAAATTCTATTGAAATTCCAAGAACAATGGACTTGAACTCACCAAGCGAGCGTGTGGGTTTCGGTGATAATAAAGTTCTTTGTATTCATCCATCCACACTTCAGCTGCACGCACACTATTTGCCAATGCTTTGGACCGTGAGTATGGAGCTTGTTTGGGGAAAACGTGACCTACATGTGAGCATGGGTGGATCTCAAGACTTCCTCCACACTGCCATATCTAAACAAAGAATTGACATTGTGCTTCATTAATTTGAACCTTAGCAATCAGAATACAGTAACAGTAAGTCTTTGCAAGGGTAATACCTTCTCAAGAACATCATGGCATACTACAAGCAACACAGAAAATAATTGTGTGTCTCATTTGATGAGATTAAATGGCATCCTTGTGAACTCAGAGTAAATCACTGGGAGCAACAAGGAGATATTGCCATCTCTGGTTTTATGTGGTGTGCAATTATCCCCTTCTTAGCTTTACTTCCTTTTAAGACATGATAAGAAATGGTCCACAATATTTCTGCAGGTCCAACTATGGTCTGAAATTCAAGTTATATAAGGATTATTAACAAAACAGCCATGTTTCTAGTCCAGATTAGCCATATGAATAGCCTCCTCAAAGAAACTGATGACTGATTTCTTGGAAACTTACTCTCGTATTCTGCAGGAAAGTTGACTTGACAAACTATGTAAGCTAATCATATTACTGGAGAACAGTAAATTCTGTTTCCATTTCTATATTCCCCATTTCAGAAGAGAGATATGGGTGCCCAGACATAAATTATATCTAACATTTTTCATTGGAAAACTGGGAAAAGAACCCAAGATCCAACACATGAAAGGAAAAGTAATTCTGTAACTGACCCATGGTGGTCCAGCCAAGGTTAGTGAAACAGCCTCTCCTATCTAAACAAATATTCCTGCTTGCTGTCAAGGAAAGCACTTGAACCTGAATGTGGAATTGGCAAAACTCACTCTGCCCTCTTCCTCACGCCTCTGGCTCTATAAGTCAGGAAATACAGGGCCCTGGAGATAATGCCCATAAATGACCATCCAGCAGGGACACTAGATTCAGAACTCTGTGCAAATTTTTGTAATTATTCTCATCTCCTTTGAAAAACATGGACTTCTGGCAGCTCACTCACACAGTCACTGACTTCAGGTTTGATGTAATGAAAAGAAAGCATGGTTAGGTATTTTCCATTTAACACTATGTACAATGGGGCAGAGAACCTGCTTCTGACAACTGCCTGAAACAAGATTTCTGAAAATGTCAGATGAGAGGAATAGCAGGACACGTTGCTGCACTTGACCAAACCTAAGGAAATCACCAATATCTCTGATAGACTTTCTGCAGACTTTTTTTTGGGAGCTGGCACTCCAGTGAGCTAATTCTCCTCATGTATTGAGCTGTGCATAGGTGGCAGCTTACCTTTCCTTTATAAGAAGCGGACAAGGGAAATTAGCTGAAATATAATTAAGAGGTAGAGAGGTTTGCTCCCTGACAAACTTCTTGTACAGCACATGCATTTTAGTTACACATTATTCAAATTAACACAGCAGGAGTGAAAGCTATGAGGCAGCAAATCATACCAATTACCATAGATCAGTGATGGGACTTCTCCCATCTCTCTCCCCAGGACTTTTAGGGATCTAGAAACTCACTATTGATGAAGGCTTTCGGGATACACAAGATGGATGTTGTCTTTAGACTGCTAATTTTGAGTTGCTTGTGATTTCCTCTCAAATTTCTTAATTTACTAATCAATGAATGTTGCCTTTGTTGATTTGGGTTTCGATAATGACATTAGATCTTCACATGTGACACAATACTGTGCTTAATAGCAAAACTGTAAGCACTCTAATACATATGTTTACTTTTAAAACAATTAATTATTCTACTATAGGAAGCACTGTATAATCTTTACTTCTTGGATTTAAAATATTATTTTCTTGCTTTTCATGGGAGGTTCTTTCTTCTTTTTTTGTTGCTTTTGGGAGAACCAGCACATTTGTCATGTCAACAGAGAGATAATTAAAGGAATTCCACAACAGCTGATTTTTCAATAATTAAAATTCTACATTTCTCTAAAAGATAACTGTAGGTTGCTAAGCAATGCTCATTAACTTCCCCTTCCCTTATTAAAACAGTTCAAAACAACTCTTGTCTTCCTCTGTTATGAAAAAAATAAGTATATTTCAGCAAAATAATGCCTCAAAATAGGGTTTTTCTTAATGGACAACACATTTCAACCTCAGTATAAAATCAGGTACAAATGAAAAGAAAGGAAAAGAGAAAGCAAGGAATTCACTAGAGAAAACAAAACTGACTACTAAATGCTAAGCAAGTGACTCTGGAGAAGGTTCTCCCCTAAAACTATTTTCACCCCCTTTAATGGGGAAGTACATTAGATTTCTTGTATATTTTAATGCTCACATGCATGAAAATGTTTCTTTACTAGGTCTGCCTGGCTTCCAGCTCATTATAAAAGCATACTTTTTTTCCTTCAGCACAAAAAGAAAACAAGGTGTCCGTTTTTACTTTCATTTTCATCTTGATGCATGTAGACTAACAATATTTTTTCTGTTCCAAGACAGATGGTGGCGTTGTGAAAAGCTACAGTAAAAGTACAGACCTAGCCAAGGGATCCTTACCCCTGCCAGCATCTTTGGACAACCGACCTAATTGCTGGGTCAATGAATGCTGAATAAGAAAAGCTCTGTAAGCTCTACCACCTCCATTCTATTATTTTAGAACTCTCTGGAAGAATAAAAAAAAAAGTTCAAAAAAGATTCTGCTCCCTGAACAAAGACAAATTGCAGAAAATACTCTGTTCCTTCCCCTCTCTCTGCTTGTGGCCGAGCCCCCTGCGTGGGGGTCCTGCCTGGTCTGCTGGGGGCTGGGTGAGGGAAGAGACCTCCCCAGCTGCACAAACCCATCCCGGCTGCTCCCACTGCATTTCCAGACAGGAAAGAGAAGATAATTGGAGATATATTATCCAGGCCCATGGGCAATGAAATTTCTAAATGAAGAAATGACTGAGCAGCAAAACATTTTTCCTTTTTGCACATATATTGTTTTCTCTCATGCCATGATGGTGGGCCAAAGGACAGACCACAGGCTTATCAAGCAGTGATCCCCAGAAGCAAACTTACATTGCAGTGCCACTAGTATAACCAAGAGCAGCGAAGGGGGATGAAAAGTGCCTCCAGGTTCCCCTTGTTCCATTTACAGGAGGGGGAAGATGAAAGGGCATGTTTTCCATCCCTCAGAAAAAGGAGTTTCAACACCCATTAATGCCTATGAAGTGAAATTTTATCCAGCCAAATAGCATTAAGCAATTTGAAATCAAGGCACATTGACTTATCCTGCATTCAGCACACAGCTTCTATGTCTCTTAGTCATCATGCTTTTAGCCGAACCTTTGTCCTTGTTGCACCTCTCAAAATTATAGAGAATTTCTTCCGTTTAGAATAATTTAGAATAAGTACAAGAAGAGGAGGCTTGAGGACAAGTCCTTTCATGTCATCAGGAGAGGGTGGTGTTTCACAGATGAGAAGAACAAGGAATTAATTTTCAGTGTTTTTCAGTACCCCTACTCCTAATTTTCAGGTCTAGCAATTCTAGAAGCCACAGAGACAACAGAATTAACACTGATTTATCCTTCTTGACCTTGTTCAGCACCATGGGCAGCCAGAAGAACACAGTTAAGCAACATCATAGAGCCCTGCTCCCTTCCATAAAAACCCTCACCGCAGAAAGCATGAGTAAAAAGGCTTGAAATCAAATACAGAAAAGCACAATTTGGATCCAAATGCCTAGATCCTACTGGCAATTTGCACTAGTAAAATTAACAAGCCCTGGCATATATGATGGCCATTGCACAGTCTGATCTGCAAAACTCTTGGCCTCCCAGAAGAGAGCGGCTCAATCCCTGCAAAGAAATGCAAATATCACCATAAAACATACCTGATGATGAGCCAAAAAACCAAGGAAAATTCAGGATACTAAGTTTTGAACTCCCTGCAAGCCAAAGATGTCCTTGTAGCCTATGTCTTACACCGCCACTGGATTGTTTTAGCAAGCTAAGGGTGATACTCTACCAATAAATCCTTTTCATTCCAGCTACCTATCTGCCTCACACCTGAGCACTGGTCCGTCCTCCTCTGGTGGGGTACAGCTCTACAGTTCCTGGAGATTTTCTCCATCACCTTTTACAACCTTTGCGCAAACTTTTCCTGAAATGAAACAGAATAAAGCCTTAAAGAAGCGGTGAGGGGTTGCCTTGTCCCACCCCACTCGTAACTGCCACCAGCTGCCTCCTTCTCACTCCATCAACTGCAGTGAGTGCTCCAGTCACATTGGAGAACTATAAACGTTTCTTTCCAATGATCCTCTTCAAGGCACAGAATGTAAACTTCATCTGCTAATATCATACCATAACTTATATTTTAACTGGCATGCAAAACAAAGACAAAGTGCAAAAACAAAGAAAGGAGATTCATATAAATATTTCCCACAATATTTTCCTCTTAATACATGATTACATTGTAGCTATCTCATTATGTAAAAGAATAAGAACAGAGAAATAAGACACTTCTTTTTATTCTCAGAAAAAAACAAACAAACAAACAAACAAACAACTTTTAATTGAGCCACTTACCCTAAATGAGAATTCAAGGTTTTCTCCTCCCCAGACTTCCATTCCTGTGTCATATGAACCAAGATAATCAAAATACTTCTTGCTCACAGAAAACAATCCACCTGCCATGGTTGGAGACCTGTGAAAGAGAACAGTAACTCTGAGTCAAATAAAAAGCAAAAAATATAAATTAAAAAACCAATGCAACAGATAAAAAATACAGTATGTTTTTATATTTTGTTTTCTCAGTCTTTTCTGAATGCAAAGTAACAATCAGTCATTGATCGGTTATCACCAGGCCATTTAAATTTAATTTTGCAGTAAAAAAATGCATCTGAAACAAGCTCCAGAATGTATTAAAATAAAAATAACAATGACATCAGTGAAAATAAACATTGTGTTAATATACATTTTTGCAATCCCGGTGTCTTTGTGAGCAACCATAAATGAATAGTCTCTTATCTTCACATAGCAGAAAATAAGCTTTTTTGTGGCAGAATTATATTAATCAGCTCTGAAATTCTAAGTGCATTATCCTCATATGTTTTACTTAAGTAAGAAGTAAACAAATATTTGTGTTTCAGTAACTAATAATATTCCTGCTCCATTAACATCAAGTGGAAAATCTCTCAGACCAATTGAGCAGAATTAAGTAAATGTAGCCGCTCAAGAGACTGTTTTATTTCTAAGATCTGCCCTTCTGTATTTTAAAAAACTTCATTAAAAAAAAAGGGATTGAGAAGATCACTGAAGACCACAAGGCCCAGAGCAAGAGTGCATTTAAGCGATGTACTTTCAGTAGGGTAGTGTATGCACATACACATAAACTTGTATTTGTTCAATATTGTCCTTAATTGTCTTAGAAAATGACCCTCTTTAAAGCGTCAAGCATATAAAGACGGCTGGAACTAAGTTCAGCTGACACTTTATGAGTTTTACTAAATTGCTCTTGAGGTAAATATTAACAAATGCTAGGTGCAGTGATAAATTACTCCTAATCTGACAAAACTAATTTTAACAGCCATCTTTTTGAAGCAACACTGTCTTACACTGTCATATGTTGTTTCAAAGGGTGGAATGAGATGAAGTGAGACAGAAGAGAAAAAAAAACACAAACTCCATAAGCAGTCAAGCTCTTCTGTCTCGCTCCAGATCTCATCTTTCTGAACACAGCTTTTGGTGACACCACTCCCAGCACTGCTACTTTATCCAGACACTTGCAGAGCTCACAGTCCTCAGGCTGCTGTGAAGCTTCATCCCTCATCGTTTTCCCCTTGGCATGCCCAAGACAATTCTTCTTGTCATGAAGAAGAAAAGCATCGTATTTAAACTTAAGGCTTTAAAAACATTTACTTTATTTTGAAACTTTTTTAAAGGAGGACATGGATGAATATATGCTGAGAAGGACTAAACTACTGCCTCACGTTTCCCACTTAAGAGGGAAAAAAGATGTTTTCTCAGTTCAGAATAAGTTCATTAATGTTTGTGAAGTACTAGGTAATATTATCGGGATAAGTGACCTAGAAAAGAAAAACGAATCATTCTGTTTGTTGTAGTCCATAAATAACATGTTATAAATAAAAACAAGGATTAATGAAATTGTGACGTTAAAAATGCCTGACATTTGCTTCATTTCATACAATACACTGCTGAAACACAGCAGCTTCCAAAGCTGAACACAGTAGACCCTGAACTATCAGGATTTTGCCTACAGTGCTGTTCCCCAGACATACTGTTTGTCCTCTTACCTCTCCTAGCGTGGAGTGACAAATACTACTGACCGACTGCAACTTGTCTTAAAGTGAACCAAAACTAAAACCCACAAGGAAGACTTCCACACAAGCTTCTGTGAGTTAGCTAGAATTTACAGTGGGTAGGTGTTATCATTTCTTCCCAGTAAAGAACCAGCAAACCGCTTCACTTTTGAAATCATTGTAGGGAGCCACCACTATTGCTACAGCACAGATAAAGTCTTCGAAAGTGCTTTTGCCTTCTTACTGGTTGATTATTTTTTCCTCTTTTTCATCGTTGACTGTGACACATTTTTTACAACAATGATCTATTTGCTCATCACAAAGGACATGCTTCAGTACCAGTTATCAGTTACAACCTTTCTATGTGTTGGTAAGTGTCCATGGGAGTTTGCCTGCAGGAGTCAAGAAACTGCTTGTGCAATATGGAAGGTTACAGGGGAATTCCAGCTTTTAGAACAATAATTTTCCAGGATCACAGTGAGTAGGAGCTGTTTTGGAAAAAAGGGAAACTAAACAAAATATGCAAGCTTTAGTAATATGCTAATTTCTCAACTATTTTTCAGTCCCTGGCATTTCCAAGTGAAATCAAAAACACTCATAACATTCAGAGTTTCATAAGATATGTAAAAACTAACCTGATCACATCGGTCTTGGACGTCCTCCGGTTTTGTTCTCTTTCAGGAATAGTATGCCAAGTGAAGACAAGCCTCCAGTCAAATCCACCGATCTGTGGCTCACCAGCGTTTCCCAAGTACTCAAATGTATTCCAGTCAATAACATCAATAACAGGGCAGACAACAGCTGTTTCTTCTTCTGCAATCCTAATATGTTTTTAAAAGAAAAGGGAAACTTCCATTAGAAACTTGTCTCAAAACCTAGAACTGGCAAGAAGAGAGAACCTGTACAGGTATCTAATGTGAAGTTTTGCTCCATTTCAATTCATGCTGCAATACAAGGAAATAATGGCTACAAGAATAACCACTGATTTCTTGCTGGGGGTGCATCAGGAGGATGCACCAGGATGGACTCAACTGTAGGCACCTGGTAAGCATCTATCATCCTGGACAATGGAAGCAAAGAATTCCAGATGGCTTGAGATAACTCACTGAGGATCTGGCTTGGATGCCACAGCGAGTACCACACTCTCAACAAAAACATCTATTTTGTTTTGTACAGGTAACTGCCTTTAAGATATTAAAAGAGCAGCATGATTGTAAGTTCTGCAAAGATGGATAATAAATTAGCTAGCTTCTTGGCCCTTAAAGTCATGGTTGTTCTTGCAACTGATCATCTACAAAAAGTTTTACTGAGCATTACAACAGTGACTCAAAAAAGCAGCCATGAGCTTAAACAGCCACGCAACATGGGAATTAGGTCTCCACCAGTGAAACATGCATAAAGGAGGCCTCCCGAAGCCCTAACAACATAGGAGATAAAAAGGAGAAACATGATACTATGACAGAATGACATACCTATAAGCAAAGCTGATCTAAAGAAAGATAAGATCTTAATCTTACTAAGAATGTACCAGAGCTGATGACATTTCTTGCAGGTCTGCTTCTGCAAGGAGATAAAGCCCTTCCTCCCATTTCTCAATACCATGCACGGGTTTCTAGACTCCTTTGCAAAAGCATTTGCCCTTACCAGGGAGTCCTTTGCCTTCACCTCCAATTCTGGAAAGGTCTCTCTCAGTACTAGGAGAGATCAACTTCAAGTGCCCAAGGTGAAGCTAAAGTCCTTCTCCTAAATCACTCTATAGCAACCTGCTCTACATTGATCTTAGATATCTCCCTTTAGATCAGTGAAACCAAGTGACTTGGTTGACTTTACGATGCTGGTACTTGTTTTAGCCTTGCATCTTCCAATCTGCATATTCCAGAGAAGGAAAACTGAACATGTTACATTGCCAGTCAAGGAAGAGATTTGATGTAGCTGTCATTCAAGAGGCGCTAGCTCCTCATGGGATTATTAAGTTTAAAATCTGCAGGCTGACCAAGGGGCTCTGGCTCTGAAATTAGAGCAACTTCTGGTGGTTAAATGCAACAGAACAGCAACATTTCCAAAGAAGTACTGACTGAGCTGAGAAAGACTGCCTTAAGTATGAGATGATCTCTTATTGCTGGAGGGAAGATGACACAGCTGTTTGCTTCTTTATGATTTCCCATAGAAATCCTATTTGGTTGGGCTTATAAAAATATTGCTATCTCCTGTCTCACTTGTGTAAAACTTATGTACAAAGCCATGAGAATGATACGTACACAGAGGAATAGAAATCCAAATAAATGTAAAAATGCTTTGTTGCTCCTATAAAGGAAAAAGAGTAAAAATTAGGTAGCTGGCATGTGATTTTAGTTATCATAGAATGGTTAGAGTTGGAAGGGACATTAAAGATCATCGTGTTCCAAGCCCCCTGACATGGGCAGGGACACCTCCCACTAGAGCAGGTTGCTCAAAGCCCCATCAAGCCTGGCCTTGAACACTCCCAGGGATGGAACATCCACAGCTTCTCTGGGCAACCTGTTCCAGCATCTCACCACCCTCACAGGAAAGAATTTCTTCCTAATATCTAATCTAAATCTCCTCTCTTCCAATTTAAAACTGTTACCCCTTGCCTTATCACTATGCTTCCTGACAGAGTTCCTCTCCAGGACTTCATTTATTAAATTAATCAAGTAAGTGAAAAGCCATAACCTTTTCCATAAATTACGAATTAACTAGACAATACAATACACAAGCAGCCTACAAATACAATTTTGTTTGCATTGCAAAATGCTAACGTTGTTGTATTGCTCCCATAAGTTTGAGTGAGATATGCCATGCAGATATCCCCTTAGAGATGAGGTCTGCATCTGCAGCAAGAAGAGCAAAAATTCCAAGACACATCCAGTGCTAACTTTTTACAGAAGTGATTTATTACACTTAAAATTATCCCAATCTTTCCTCAAGATTGCCATCTAGTGGTTTGCTAAAGAAGTGAATAATTACAGAATCCTCCCCAGAGTTACATACTGTTCCTTCAGAGAACAGTTATTAAAACTAAGTTTGTTCTTTGATTTTTACCCCTTTTCCTTTCTTCACAACAATCTAAACTGTTCATAGTTAACCCATAGGTACCTGGAATATACTCAGTGTAAAATTTAGAAATGAGTTAAATACGACAATTTTAAGGAAGAAAGAATTAAAACATTATTCCAGATACATTTTCAAATGGACATGGAGAGTTTAAGAACACAAGTTCCACCAGGAATCAGGAACACTTGCACACGTCAAGACAGCATGTGCTCTCTCTCCAGGCTGCATAGGGCAGTTTTTTCTGGTCCTTCTCTGAAGTCTACAGCACCCAGTGGGAATCTTCACAGGATGCAAATCAAACCACTGACCTTGAGGAAAGGATTTTTTATTTTTTTTTTAAATTATGTTTTAAAGAGAGTTGGTTTTTTATATGCAATATCTAGGAGGTATGATTTGGGTACTGTATCTATCAGTACCTGCTAATGGCATCCAAGGAGATAAAGATGTAAGCTGTCAGCAAGAAGGGCAAAAGCAGTACACCCTCATGCATGTGATGCAGGGGTGGCAGGGTGCTGAGGTGAGATGTACCAGGGGCTGAAACAGCAGCAGGAAAACTGTATATATGTCTGTTGACTCCGTGTGGGTGAGGCTTCAAGAATATTATAAATATTCTAATAGAGCGTATGTTGTGGTTTAGAGGGTTTTCGTTGTTTCTTTGGTTTTTAGTGTTGGGTTTTTTTTAATAATGAAAACTTTCTGAACTGCTCCACAAATCTGCAGTATAATTGAAAAACTACATAGCTGTAAAGTACAGTGTCCCAGGACAGATGGTGTCCAAGGAAAAGTCAGTATTGACATACCATTAACTCCTCTCTATCCTACCCTGTGATGTTTTATGTCAGAACCAGTTTGGAAAGATGGATTTGCTCAGGACTAGGAAGACAGAATTTATTGACTTCTATTCTAATCTGCTTATGTGCATGTTTCCCTGCAATAGGGGATGTCTCAGGTCATGCATCTTTCCAGACCTTCTTCTCATTCACCACCCAGGCTGACAGAAGGTAGGAAACTACTTAACCAAGGTATTTTCAAAGCTGGGGGAGGATTCCTTTTCCTGAAAAGAAAACTTTCCCTTCTCTGAAGAAAAAAAGCAGCCTGGTCCTCAAGAGAAAATGGAAAATCCACCTCCCGATCTTCCACATGTCCACTTGCTACCCCACTGCCAGGAGACAAACCTTCAGCAATGCCTCAGGGACCAGGCTGCAGTAACCTTTGATAAAGGTCTGTAGATTCATTTACCCACTGCAGAAGTGTGCCAAACCGTCTCTTCTGCAACAGGAGAGAAAACCAGCCCAGAGTGTAACCTCACCTTGCCAGCAGTGGCTCCAGCCAGCCCTCGTGGCATTCGCAGTGGCAGTCCAGGAACGTTAGGATGTCCCCTTTGGCCACAGATGCCCCCAGCAGACGGGCTCGAACCAGCCCCTCTCTCTTGTTCGCACGGATAAGACGCACCTTGCGTAAGCCAGCCACATAGTTTTCCAAAGACTCTTTTAAATGTTCTGTAACAAAACAAAACAAAAATTGGAAGAATATAGTTCTGGAATGATTGGTTTACATCATGCTACATAAAGCTCCTTTTTTTCAGCAGCATATTAAAGCTGGTAATGACCATCATTTTGAATTCTTATTCTGCTATCCTGTCTATGTTAGGAAACAGCACATAAAAAGTGCAGAACTTGGATGGACACAAACTGTGGTTACTTTTAAGCAACTGAATGTTTCATATTTGCCTCTAATTCATTTCCAAATTGTTAAGTGAGTCCTAAATGTTATGCAAAACTTTTTCCATGTAAAAGTTTTATTTTTAACAAAATTCATGTCTGGTGGAAAAAGCCAGCATTGTTTTGTGTCCCATAATTCAAATGAAAACAGATAACCAGGTAACTCCTTACTATACACTAGGGAAACCCTGGAGCAATCAAAAATTGCTCAAATTAGGGAACCTGGAATCCTCCAACTGTAGTTATCCAGACTGTAATTATCTATATATGGAAGTACTCATGTTAAAACACATTAAATGTGCTTCTCCATTCTAAACTAAATTTTCACTGGCACACTACAAAAGCCCCACATTCTCCAATTAGATATCTATGTCATACAATTTATACCCAAACAGCCTATCTTTTCCTCCTGTGACTGGCTTACAATAAAACCCCATGAACAATCAGCATCGTTTAGATTTATTCTTCTTACCTTGGTCACTGTAATCATCTACAAGGATGATTTCTTCCAAAAGTATATCTGGAGATGTCTCAAGAACACTATGAACAGTTCGCAGAAGCGTGGACCAAGCCTCATTATAAAAAGCTATAACAACAGAGGTCTTCGGCAGGCTGTAATAGTCATACTTCTTCTCTCTGCATCTGCAAAGCAGAGGATTACATTTAGTACAAGTGCAAAAGCATTTGTTAATTTTCAGAAAACTGTTCTCAAATGAAGAGTTCATATGCTACTTACTAACTGTAAGCAATAATAATAAAGCATCTTAAAGGAACTGTATGTACACAGAAAAATCATGCAAACACTTTCAGGAAGCTGGTATTCCCAAAGTTCCATATCTGCAGCATTAGGACTAAAGTTCTGCAACTTCAAAAAAATGTTTAAAAATAAAAATGATAGGTGGTATTCTGGGCTGCTGTATGTGCAGTAGCTGTCTCTGCACAAAATTACAGCAAGTAGAAGAACAAGCAATGGCCAAAACATGCCTCAGATTAAAGAAAGAAAGGGAAAAAACAAAACCTAAAAAAACCTAAGCATGGTAAAAACAGTAGCATAAATTACTGATAACTTGTGCTTTGGAAAATAAAATAAATGCTAGACAGTAAAAAGATACTGTGAAGGAACTGCAATATTTAAAGAGGAAAAAAAAAACCAAACAAACAGCTACAAAACTGAGATGTATGCACACTGAGCAGAATTTGGGAAGCCCACAGAACTGCCAAGATATAACAGTGAAATTATTATAAAATTATAAAAAACACACAGACAGGCCTAGAAATGCATGGTTTTGGCTCTCCAGGAAATTTGCAAGCCTTTGAATTAAGCTCCAGTATGTATGTCCTATAAATATATGAACTTCCTCAAATGAACGTAAGGATGCCAAGAAGCTTCCAGCTGAGCCAAATGTGTAACTTGTTAAAGATTCCCCTGGTCTGAAAGTGTTTTAAAATAATGACAATATTTATTATCATTTCTCCCCTTCTCTTAGTGCATTCTGTACCAGCAGTTTTGTTAAAAACCAATATAAATGGTTTAGAGATATATGAATTTATTTATGCCTCCAGCTTACTGCCTGGGACCACCAGGGCACCCCCTTGTATGGGGCAGAAGGACATCAGCTTCTGTAGACTACTGGACCATGATGGGTACCAAAGCAAGTAGGACATTCCTCCTACTAAAAGAGAACACCATCAAAACCTACACTGCTGGGAGCTGAAGATGGAAACCAGAACTGCTCAACAGAAAAACTGACAGTAAAATCCTATAGGTGAATTCAGGAGAACTGAAGTTCTTATGAGCACCCAGACAATGACATCAGAGGAAAACTGTATTCCTATAGCACATGAAGAATATATTTACTGATCAATTAATGCTGCTTTTAGCAATAAAAATTACTTTGCTGAGATTTCTTTAAACATTAGGCAATATTTATTAAGATCTCTGGTATAGAAAGAAATAAAAAAAAGCTCTGGATCAGAGTATTCCTAAAATTAAAATTCTTATGAGGGAAAAAAAAAATATTAAAAAATCTGTCAAGTACTTTGGTAATAAATACCTAAAAACGAGGAGGCAAAGAGGAGAATTGACACTTGGACAGAGGAATCACCCAGAAGGGTGCTTCTCAAACAGGAAAGGAATGCTACACAACAACATCCATTGTATATGATGCGTATGGATGTACGTAGACAGGTACATATACAATACAGACACACGTTTTTACAGTGAAGTACAAAAACACCCATCCACTCTGCAACTTTTCCTGAAGCAAACAGGAGCATTAACAAAGAACTTCCTCGCACCATCAGCTGGTGACAGAAGTGATTTCTTTTGCCAAATGTTCATGCAGTAACACATGAAAAGGAGTGACATTTAAATCAACGTTTAAAAAAAACAAAACAAAACAATACACAGCAGAAAAACCTACCGTATGAATCCAGTTTTAAAAAAATATATTTACTTTAGCCTATTGAAAAATATTTATGCTTAGTACTGCCAGGAAAAAAACCCAACTTTTTGTACATCACTTGCACCAGGTAATTTCAGCTTGTTTCTTGATGGAAATGGGATCTTTACCCATTTTAGAAAACTGAAGGAAAAAGAAAGTAAATAAAAAGCCTACAGGAAAGCTTTCTCCAGAAAACGTATCAGAAAGATTCACAGAATAATATGTTGTATTCCGTTCTTTCAAAAAGGAAATCTAAAAAGTCTAAAGAAGCTTACAAACCTAGCTATAGATTAAAGACTTCAATTGTTTTGCCTGAAAATTACATGCTGGAGACAGGCAACATAATTTGGTGCAGAGCAAGGCAATCCCCCACCTGTTTGTGATTCACTGTGTATTGCTGCCTCCTTCGATGAGCATACCCTGCACTGTGGGAAAAGGTCAGCCTCCTACGAGACATACCAGAGCACACGTTTCTTAGGTTTCTGAAGTCAAGAAAAAGGCCAGAACTATAAAGCGTGTTTCATTTACGAGCTCTGTGATGGAAGGCAGCACACAAGTGCGGAGAAGTGACTCGCCAAGCAGCAGGGCAGGCTGCCGGACGGGCTGCCCCAGGTGGTGCCCAGATTCCCCACAGTCCCCGTCCCCAAAACAGCCCAGTTGGACAAGGTTGACAACCTGTCAAAGAGAGAAACTCTCTCTCAACATGCCCATTGAAATAGACAGACCACAACTGGAAGCTTGGATTTTTAGTATGTTAAGTTTATTTTGGGCAAAACTAATCATCATGTATAAAACAATTAGAATTTTCAAACTTTTGAAAAACTAGGAAAAAAAAAAAGTTATTCAAGCTCTATGCAGATTCACATGCTTATCTCAGAAATTATTTCCAAGATACGCATTCCTTATTAGATTACTACAAGAGCTCAGCTGCTAGCAGTCTCAAGTATTGTTGATGAAATGAAGCATAATTTTCCATATCTTTCTGTTTTGAAAAAAATTACAAAGAGTTTTGCTTAGTCTTCAAAAACTAATCCCACCAGGGGGATTACAAACCTAAGGTGTTCAAACATGGGAAAAATAATAGTGTAAGAAAGACATAAAAAACCCGAATGAATCCCTGAAATGGAAATGCTTAGAAGGATTGTTGAATAACAATTAAGCGTCATGCTTACTGATACTAAACACAACCACTTCACAAGACACACAAGCTTCAAAAAAATCTCACTGCAAATATGAAACCTGGCTTAAAACCTGCTGATCAGGAATTGGGAAATGGAAAAGCTATTTACAACAGAGCCACCTCAGCAACGCATCTTCTGTATTCACCTTTGCAAACTCCAGGATGTATTTTTATTCTCTGTGTATCACCCAAGAATCCAAGCTCCTACTTTCCAAGTGAATCATTTCACTCCTACTTTGGGTTCTTCAGAAAAACAAACGCATATCAGTTACAATATGCCATTAATATGACAGGGAGGATACAAACTGGTGACAGCAGTCCAAAAATATGTTTTTGCAGATACTGGGAATGTATATTTATGATGCCTATACTGCAAGCTGCTTTAGGCTTATGACTATGGGGCTTTCTAGTGCCACCCTAAAATGTGTATACCATCCCTTCCCAAAATAGGGGATCATGTTAAGACAAGATTAATTGCATCTCGCGTTAGCCATCTAAAAGCCAGGTGCTAACTTTGAACTAATCATCTGAAATCTGCATGTCCATAAAGACATATCCAGAAGCAATTCACCTTACTCTCCTTAAGATATTTATCTAGCACAGACAAACAGACTTCTCCCTTGTCTACAGAGCAGATGTTTAACTTTTCTATGGCTAAAGTTAAATGACAGGAAATTATCTATAGTCCCTACTATTATCTGCCTGATATATCACCTTGAACCTCATTAATGTAACTAAATGCAGAAGCACTGTCATTTGAAGCCCAACATTCTCACCTCTCTTCGCTATTCTCATCTTATTCAACCACAGGAATGTCACTATTTATATAGATAATTAGTTACATATATTAAAAGATTCCTTCAGCAATTAAGTTAAAAATGTGTGTATGCTGAGTGGGTTCGTTTTCTTCAGAAAAGTACACATATCTCTAGTCAAGTTGATTCTGGGAAAAATTACCAGATACCAGTATTGGTCACTGAGGAAAAACCCACTGTCTATGCCATGAGCAGCCTTCTTGAAGCCAACAAAACAAAGGCATGTTTTAAATAGCACTTGGATTTCACTGAAAAACACCAATATATATATAGTGGATAACAACCACAATGGGTAACACAAAGCAAACTCTGTCCTCAGCCGGCTCCTGTTCTCTGCAGGCCCACTAGAAAACACACAAGCAGAGTCTTTGAGCACAGCAGAGTTGCACCCAGAGAGAATGCAGCCTCGACAGCCCCACACCATCCCCGGGGGAGCAGTCTGGGACACTGCCCTGCTGCAGCATCAGCCCGCTTCTGCACCTCCTTGGTTTCCCTCAGGCACTCTCTGCCACACTTGGGTAGATGTTCCAGCAATCCTCCTGCTTGACCACCACAGCTTAAGAGACAGGTACTAAACAAGAAATGCCAAGAGACACAGCTTTTGTTTATCAGTTTATAATAAACATCTAAGTTTTAAAAATTCTAATTGTATTCAGCCACGAATCTTGAAATTCCTAGACACAAGAAAGAATAACTAGACACAAACGCAAAAAGTGTTCATGGACACAAACTCAAAACCAAGTTTGCTATGTACCATCTTTCACCACAGCACCTACTCAAACATCCGCCTCCACAAAATGCAAACTGAAGCAAAGCACGAAAAAGGGTATCATTATATACACCCATGTTTCTGTGGGGTTTTGCTTTTATGTTTTTGCACGGCACTAGCAAGCCACAGTCTAACCAAGACTATCTGGCTGACAAGTTTTGTAATTTAACTTTGGAATCTACTACATCACAAAATCTGTTAGCAAGTTTTACAATAGGTTATTTATTAGAAACTAAGAAGACATCCATCAGGAAATGCCTAAACAAAATTAAATGGGCTATTTTAGAGAATATTTGTATCAATTAATGTAATCATTAAATTTATTACATGGCAAGGAGCTATTATCTCTTAGAGATGCATATCTATACGCAGGGAGAGGCAGTATGAATGTGTGCACACTGGGCATGCTGCCATGGGTTAATTAGGAATAGTTGCTGACATACTTTTTTGTAAGACTTTCACCACAATTGCAACAGCAATACGGCAAGGGAAAATACACTTTCAGTCTCCAAATTTTGTTCTAGATGCCAAGTTACACATATTTTAAGAAGAAATGTGAGACATTCTGTGAGTTTTCAAAGATTTGTTAAGAATACAATTGGTGCAAATTCTTTTACGGTTTCTAAATTTATACTTTTCTTTTACAAATAGTGTACTGGAATGTCCTTAATGAAAAAAATGATGTGTTGAAAATCAAGATGTAAAAATTATTCTCAGCAATCCACAACGACAAAATTGTTCTAGACTACTGAAATTTTTAAATTTTGAGTTTCATTATGAATGCCTGAAAATACAGAAAGTTCAAGATCCTGTAGCTTCTCTCGGGAAGTTTAAAAGAGCACGTCACTGCTACATCTGATCTAACATGATTTACACAACTATACTATGTGACATTACCACATAGGCACAATCACGGCATGATGTAGCAAACCTTGTCAGGATCCTGCTTCACACTGGGTTGCACACAGTGGGCTAGGAACCCACTCACAATGTCCAAGTGGCAGACGGTGATGGGTGGTGTCCCACAAGGGTCAGTACTGGGACCTGTGCTATTTAACATCTTTGTCGGAGACATGGACAGTGGGATTGAATGCACCCTCAGCAAGTTTGCCCATGACACCAAACTTGGTGGTGCGATTGACACCCTGGAGGGAAGGGATGCCATCCAGAGGGACCTGGACAGGCTTGAGAGGTGGGCTAATGCAAATGGCATGAAGTTCAACCAAGCCAAATGCAAGGTTCTGCACCTGGGACATGGCAATCCCAGGCACTAATACAGGTTGGGCAGAGAATGGCT
>VZRU01001315.1:246427-273056 GCA_013398155.1 Pedionomus torquatus | reverse complement strand
TCCCTTGGTATAATCAGGTCTTATCACTGTGAGACGGAACAGCTTTGAACAATGTGCTGTTAATTTCAGAGTTTAGCTAGTTAGAAAAGGCCCAGCTAAGAAAGCAAAACTGCAAAACAGAAAATTGGTTTGTTTTACCTCAAACCAGGACAATTTGCTTTTCAATTAACCATTGTAAGTCACCGTCTCAGAAACTTTCTGGCTTTTCAGGCTACCAGAACTAGAAATGGACAGATGAAACAGTGGACAAGAAGGAGGTATTTAGTAGCTGCATTAGGAATTCCCTCTTAAATGTTGACTCACATGGAAGATACTGTCCTGGTTTCAGCTGGGATAGAATTAATTTTCTTTCTAGTAGCTACTGTGTTTTGGATTTAGAATGAGAGTAGTGCTGATAACACATTGGTAATTCAGTAGTTACTGAGCAGCCAAGGACTTTTCAGCTTCTCATACTGTCCTGCCAACAGGAAGACTGAAGAGCACTCAGCCAGGACAGCTGACCCCAGCTGACCAAAGGGATATTCCATACCACATGGCATCATGGTCAGTGTATAAAGCTTGGTGAAGAAGAAGGAAAGGGAGGTGTGTGTGTGGCGTTTGGAGTTATGATGTTTATCATCCCAAGTAACAGTTACACATGATGGAGTCCTCTCCTGGAAGTGGCTAAACACCTGCCTGCTGATGGGAAGCAGCAAATTAATTCCTTGTTTTGCTTTGCTCGAATTTGTGGCTTTTGCTTTACTTACTAAACTGTCTTCATCTCAACCTATGTGTTTTCTCTCAGATTCTCTCCCCCATCCCACCTTGGGTGGACCGAATGAGTGGCTTTATGTTGCTTAGTTGCCAACTGGGGTTAAACCATGACAGCTACCAAAGCTTCTTCCTAAGGAGGCTTCAGGTCTCTTGGGCAGCTGAACTCGTTAAAACCATTCTTGTACCTCTGATTTTTAGTTTGAGATTTATAAATGTTAGAGCTGGGCCCAAAGGAGTCTTATGGTGGGAGCCAGATGAATACCAGTACTCCTTTGGTTTTTTTCTGAAATGCTTTGCTATGAGTGGCAGCACTGTTTAAAAAAACAACTCACTAATTTTAAGAAGTGTGCAGACCATAGTTCAAAGTCAGTTCTGGAGTCTCTGTAGGTTCCAAGGTTTCTGTTTAACAAAGTCTGTGATGCAGATCTGTGTTAAAAAAAAGCCACCTGCTGTCTTTTGCTTAATTTGGACATAAAAGAAGTAGTTCTGTGCTTTTGTATCTTTCCTGTTCCAAGAAATTAGCTGAGTTGCATGGGTGGATGTTGGTTTCAGTGACCACATTCAAGTGTCTGCAGGGGGTGTCTGGGATTCTGACTGACTGTCCAAGGAAAATGTTTATGCTTGTGATTGAGTTGAAGGCAGTTCATGTCATAAAGCAGTTTGCCATCTGAGGTTTTTTTTTTAAAGGTGAGAATTTTCCCATTTGCATGAGAGTTCATGATTTGCTGCTTCTTGTCTCTGTTCCTACAGTGTTAAATATTTGCTCGCAGAGATTTATTTTTTTTCTTTCCACTTTGCTTCTTCCCTGCTTTTGCCTGCCATGTCATCAAAGAAATAAGGGAGCTAGGTGAGCTTAAGCTTCTGCTTAAGATGACACTGACTATCTCACACATTTTTTAAACAGTACTTATTCCTACCTTTGAGATTGGGAAAAACCCACAACCTGGTTAAAATATGTTCAGTACCATATTTTCTACTGCTTCTCGTAATCTGGACAAGAACTCAGTGGCTACCAGCCTCTTTATGTGAACATTAGGTTCGCTTTTAAAGAACTAAAAAGATGACAGGAATAGTTACTTTGAGCAAGGAGAAGGGAAGGTTTGCTTTGGAGATTCAATTTAAATATTGGAGGCAGAGTTAAAAAAAAACCCTTCTGAAATTAAGAAAGTTGAGCACTGGAATAGATTAATTAATTGGGAGGTTGTAGAGTTGTATCAATAGAAGTTTTTAGAATCCATGAATGACCTTTTTTAAGAGGAGCTTGAGTCAGTGTGACATAGGGTATTGTTCTATTTGCTTAAGGCAAGGGTGGCCACCACCACCTTTCAGAGTGCCTTTGTACCCAGTATCTAATTTTAAAATTTTTACTCTCTGTGATTTCATCCTGTGGAAATGCAACAGAGATCTTTGCCCTGCTGAAGGGTAAATCATGGTGTCTCAGCATCACCAATTTTCCTTGCACAATGTCATCTTATGACAATTTAATAGAAATATTCCCTACTTGTGTCTTCACATGTGGGATACACTGCAGTTTCTACAGCCCTTATAGCTTAAGTGTTAATTTCATAAAATAGTTCTTGTAATGGCATTGTATTATAAGTGTACAGGAAGAGAAAAATGAGGGGAAAATGTGGCTTATGCCACAATTTCTTGTAGTCTGGGAAGATATACTGATCAACTAAGAAACCAAAGACGAGAACAAATATTTAGCCGTAGTGTTGCAGTTGCTTTAGTACTTTATCTTTTCTCTTTTAATTCCACTAAATGTAGACCAATGTCAGCAAATCAAAATACATACAAATTCAGTGGCTAAGCAGTTCTCTGTTGCTCATGTGGATTATGTTTTATTACTGTTTTACAGGAAACTTTCAGCTGGTTAAAGAGATCGTTGATGAAGACCCATGTCAGGTCAATATGACCAATGTTGATGGCGCATCTCCATTAATGATTGCAGCTGTAACTGGACAGCTACCCCTTGTTCAGCTCCTTGTTGAGAAAAATGCTGATATTGACGAACAGGATAATGTTCATGGCTGGACAGCACTAATGCAGGCCACATACCATGGGTAAGATACATGTTCTCTTTGTGTCTAGTAGTAAAGAAGTTTCATTCTTCTCACAACCCAATAGAAAAAAATTTCAGTTTTTCAGAACTCTTGCAGTTCACTCAGCTTTTCAGAGCAGACGGGAATGCTGTTTGGATTGCAGAATGAGTGGCACATATGGGAACTTGAATCTTGCTCAATATGTGATGGGAACAGAGTGCTCCAGGCAGGCATTAGGAGCTTTAGTGCAGATTCCAACTTCCATCCTTCAATTTTTTTTAAGTATTTTGTAAGATAATATCACCCCCTGCCAGGGTTGTAGGCCTACATCAAGTTGCGAAACTTCAAGGCAATCACCCTTCCATGTGCTATATTTTCCAGTCTTAAATCTATTCTTACGTTGCCCTATTCAGCCTTTAGTTTTCATTGAGTTCTCTGAAATGTGCTCATGCTCACTGAAAAGGACTGAGTGTCATTTTCTTTAAAGCTACATTATGAATGCAGGTAGGCACTTAAGAGTCAGACCCCAGAAACTGGTGCTTTCCATGTGACCTCTGTCATACACATGTTCAGTTTATGAAGGTGAACTTTTCTGCATTTTTGTAGACAAGGCCCTTACAAAAGTGAAGATTGACTTTACTGTCTGGTCATGCTCATGTTAATTGTACAGATGCAGATATTCTGCTCCAGATTTTATTTTTAGTCAGCAGATCTTGTTGGACTATAAAAGTATAACAGAGGGGAAAAATAGGAAGTCAAGTTATCATTGACTTGTGAAAATTTTCTGAAATATTTTCTGGGACCTACATAAGATGGTCCAGATGTGGGTACTTTTCCTGGTGGAGTACCATGGGATAAAGCCCTCGAGGGAAGAGGGGCCAAAGAAAGCTGGTTTAATATTCAAGCATCACCTCCTCTGAGCTCAGGAGTGATGCATCCCAACAAAGAGGAAGTCAGGCAAAACCACCAGGAAGCCTGCATAGATGAACAAGGATCTGCTGGACAAGCTTGGAAGAAGGAAGCCTACAGAGGGTGGAAGCAAGGACAGGTAGCCTTGGAAGAATACAGAGAAATTGAGCAGCCAGGGGTCATGTTAGGAAAGCTAAAGCCCAGGTACAGTTAGGTCTGGCCAGGGATGTCCAGGACAACAAGAAAAGCTTCTCTAGGTACCTCAGTGCTAAAAAGAAGACTAGAGAAAATGTGGGCCCTCTGGAAGGAAATGTGAGACCTGGTCACTTAAGGTATGGAGAGAGCTGAGGCTGACTGTATTATGAAAATTCCCTTCCCTATTATATCAACCAGTCTTTCTGGTATGAAATTGTATTAACTTTGTTGTACACTTAACATTTGAGGCAGTGGAATTTTACTGGAGACTTTGGTATTGTTCACGCTCAAGTGAAAAAAAATAATCTGAAGAACATCAGCTCAGTGGAAGAACTAGAAGGATGTGTCATTCCTGGAAGTAAGGACTTGGCTTCTTGGAAGCTTAGAACTGTCCATGAAGGATACAAGATACCCCTGATCAACCAAGATAACAGCAGCATCATAACCACTCTAACACGTCTTTAAAACCTTGTCATTGTTGGTTGGCATTGTTGACAACAATAGCAAGATCAGCTCCAGGAACAACTCCAAAATGAATAAATAAGCAGCAAGAATGCTGCAGAAATATAGTTGCTTTGCGAAGTTTTACTGTGATTAGTAATCGATAGTGTGGGTGTTAGTGAAGTCATGTTGTACCTGAACACTTTAAGGGTAAAGAACCCTGTATCAAACCACATTCAACCCACCCCAATTTGGCTGGGACACTTCATCTGCATGAATAAATATTTACCCTTTTAGTTGTATACTTTGCATCCTAACTTTTCTCCTTTTGCCAGTTGCAAATTTTGCTAACAGCTGGAAATCATTAGCCTCTACAGAGCCTCAGCTTACCCCGTCTTGTGATGTGGAGGGTCTCTGGTCTGAAAGAGGGAGCAAGCAAGGTCTGTATGAGCCAGGGACACTAAAAGATTGTCTCTGCGTGCCCTCAAGGTGCAGGGCTAGAAAGCAGGATGGGGGATGACACAGTTTTAAGGAAGAGAAGAAAAGTAATGGAAAGTTTGTAGAGGACCTGTGGTCGGCAGAAACAGAATTATTGTTAGAAGAGAGGAGGAACATTTCTCCTCCATTTTAAGTTGATTTTATCTGGAGTGAGTTCAGAAGTGAAAACTTCATCTGTACAATAAGAAGTAATGCTCTAAAGTGGTTGAGATCTGTATGTCAACTTCAGTATTAGAGTTTGCAGTCATCTATTGCTATGTAACATTTTTGCTCTGTGTTGCTTATGAATGTCAACAGATTGTTTTTATACAAGGTCAGTCTCTGCTCAAGAGGAGTTTTGAATTAAATATATTTTTCCTAGCTTTGTTGTCTGATTGCTTATTTTGTAGACTGAATAACAGTATTGTTTTTAACTCACAAGGCAAATCCTGCTTATTTGTTCAGGTGTATGGGAGGGGAGAGGGACTAATGGGAATGGAATGGTGAGTTCCTTTTATGCAACTAGATTTTATGAGCTTTTGTTGGAAGGTGTTTCTGCTGGTTATCATTTAAAGTTTCTCATTTTAAACAGCTCAAGGAAGTGATAATGTGCCTTCTCAGATACATAATTTATATCTCTAATTAAGTGAAATACTGTTGGAGTTCATAAATTATCTTTAGTCAGTGTGGCTTTTTTGTATCCAATTTCTTACCTGTTCTGAATATGAAGTTGTGTTGAAGTATTATTGAAGGTGTATGATGACTACAGGACTGGCCTTTGTCAAAGACCTCTGTCTTTCCGTCTGCTTTTCTGCCCTAGGCATTAATAATCTAGCATTGGAAAGATGTTTGCCACAAGTTCCAGAGTCCATTCTAAAGGGTCATCTTAAGAACCTGACTATTTAGATTAGGTTTTTTAGACTCACTTTCTGCATACTGATTAGTGTAATTCATAGTGAATAAACAATGACTGACAAAGCTTTTGAATAGCTTATGGACAAATTTTAGACGTGGTTAGCTGTAAAGAAGGTAAAACTGATCTTTAATTAAGGAGCATTGATACGAAAGAATGAAAATGGAGTATTAGGGTTTTCTTTTTTTCTTTTTTTTTTTTTTTTTTTAAACATAAGCAATGCCTTTTTTTCTTCCCTCAAAGAAATAAAGACGTTGTAAAGTATTTGTTAAATCAAGGAGCTGACGTCAATCTTCGGGCAAAAAATGGATACACGGCTTTTGACTTGATAATGCTGCTGAATGATCCAGGTATGTTATTTCAAAGAGCATTCCAGAAATTCCATAAACGGATTAACACCTCTTCCAGTCTATAAATACATTCAAGTCACTAGGAAGTATCCTCTGAGGTCCATGCTGGACTGGATCAAGAAAGGATCCTTCCTGAAAATGGTGGATTTTGGGCTAATTGCTTAGATGAGCATATACATTTATGAGATAACACATCTTCCAGTTTGCACATTCCTCTTACCTTTGTTTTTGAAGATGCTCCAAAATGCATTGTGTCACCAGAGCCAGTTTAGTAGCATTTGACTGGGGGGCCCAGGTATTCTGTAGTGTCATCAGCAGAGAGCTATCAACTGCAGCTAGAAATTTCCACTCAGTAAACAGTAGTAAAGGGACAGGATAAAGAGAGCGCAATAAGAAAACCAGTGAATTCCTGGCTGAACCTCTTACTGGATCTGCAAAGGCTGAGGATAAATCACACTTCAGGTTTGAGGTTGTTTTTGTGGGAGTGCTTTAGAAAAAGGCAGCATGTTTTGGGGAGGCTTCAATCAAACACATTTAGTTCTTGCAGTTTGTTTGGCCTGTGTGATTTGTTATTATTAACCTTGCCTGGTACCTGAATTGCTCTATCTGAAGCCAAAATGCACTACTGATGATGGAATTAATGTTTGTTTTCTCTGTATTTACTCGTTATGTTGTTTTTGGTCACTAGTGGATACTTTTCTTCTGTCAAAAGTAGATCAGTAATGTTTTTTATAAACTAAATTTTTAGAAAATTTTAGAAAAGAAATACAGAGAAGCTTTTTTTCTTATAACTAACTTCCTGTAGCACAGAGTAGATTGTCTTTGTTATTTGTGCAGTGGGAGGAATATATAGGTCCATTCTTTCTGCCCTTCTGAAAGTCTTTCCCAACTTCTGTATAAAATACAGTTTCATGGAATACTTTTTTGCTTTCCTGTGCTCATCTCATACTTGTTCTTTTTTCCTTCCTCTTCCTTTATTTTTTCTTACTTTTTTTGTCCACTTTTTTTCTTATTGTTTCTTTTCAGTCCCTTCATTGTCTAGGCTGAACATCTCCTTTCTCTTTGGGATTTAATTTCAAGCTTCTTTCCTGCAACCTGCGCTTGAAGAAAGAATATTCATTTTTCTCTCCTTTCTTCTGTGTCAGGTGAGAAAAGGGAGCATTGCAATATCATTCTTAACTTCTGCAAAGTACAAGAGGAGGCAGTTCACTTGGTCATACGTGACTGATTCTGACTAAATAGCATACTTATTTATATTGATAAATGGAGTTAGAGTGGTGATGGTAAGACTGCAGCCCACTCCGTGGAGAGAAGGGATGGGAAATGTAGCCCAATAAAGAAGGTTTGGGGGATTCTTCTGCTTTGTGTTTGAGAGGTAGTTCAGTTACTCCTGCTGTGGGACTTATAGGGAAAGCGTCAGCATATCAGTTGTAATTTGGGAAAGCAAAACAGACAAAACATTATCTTAATTTGTTTTCTTTCAGATACAGAGCTTGTACGGTTACTGGCATCAGCATGCATGCAAGTAGACAAAGACAAAAATAAACTGAACAACAGGTCATCTTTGCCTTGTTCCAGAAGTAGGCAATCTTTAAATGTCCCAATGTTGCCAGATGACAAAGGAGGTCTAAAGGTAAATACATTCACTCTTAATAAATAACGAATGTATTGTTTCCTTTAATGAATGAAGCGGAGAAAGTAATTGCGTAGAAGTACTTTGGATCTAATAGGTAACTGGTTTTTTTTTTCGGGGGGGGCGGAGGGGTAGTTCTGAACTCCTTGTTGACTGTGCTTCCTTTTTTTTTATGAAATGTAGCATGTGGCATGTGTTCAGCTTTCTTTTTGTCAGATGGCAAAGCAAAGGGGAAGGCTTTTAAGGAAGAGTTTGCATCGAAGCATTTCAGTGCCTAGACATAGATCTCATAATTAAGTAATAGAAGGTATCATGTTCATAAGTTTGGAACTGAATTTTGATTATGATGTTAATTTTAAATCTGTCTTTAAAATCCAACACTCATGGCTGTTATTTTTTCTTTGAAATTGGAATGGAATTGTTACAAGGATTTGTTTTTTCAATGGTGCTCTTCCAAGTTAAGCTTTTTGTCCAGTACATTTTCAGATTTTTCCTCTTTGGGGTAAGGGTAATTATGTATTTGCCTTTTGCCTGATTTCTGTAACTTTTGTCCTCTTAGCTTATCTTGAAAATAGTATTTGTCCAGAGATCGTGTTGTCCATAATTACTCTGGGGTAGTTTTAATCAGCCTTGTCTGGTTTTAATTCACATAAGCTCACTTAAATGTTCTTAGTCTGTTAAACAAATGTGCACATATTCCTACCTTCCTTCTGTTAACTGTACTCATACAAAAATATCTGATTGTGAGTAGAGAGTCGGCTGCTTTTGAAGTTTACAAAAACCAAACTCTTCCGTGTTTCCTGTTTGATCACTTCTGTCATTAACTAGTTGGGGCTTTTTGTTGTTGTTTATTATGTGTTTCTTTTATTTGTACTTTATGCATAATTGTTAGGCTCTTGTTCCTTTACCTACTGGTTATGTAGTGGATAACCATGATTTTAGTCTTTATCCCTTTCACACCAGAACTGTTTACTTTTTTTCTCACCATTTTGTGGACTTTAAAACAAAATAGTGCCTTTTCTATATGCAAAAATTCTATTTCCTTTCTCCCTGCATGTGCTTCTTCAGGAAGTTGTACTCTCAATGTCTGTGTTGGAACAGTGAATCAACTATGTTCAGTTTCTTTTTTAAAAGTTGTTTAAGGGCAGAGATTTCCAGTTCTCCTTATTCTTTCACTCCTAATGTTGTTACAAATGCCTAAAGTATTTCTCAAGCAGCAATGCTATTTTTCTGTTCTTTATACTATTGCCTTCTCCCACTGCTACTAGATTCTGGCTGTTTAACTGGCACTATTTTTAACCACAAATGCATTTTCTTTACTTGTCTGCTTCAGTCTAGTTTAAAGCCCTTTATTCCAGCTTCTGTATGTGTGATGTGGTTTGGTTATATGGAGAGGCCACAACCATCTGTGACAGCAGACCAGAAACTCCAGAGCTCAGACCACCATACTCTGAACAACAGAGGAGCAAGAGGAAACTCTACACTATCATTTCTTTTTTGCTGAAGGGCAGTAGTTACTTATATGGTGGCAGAGCTGTTTTTACTCCATTTCAGGTTACTTTGTAGTGTGAGCATGTGTTAATGAAGCAGAAGCACTGTGAAGAAGAGCAACAAAGATGATGGGGATTTAGAAGTGATATTTTTGTTCACTGAATCTAGCTTGCTCCTGTAACAAACCAACCACATTGTGCAAGCAGTCTCTTTTGTAAGCTCATTGTACTCTGTGTTAAAACTAGATGGATTTTTTTTTTCCCTTTTTTCTGTTTGGAAGTTGAATAAATGCTGACCTGGGTGTTTTTTATTGCTTTCTCGAAACTATTTGTCTCCCTTGCCTTTCTCCATCAGGTCTTTGTTGCTGAAAGCAATGTAAATCTTTATTACTTATGGCTCCAAAGAGATACAAAGGTCTAAGAACTCTGTCCATTACAAATGCTCTCTGCAGATTTAAAATCCTTTTAAAGATCATCTGCTGGAAGGATTGATTTACAGGTTTACAGTTTATGTTACTTAGTTCTACTGTATGGACAGGTTGGAAGACATGTATGAGTAAGCAGCTGAAAAATGTTAAATGCCAAGGAGAGAGGGGAATATATATGGTGAGAAGGAATGGCTAAGAATGAAGAGTAAACTAGGATAGCATGTTACGTGGACTGGATGTCACGTAAAGCTGCCTTGATGAAGTATCGTCAATTTTATATGACTTCACTGTTTTTTTAAAAAAGTGTTCCAGGAAGGGATGAAGGAGAAATAGCCTATTTTCTAAGAAATAATCAGAAGATATTTATAATGTGACTTACCTAAAAGCCACATAATGTTTCATACAGATTGCATAGGTCTTAATATATCTTATAGGTCTTGGATGGTCTAGAGAAAATGCCCTGCTAAATGCTTGAAGCATATTGTACTGTCTGCCTATAAAACTGCATGTCTGTAAATATTTGGGTAAGTTTTCTTTTGAGTGAAGATGGTCCTCTTGTGTAATGATTTCTACAGATGTGATCCACATATGTGATACATGTATGGATGGAGGTTATAGGTGCAGTAGTCCTAAGGTTTGTGTTGTTTTCACAGCTGGTATTTCCTTGCCTTGCTCTTTTTTTGGTTTGTAGCCTTTCCAGCCTGGCAGTTGTCTGTATAGCAGCTCTGTGTGGATTATGGATCTGTAGTTTGACAGGAATACTGTCAGAACTCTTCCAGTATGCCACTGATTTTGAAAATGTTAAGTAGAGGCTTTCATGCAGGTCAGATAAACTTTGATGCATGTCTCTAAAAAAGAGAACTCCATTTACCATGGAGTTGGAAAAATTCCCTATTCAAGTTGCACTAATACTTTTATCTGCCTTGTCTTTCTGGATAGTGTGGAAAAATACTGTAAGACATTTGCCAGATGGAAAAATAAGGAAAGAGATTAGTTTCATGCATGCAAATTACGGTGAAGGATTCTGTTGGTAGTTGCAAACCGCTTTAAAATTGCATTTGTAGTTTATCTCAAAAACTTCTTGACAGATGTGTTACAGCTGTAACATTTACTTAATTGTACAATTTTTCTTTCTTTTCCTTTTAGTTGGAACTAAATTGTTGTGTCTTCTTATCAATCTAGTCCTGGTGGAGCAGGATGTCCAATCGATTCCGCAAGCTGAAGTTGACTCAGACATTGCGCCATGGGTTTCCTTCCAATCCATTTGTGCCTTTCCCTGATGAGCCTGAACCATCATTGAATTCCACCATAAAAGCAGTTTCACAGAGTGATATGGATACCTCTGGAAACCTTGATGCTGCTACAGCTTGGATCACAAATAACAAGGCTAGCGGTAAAGCCAGGGTTGTCTCCTGGGAAGTGAGCTCTCTTGGGATAGTAAAGATGATACTATTTGTAATTTGTTGATTTAGTTTTTATTTCACTTAACAAAACTGAAAAGACATGTAATGTATTTGTTGTATATAGATAGATGTTTGTACTCCTGACTGTTGATCATGCTGAACGTTGAGTGCAGTATCATTTAAGCAGGAAAATGCTAATACAATAACCGTTCCATAGCAAGTATCATTAAATTGAACAGTAGATACAGGTCATTCAAAAGTTGATAACATCATCAATAGACTAATTTATGTAATGAAAACAAGGTGTTTTTTTTTTTAAAAACAAGTAAATAATTCTGAGAAGAAAGAGGGATTGGAAAAACCCAAATCATAAAGCACATCTGCTGAAATTGTAGCTCTCCATCCACACATTGCAACCTGCCCCCACTTTGTAATGTGAATTAAGCCAATAGTCTTAACTTTAATTGAGGTGTTTGACAGTGTCACTGGAAGTCTTGGTTCTGTGTGCTTACTGAGAGTAAAGCTGTTGAATGTTTGAAAACAGTAAGCTGTCCTTGAGAACCGAAGTGGGAGTATGTAAACAATGATAATTTATATATTTTTCAGGTGTAAACACTGCAAAAGGAGGAAAGGATGATGAATTGTTGACAACCATGGTATGTCACTGTGTTCTTGGTATGTTCAACCCCATTCAGAAGATCATGCAGCTCTCATATTTTTTTTTCTTTCCCTCCTATCCAAGTCAGCATTAGAAAGAGAGCTGTCATTTCTTAATAGTCACTAAGCAGGTACCGACATGCTGTGATACATCAGTAGTTCTTAGGCTAGGATGTACTACAAGAAGTATGGTATGGAAGCTGTTCACAAGTACTGACTTTTTTTGAGAGTTATCCATACCTTTGTATGATCAGAAGTGAATTAGCTGGAACAGCTGACTAGGTGCTGACAAGAAGCCTGCTTTGAGGAAAACATGGATGGAACACAGCACAATGTGAAAGTAAGAAATTACTAGTAGAGGCAACTATGAAATATTTAGTTCAGGATGTTTATTTGTATTCTATTTTTTCTTTTGCTATGCTGTAGCTTTAACTTCCCCTACAGCTTACTCCCTGGATGTATCATTAAATTTGTCTGATTATCCTTTATGTTCATTTTTAAGAATATTAAGTAACTTTTGATGTGACTCACTGACAGAACTCCAGAGAGCCAAATCAGTTGTACTGTTCTTTTCTGTTTCTGGAGAACACACACACAACAGGGACAGGCAGTTGTCACAGTTTTCAGGTGGATTGTCTGGGAATACAGGGAGGACTAGCTTGTTACTTCTTTAGAAATTGACTTTAACAGGAATGTTAAAAATTAATTTCAAGTGAGATTTAGCCCTATGAAGGAAGACACAGTTTCTGCCATGTAATGAACTAATTTGTTATATTAGAGGAATGAGCGTACTGATGGGTGCCAGAATGTCCATCAGATTCTCTCTGTTACTATACATTATCCATCTTCACAAATACTACTTTTGTATCTGGTTTCTGTCTTATTTTGTTTAAAAATGCATTTGTTTCCATCTTTCTATTTAACTTAGAATTATGAAGCTACATCATCAGCTCCCAGTAATCTTTCTTAAGAAGAGGGTCTTGTCTTTTTCCCTTTCTTTGTTTCCCTCTCTCAGTTGAGAAGTAGTGCTCCGTTTACCAGGCTGCCCAGCGATAAACTGAAAGCAGTGATACCCCCTTTCTTACCGCCCTCAAGTTTTGAGCTTTGGAATTCTGACCGAACGCGACTCAGCAAAGATGGCAAAGCTGAACAGATGAGAAATGCCTGGCCACAGAGAGCAATCAAGCATGATTTTAACAGCAGTGGGAACTCTGATACAGTAAGCAAACAAAATGTATACAAAACTACTTAATAGTGTTCATCAGTTGAAACTGCTGAACTTACGATAAAGTAGCAGTTGAAGTTTGATTTTTGTTTTGCTCAAATAAGAAGGATGAAAATAATTTTTCTTTTTGTTTTGCAGGCATCTGTTAGCAAAGGTACTAGGCCAGTCAAATTACCAACATTTGCAAGAAGACCTGCATCTCCTTCAAATTCCAACAACTTCAACCACTCCCCACATTCTTCTGGTGGATCCAATAACATTGCGGGAATTAGCAGACATGGAGGAGAACTGCATAATAGATCAGGTGCTTTTATTTTTAATAAGAAAATGTTTTGTATCTGGTTCAGCTAAAAGTGTTTCAGATGATGGCAGAAGATACTAAACCTTTTCTGAGGGCTCCTATTGCTGTATAAGCAAAACTTCCATACATTTTGTTGGAACAGGATTAGCCTTTGGACACCTACACAAGGGAACAAAAGCATCACATCTGTTACAGAAGATTAGCCCCTGTCTCATAAAAAATACGTTGATTTTATGGAGTCCATCCACGATGGATCAGGTGATGCTTGTTCATTGCAACATACATTTTACGGGGCTGTCTTTTTCTCTTACCCATGTTGCTTTTTGTTCAAAATGAAAATCGGTATTCAATTAAAAACAAAGCTGCAAGCATCGTATCTGGCAGCTGTAAGCGCAGTATGGTGAAGCAGCTCGTGAAACCTACATCCAAAGAGTATGAAAGTCAGCTCTGTGTGTATATAGACAAGGTTGGCTTCTGTCTTCTCCTGCAGTTGATTTTTACTCCCTTTCCTGAAAACTGCTGAACAGGTCTGAACCATACAATTCTCACTCCTATTACATCCAGTCAGTTTTTATAAGAAAGTGAATGGTGAATTGAGAATTAATAAATATTTTTAAATTATGGTTTCCTTGACTCTGTTTTGTTTTTACTTTTTTCTTAGGTGGCAGTGCAGATAATGTTTTGTCTCAGATTGCAGCCCAAAGAAGAAAAGCAGCAGGCTTACCTGAACAGAAGCCCAGCCAGCAGCATAGTCCAGTCCAGTCAGCTCCTTCATCCACTCTGTCTGATTTGCAGTGTGCTCAAGTTGTTGGCAATGGCTATGTTGCAAAGGTAAAGAAGGATGTTAATTTTTATATTTCCAAATCAGCTTATTTTAATAGGTCATGTCTCAGTCATTGGTTGTTGATAAATATAACTGCATGACATTGCGCAGCCGAAAATGAATGAATGCCTGCTACAGTAGTGGACTCTTTTCAGCTGTGCAAACCTTCCTTTAATTACAAGTCTACAAAAGATTGGACCTAATCATAAAACATGATTTTGCTTTATTATTAATTTCATGCTGTTTTAAAAACAGTAAATGTAATACTTGATCTTATGGTAGATCTGCACTGTTATTTTGGTTTCCCATTCTTTCTTTCTATGACCCTTATTGAGTACAGTGTTTTGTTAGTTATTCCTGGGCTTCACTCTGAAGTGGTATGGCTGGGTTTCCTCCAAAGGCACAACCTGAGTGCAGAACATGTGATAGTTTGTACCGGGATCTGCCCACCACAATAATCATAGAATCATAGCATTGTCTAAATTGGAAGGGACCTTTCAGATCATGGAGTCTAACCATTAACTTAACACTGACAAAACCACCACTAAACTGTGTCCCTAAGCACCAAGTCTACCCATCTTTTAAATACCTCCAGGGATGGTGTCTCCACCACTTCCTTGAGCAGCCTGTTTCAATGTTTGATAACCCTTTCAGTGTAGGAATTTTTCCTAATATCCAATGTAAACCTCCCCTGGCACAACTTGAGGTCATTTCCTCTTGTCTTGTTGCTTGGGAGAACAGACCAACACCCAACTCTCTACAACCTCTTTCCAGGTACTTGTAGAGAGCAACAAGGTCTCTCCTGAGCCTCCTTTTCTCCGGATTGAACGCCCCCAGTTCCCTCAGCTGCTCCTCATAGGAGTTGTTCTCCAGACCCTTCACCAGATTTGTTACCCTTCTCTGGATTCACCTCAATGTCTTTCCTTTACCCTCGTGACCTGCCTCGTTTTTTTTGCGTGTACCTTGAAGTTAACAGTTGCTTTGTACAAAATTTTAAAGGATTAAGAATCTTCAGAATCTGCAGAGACACAAGTTAGAAAGCAGCATCATAACAGAAGATGTGGTACATTATTGTGAAACATGGATTTATTCACACAGGGAAAGATTACATTTCAGAGAGCAAGAGAAAGAAAGCAGATAATTTGGAGTTTTATTTCTAGGGCCTGGTATTCAGACAATGTTAGAATACATGACCGAGAGCAAAATTTCTCAACTTTTTGCTTGTGTAATCTCCAAACAGTTTGTTTTGCGTTGTTTTGTTATCTTTGCACCTTCTCATGAGATTCTTTTTGAAGTTGTGCCCTAGGAAACAAAAATGACCAGCATATAAAATTATTACATTTGCTGTCTCAGTCTGTGATGGTGTATATGACAACAATAAGCAATATATATATTTAATCAGTAAATACCAATGATAAATAAAGTTACAAAGTTGTTCTGGAGGACAAAAATAGCGGGGGGGGGGGGAAAGCATGCAACTACCAATGCCAAAACAATTTCCATGAATAGTCACTTTGTCTCTGATCCTGATGCTGAAGGGACTACTTGTTGCTTTTCAAAGATGAGACTGGGAGCTAAAATTTATAACTCTGGACCCCCAGAAGCTACAGACTCATACTGATTCTTTGGCACATAATAATTTTTCCTCCCTTTCTATTCCAAACAACTGCTCCCTGGGTTATAAATGATCTGTCTCTTTCTTTCCTGTAGACAAAGCCACTGTATTATCCTCTTTCCTCATTAAAGTCTCTTCTTCTGAGCAGCTACCAAATGCTGCTTTCTTTTCTTTTTTTTTTTTTTTTTCCCCAGAGGTAGTCCGACCAATATATATCTAATTAAACTCTCAGCAGTTCCTCTCAGCTGGATTTTATATTGGAAAGAATTTCAGAAGAGCTGCTTGCATGCCCCAAAAAATCCTATTTTTCTCCAGATATATTAGTTAGCCTATTAAGAGGTAATACTTGCACCTGTGAGCTTTGAGCTGCAGATCTTGGGGTCTATTGTTACAACAATGCTGCCACTAAGAAGTTTACCTATTATCCGCACTCCAGAGGAAGACGATAGGGGATAAAGAAGTAGTGGGGTGCAATGCCCTGCAGATCATCTTCTGGGAAGGTTCATCATACAGTTGAAAACCTTTTAAAATGAAAACAATGCTGGTATGTTAGAAAGGCAACAGTTCTTCCAGTGATCTTTGTTAAGTTGTCTAGGTAATTTCAGATAATTTCTATCCACCAATAACAATACATGTTGTGAGTTTGGATCTCACTGTAGATGGTCATATATCATGTATTGGGACATCAGTGTCTGTTGGAAGTACATAATCACATGTATCCACACAGGCAACAAAAGCTTAAACAGCCTACTTTGCTGTTGTAATCAACAACATAAATACTGAAAATTTAACATCTGTATCCATTGTGCAATTGCTTGTGCCCTCCCAATAGGATCATGTTGTCTAAGCTTTGAAATAGCTGATCTAAAAATGCAGCAATGGTGGTTTGCAAAAGTTATCCATGAGGGTGGAATTGTACAAGCCTTAAAGAAAAGAGAACTGAAATTCAGGAAAACTGAATAACAATTTTCAGGGTGATGTAATTTAAATAAACGCAGACAATGCAATAGAGAGGGAAGACCATTCTGAAACACGGATGACCAGTAACAGAATACAGTGAAATTTGGGTCAAAAAACTGAAATGAGTTCAGTATGCTTTTCAGAGACCTCTCAAATTTCTATCATGATACGTTACATATATGCAATTCTGTGCGGGGCTAAGGAGATGGTACATTCTGGCATAGGATAGAGTAATCGAAGAAACTTACCACCCAAATCAATTTTATTTTTTTTTTAATATGATCTCTTTCATTTACTAGAAAAGTTTTGTTTATGCTGTAGCCCAGAAGCAAAATTGTAGAGAGACAGGAACCATGAACCACTGTCTTTCTCCCTTCTTGCCTTGTTACCCAGATCAACTTTTTCCTTGTGTTTTTCTTGTAGCAGCTTGACTGACAAAAAGTATTTTAAGTTAAACTCTCAATTAAGGAGAAAATCACCTAAGACTTCTTTTTAAGTCATATATAAAGCAAACATAGAAATCTGAAGTGAAACATATATTGAGTTTAGGATATGAGGCACATTAACTTATTTTGGAAAAGACTGACACACATACATATAAATTCTTATTCCTCATTTTAATTTGTCCATTTGCATCTTTCCCATGCCTCCAAATGTCCAAAATATTCACAAAATATTTAATGAATAATTTTATTCATGTTGGATAATAACAAGTTTGAAGGAAGACTGGAAACTTTCATTCCAGTGTGGCAAGGGGCTGAAAGGCACCTGAGACTTACTTTATGCTTATTACATATTTCTGGTTAATCCAGGATAAAGTGGTACTTTAAATTAGTATCTGATATACTTTGAAAAGCTTTAATTGATACTTTATTTATTTAATTAAATTCCTGAATGAAAAAGACCATTTTTCGGAGTCAAATTAATTTTAACTTTTATAAAAAGAATAAATGAAGTGTTTGTATATAGTATTATTTCATAGAAATAATTTTCTTATTCCAAAATTAGAGCCTTAATAGAAGTATTTTTCTTTATGAGTTTGAGGGGACAGACTCTCACCTGGAATAATTCAATATTGCTCTAATTATTTCAATATGAATCAAGCAGAAACTTCTGGTTGTGACTACAGGCTCTGCAGAAATGATATGTAACTTAAGTAATAGTGAAGCATCATATATAGGTAAACACACTGTGGGGGTTTTTAACTGAAACAATTGTATCGTTAACTGCAGCAGAAACTGGAGATGAACAAAAGACCTCCATCTGGGACTTCATCTACATCTAAAAGCACCTCACCAACTCTCACACCATCCCCATCACCCTCCCCATCTCCCAAGGTTCACAATGCAGAGTCCTCTCTCTCCTCTTCTCACAAACAGCCCAAAAGCAATGGTTCCAGCAGCGGTACGGTTACAGAAGATGGTGAGTAGGTCACTGTCATTATAGGGGGTTTATATTCATCAGGAGCACAAAGTGTTTAAAGCTGTAACTGTAGTGGATGAGTGTGTATCTGCATGAGAGTGAGAATTTTTTTAGGTCTTTCTTACTGTGAGGTTGGCATTCCAGCACTAACTGGCTATTTCTCCCACAAAAGCTGTGATCCCTTCCATTTCCATAGAGGGAGATTTGTACCGTCTCAAAGCCTAGCATACAGCACGCTTATGTGGCCTCTTTCCTTCCCCCATTTCTGGCTTAAATAATGTTTTTCACCCTTTGCTGAGAGTAGAAAATGCACTTTCTCCACATTTGAAACTATTTCGTATTATTTTTTTTTAATAAATGCAGTGAAGCACATCACTACAGAGACACAATTTTGATTCCTAGCAAGTCATAACTTTGTGCAATTGATTTTTAAGAGCTGTATTGCATTTATTTTTTTAAATTGCAAAAAAAGTAGTAGTGTTACTGCAATGGAAACAGGATAATAATTACTTCTCCTTCTTAACCATCTCAAAAAAGTGAAAAAAATGCCCATAACTCAGTCTTTTAAATAAGAGGCGGAAGTTCCTGTTATCTGGTTTCTCCAAGAGGCATTTTGTACTATTTTTTGGTTTTTTTTGTAAGTGCCCATATTAATTTGGTTTTGTTTTCATTTATGCTTTGTCCATTGACACCGTACTTCCATTTGACACTAAAGAGAGATGGTACTTGATCCATTTTTTCTGTCCTCTTATCATGGCTCATCTGTAACGTGTTATACTGACTGACTGCTGGAGAAAATCCCTTCACATTTTAGTTAGTGCCATTTTATAATGGTGGCTTGATAACATAAGAGTTGTTGGTATGGAAATATATAAAGGGAAAAGAACTCGCTGCTGACTAACAAGGGAATTGCCCAAGCTTCCAGCTGTTACATTCTCACCTGGAGTCGGTGACCTTTCTGACTGCACCACTAGTGCCATGATACAGCAAGTTTCTTCTGTAGCGGAGAGATAGGTTGTCAGAAGCTGAAGTTCATTGTGGTTGTAAGCTCTTGTGGTTAAGTGGTCCTTCAATCCAAGGACTTACTGTAAGCTGATTCAGCAACAGCAGTACAAACGCTTATAGGCCCATCAGTAATTGGAAGAATAAATACAGAAGGCCGGCAATGTTAACTTTTCATTTTCTTTCAAGTAAACTTAAATAAATTAGAAAACTGGTTTGCATTGAATATTATGTGAAGGAACAGTAAGGCAACAGAGTTCAGAGGTATGTGTTGGTTTCTTTTTAGGCAACCACTTGGTGGACCATCAACAGCTTGTCTCTATTCTGAGAACCAGTGATGTAGACAATCATGAAAGACGAAGCCATGTGAGAGTAAAAGGAGGCTCTGAAAACTTGGAGAAAGGTAATCTTACCCTGCTACAACAGAGTAGTAAAAAAGAGGTGCTAAATAGGAGTAACGTGACAGTAGATAGTAAGAGCTCTGAGGACCTTTGTTTTCTCCAGGGATGTAAGTAAGGAGGCAAAATACAAGTAGAGTGAAAGAAAGGCTTACTGAAAAAGGAAAGGAGAAACATATGTTACACCAGAGCTGTAAAAACTGAGAAGTTTCTGGTTTTGTTCAAACTTAATATATGATACAGGAACTGGAAAAAGAGGAGAGGAAAACAAAACACGATGGGCCTACAGCTGAATAGTACTGTCTCTGTGAAAAATGTTAGATGTTAACTGTTGTTTATGACAGTGAGGCTCTGGGCTCAGAGACCCTGAAAGTTTCTTCCCATATCACAACCTATAATTTAAGCACATCAGTGTGACGAAAAATGAGAAGGCTAACTAACAACCTAAAAGAAAAAGATATTAATACTGTACCTAAGGGCTTCTAATGAAGCTTTTATTTTCCTTCTGCAAGGTGGTATTTTTCATGAAACTGCGTGGAGAAGTTCTCATGCTATATTTTTAAATATGGTTACCTTTTCCATGGATTAAACTCAGTTATGGTATTAAAGCTTTTAGCCTGAGGCCATGCCAACTTTTACAAATTGTGTTAAGCATACCAAATTAATTGGCCTTGAGGTAAAAAAACAAAATCATAGCAGAAACTAAGATTCAACTAGAGTTTTTCATTTTGGTTTTTTTTTTGGTGATCTGTTCTGTGTAAAGAGGGAGGCTTCAGCAGTGGTGCAAAGTGTGTGTCTATCTTAAGATAGTTGGTTTCCTTTAAGAAGCTTAGAGAAGAAGATTCTCTTTCATGTTTCTACTAATGATGAAAGAAAAGGGATAGTCAAAAAACAAATAAGTGAAATAAATAAAAACAAAGTATATTCTGGTGTTTGCAGAATTGTTTCTGTCACATATTCTCACTCGTCTCTTCTGGCTGCTGTTGTCTCTGACGGCCTGGGCCTTGGCCAGTGGTGGGGCCATCTCAGAGCTGTCTGGCAATTGGCTGTATGGGACACAGAGAAAGCTTTGGACAGCTTCTCACAGGAGCCACTCCTATAGGCACCCCCTGCTACCAAAACCTTCCATGCAAACCCAGTAGAAGATATACTCTCGTATCAGTTTTGAATGAGCAACTGGGTAGTTGCTTGCTCTACACTTCGCTGTCCTGGGTCATGACATGGAAATATGCCACTCAGTTCATTGCCTGCTTGAGGAGTTTTGCTGTCTGACCTGCATGATCTGGGTCAGCCATCTGGGACCAAGCACCTGTGTTTCAGGCATTGAAATGTGGTTTGGGTTTTTAAGATCCTTTTAATGAAGAAGAAAGAGCGATAGAACAGAAAGATTTTATCCTAGGAAGGTAAGATTAGATAGAATTACAGTATACAGAAGTAGGTGAGAACACTGTAAGCCAATATTTTAATTTCTGTTGCAGAATAAATATGATTGGGTTTTTATTATCACATATCATTGCATGGAGTATGTTTTAATATATATTTTCAGCAGCTAGGAATGCAGAAAAAGCTACAATCTTTCCTCATACATGGAAGTTTTTTGTTGTCTTTTGCTTTTCTGCTATTACAGATGAGCTGACTGGCATCCTTAAAAAATTGTCACTTGAGAAATATCAGCCTATTTTCGAGGAACAAGAGGTATGTCTTTTTTTAAAAGATCTATTTTTTACCTTTTTATAAAAAGTAGGGCGGTGGCACATGCTGCATCAGAATTGTGATCCAGAATCTCACATTTCAAGAGATGACCTTGAAGCCTGGACCAAGTGGCATTCCTGGCATTTTCTTGGATATTGAAATATCAGTGCTTTTTACACTGAACCTACAAATTTGATAGAGATATGTGCTTCAGTTCTATTTTTTTGTTTGTTTCTATCTGATTTTACACTCTGCTTTTTCTGCGTATGTCTATACCCAATGTGGTGAAACAGTTTATAGGGTGTACTGTATCATTGCTGGCATCCCAGCCAGAGCCTCATTTGCAGAGGGAGAACAGCAGGGTGTGAGTCAGCAAGATGGCTGCTTTCTCTTCTTCATCTGCCATGAATAAGCAACAATTAAATTGGGGAACCTAAGCGTCATTGTAGATGAAGCCTATGACAGTGATTTGCCTGAAGGAAGCAATGAAAGGAAAGATTGCTAAAAGGAAGTAAAACTAATTCATTACAATGTTTAAAACATTATCAGATGTGACCAATAAGTGTGTGTTTGTTTGTCCAAAAGCAGAGGGTAGTGAATGGTCATACAATAAATTGACATTGCTGCAGAGTTCAGGATTCAGCACCACAGACACATGGGTTTTTAGCTGCATCACAATACACTGGGCTTATTGTTCTCCTGCATGACAGGCAAGGGAGCATTTTGTAGAACTGAGTATTCTCGGTGTGTGAAGGTTATATCAATCTGAAAAGTTTTAGATGTTTGTTTGTATCACAGCCTTACCAATGTGTTGATATAATAAAAAACTGATATATGAGCAAACCTTAGCTTTTCCTTAGGAGGTGCTGGAAAAGTACACACGATATTCTGAAATTGCAAAAATACTTGGAGGAATGGAGGTGGGGAGAAAAGAGAGAAATCTTGGGCCTATTCAGCTACCTTCTACTCTTAAGTAGAGCAATTTTGTGGAGAGTATATATTTTGTATTGCCTGTAAACAAAAAAAATCCATTACTATTTTAAATATACTATCAAAATTAATTGAATTATTAGCAGCAGATTTAAAACCTGACAACCGAGTAGTAAAATGGATGCCATTTGGTGCTGGTAATTGATTAAAAATAGTTGTGTGCACAATATTTACAGTAAGCCTATACAATTAAAAAAAAAAAACCACCACTTTTGACCTGTAATACCAAATCTTTGCCTAGCTAAATTTGTTAGCTTTTTTGTTTTTTCATATGCAGGTGGATATGGAGGCCTTCCTTACACTTACTGATGGTGATCTGAAAGAGCTGGGTATTAAAACTGATGGATCAAGACAACAAATCTTGGCAGCTATTTCTGAACTAAATGCAGGAAAGGTACGTTTTGAAGTACTGTACTTAGTACATTGAGGTTTGCTTGTATTGTTAATAGCCATTTCAAAATTGAATTGCAGATGTTATTAAAAAATTAATGTTTTCCAAACAAAACATTTAATGTATTTGATTAGTGAAAATATCTTCCTTTGTGATACTCCCTGTTCTCTTTCATTAACCCTATCCTAGTTCAGTTACTGTACAGTACTTTTACAGACTACCGGAAACTTCATCAGAAGCTACTGACAGCATAAACATTGGCAATATTGTAGTTACTGAATATTGATGTCAGTGGTGGTAAAAAGAATCATCTGGCCACTGTAGTCCAGCTGGAGAATATAATGTTAAATTAAAGATCTTTGTTTTGCCTAACAGTTTTTGATTGCTCTGTGATTAGGTAAATAGCACTTCTTCCATTCCTTACACTTTAATTGCCTTTTAACTTTGTATTGATATAAACAAATCTGCAAAGAATGACATGTAGTAAGCAGTGTTCTTGTCAGAGAGATTATGGACTGGAGCATCTCTTTAATTAGTCCTGTTGAGATTTCTCAGCTGCTTTTGCAGTTTTGAGGTCTGCTGTCTCTGATAGTAGAAGCTCAACTAAACAAAACATAATTTCACCAAGTGAAGATCAACAGCAGCAAGTGATAAGGCTAAAAATTAGGGAAGGTGGATGATGCTCCATGTATAAAAATGGGAAGAAAATTCATGAAAATGTTTCTGTTGGTGTCTGGTAGTTTCAGGGAAAGATCTGCGTATGAGACTTGTTATCATTCCTGATAGTACACTGTGACTCTCCAGGCATAGATCCAAGTATTTACACATTCTTTTGTGAACTCTTAATAAAAATTAATTTTGTAAACAGAAAGTTCAGAATGCCCAATTTTAATTTATTGTGCTTTTACAGGGACGAGAGAGACAGATTTTACAAGAAACTATACACAACTTCCACTCTTCCTTTGAGAGTAGTGTGAGTAACACACGACCTCTGGGTCATTCCCAGTGTAAGTAGCACCTGAAATTAATTGAACAATGTGTGGATACTTTGTATTAATAAGACAGTATGTGACAAAAAAGCCAATTAACTGCTCTTGGGGCTAGTGGCTAATGTGTGTCTGTGTCTTTTGCTGAGACTGTAGAGAAGATTTCAAGGTAAAAAGGTAGAGATATCTGTACGATCTTTATGTACACTTCAGTACTGTCTGAAATAAGGGTACGATTTTTGTTACGCGTATTAAATGCAGAAAATGGATGTAAGTATAGCAAACTGTGGTATACAGTATGCTGTATGTAGTGTGTGTATATATATAGCAGCACTAGGAAGTGTGTTTCTGTATGATACATTACTTACTTTTGCATGCTTTTTATTTAAGGCAATTTTCTTTAGTGTGATCAAGTAGATTAAATATATCCAAAGTTTACAATTTAGTATACTCATTGAGATAGCTGTGTTAGCAGCTATGTTATATTAACATAATTATCTGGGGTTTGATAGCATGTATGTAGGCATTTAGTTACTTTGTATAGGTAACATTTTTATAGTTGGTCTCTTTGGAGCTTTAACTGCTAGCCATTGGTGGAAAAACTGTCTTTTAAAATGTACTGTCTATAATCAAAGTGTACAGAAAGGTGTTGCTGATCTGTAACAAATGAATACGTTTACTGCAGTCACCCCTAGATATAAAAGTTGCAAATGTCTGTCCTGTCAGCCACCTGGGCCAAAGGCAGATATGCATCTGTTACTCAAGGTTAAGAAATGGGGCAAAAACTATTCATATGTGTATTTGTGAATCCATGTTTTAGGAGGAACATGAAAGCCATTGAATGGCCTCAAGAAATTCATCATGTTAAAGTGTGTCTTATTCTCCTTCCCTTGCTTATTTTGCTGCTTGTGTTCACTCACAAAATTGTATCATTTGTTTAGTGGTTATGTTAAATAGTATTTCAGGTATTGTGTGCTTTTGGAAGCCTTAATAATGAGCAAGTCCCACTTCATGGTTACGTGATAATTTTAAACGCGAACCTGGGCTCTGTTTTTAGCAGTTCAGCTGCTTAATCCAGAACATCTGGCTCAGCACTTTGCTATTATTTGCTTTGTGACACCTTGGACTCCCACTTAAAGTGGGAGCTGAAATGGGGTCCTTCCCCATTTCAGCTGCTGAAATGGGGTCCTTCCTAAGCTTTTCCATGATGAATATGTTTAGTTTTTCTGGTGTGAAGCTACTTTTCTAGCTCTTTACATTCTAATTGTTGATTGGCATCATGGCACTTATAACTGTGATGTGAAAAATAGAATGTGAAATTTTTATGCTTTTTTTCATGGTCTACAACCACTGGTTTCTCTAGAGTTCTTCCTAGGAGCCTGTCTGGACACCTTTAGTAAGAAAGGCAGTTTACCCTTTTAGAAAGCTAGATGTAGCTTATAGGATAATAAAAGTGTCTTCTGTGTTAGTATCATTATTTACACACCTATCACTGTGAATTCCTCAATATTCTGAGTAATTTTAAAAGTTCAGAACCGAAAAGAGAGTGGCTGCTAGCATGGCGCTACTTTTATGAAGTTTCTGGCCTGTAGGGTGTGTAAAAGAAGGTAATGAAATACAATCTGAATATATACATAAGACTCAGTAATGAAAAAGCAGGGGGAAAGAAACTAAATCATAACTTTCTGGAACTGTGGCTTATAATTGTGGGAGATCTGTGGCTGACTACCTTCACCAAGCCTGCAAATGTCTACAGCTTCCACATCCTTCCCCATCTGTAGCTCATTACCCCCTTATTTTCAGTTCCCCTCAAAATGCCCCAGTGCACACTGCCCAGGCTCAGCCCCTCTGCTCCTGCCACCGAGTCAGGAGGTGTTGCTGTTCTGTCAAACCTGGTATGAGATGGCAGGCAACAGAAATACAAAACCTTCTAGATGTGTATTTCTAGAATGGAAAAGAGAACTGCAGTGATTATCTACATTTATGTTTCTAAGGAATGCAGAAGAGGAAGACAATATAGGCAGACCACCAGGAAAAAAAAAAAAAGTAAAAGCAAGACTACTACAAGCAGAGGATTGATGGCATAACTAATTTCACACAACAGTTCTTTTTAGAGAAGATGTTACATTTTATTCTCAATGTATTTTTGGCAGTTCAAAATCAATTGCAGGGCTGTATCCTCAGCTAGCTTTTGGTTGAGCACCTCCTGCTGATGTCACTGCTTCTGAACTCCCTGTGATACTCACTACAAGAACTCATAGAAAAGTTGTTGAGCGTTTGTTGGGTTTTGGCAGATGAACTATTTCAATTATAATTCTCACAGTTGGGAGAGAGATACCTTTGTACATCAGTTGCTGTGCCATTCTGTCATTTGATTTTTGTCAGAAGGATACTGAGACTGCAACCTCCCCACCACACATCAGCGATACTAAGTTAGGCTGTGGCAGCTCCATATTCTGGTTTTTGCCTGAACTGCATAAAGCAGATGACTTCCCTAACTGCAGTATAAATAATTCAGTGGTTACTGGGCCCATAAGCCATTGGGTTTGGGGGCACCATAGTTCTTGTCTGTATTCTAAATAGACAAACAGTACTTGCATGGAACGTATTGCCTCTGTCTCTTTTTTAAGTGGAAATGAATTTGTGACCTTCAGAAAATTCTGCCAAAATTAAAATATTCAAAGAGTGAATATTATGGGTTTTTTTTGACACTTAGGTAGTTTTCAAGGGAAAAAACCTACAGCTTGAAAAATTGCTAATGTGTGCTTATCAACCTGTCCCTAAAAAGAGAAACTACTAGGAAGGTACTGCTTCTTTATAACCCAGAGAACTGTATCAGACAAACACAGAATTAGCTTGCTGCTTCACCATGTAAATTCAGAGCAGGTGACCAGCTCACGGAGGCATGAGGCAAGATGACCACTCTGAGGAACAGAATGCTCCTCCTTGACTAGGACTATGACTTAATGAAACGGCAAATGGCAGCATGAAGTCCAGATCTCCGAGGAAGCTGGATTTCAGGAGTTATATCACCCCAGGATATGTTTATTTTTGTAGTTTGAGGTAAACTTTTTGCTTACATGATTCTGGTAAAAAAGAAAATAAGACTTTTGAATGCCCAATCGCCAGG
>VZRU01001315.1:120788-246390 GCA_013398155.1 Pedionomus torquatus | reverse complement strand
TTTTTTTTGTGGTATTGTGGGGAAGGTGTCAAGATGTATGTCCAAGACATCATGTGAATAACAAGGAGGTTGAATAGATCTGGCAGTGGTCTGCAGGTTCATTGAAAAAAATGACACCAAAGGAGAGGGAGCTGTATCTCAACACAGTCTTGCCAAACCAGAAACAAAAAGCTGAAAAAAAGTTCACATGAATTCTATGAAATTAGATGGGAGGGAAAAAGTGAGCAAACCAATGGAAATTATTTCTTCCAGAAGAGTAGAACTAAAATCTCATGCGCTAGTTACAATACTTATATAAGGAAGTGTTATATTTTAGATCTGTAGTAAAAAGGGGAAACAGTTCATGGAGTTCTCTTGTCTGACTCTGGGGCATGTAGCAGAATTCAATATTTCTATGAAAATGCTATGAAAAGAGCAAGAGAGCATCCAAGGGTTATGGTCCAAAGGACACAATCTTCTTCTTCCTCTGGGGCATTTCTTAACCTCATTATGAAAAAAAAAAAATTAACAAAGGTTTGTTGGAGGTAAAGCCGATTGCCATTTAGCTTAGCTTACTTTCTAATATCAAGTTTATTAAAATGCTTGAAAGAAAAAGATGAGTCTCATCACTTGGTATAGAGATCCAGCCACTCCACCTAAACAGAACACTTCTCTTACAGAAGGTGGGAAGAACAGAGGACACCCCAACATCTAGTAGAGCTGTTGAACAAAGGGAGGATTTAGCTACCCAAAGAATAAATTGAATATTCTCCAGACAGAAGTTAAACAAAGAATACCTATGCCTGTGCTGAAAAAAATATGATGCCATTCAGTCTATAATTCTTGGTGATAATCCTGGTCTTCCAGTTTCTCTTTACATATAATGGTATGTTGCATCAATATGCATACATACTTACACATACGAATACATATACATACTTACACATATGAACCTGCATATATATATAGGCATTTTAAAAGATGTGACAAAGAGGAAGAGAGTGATGAGTTATTTGTATATTTGCTTTCTGCTGTTGGATTCAAAAATATCAAATAGAAATTATCCAGAGGGAGGGAGCTAGAGAGATTGCAGAGTAAGAAGTAAAAATAGGAGAAAAAACAATATAGATTTGAAAATAAAAATCATACAGGATTCAGGTAATCACTTGCTGGGAAGGCACACATTGAGAGAAGAGAGATGCTGGAAAGGTTTGTGGCAGTAGATAGCCTTTTCACATGTGACTTGGACTTTTCATTCTTTCTCCCTACAGTTGAGAGTTTAAGATGAGTAAAATGAATTAGAGGTTCAAATTGTTAGAGTTTGGTATAAAAATGATACTGGGAAACATGGGCCTGTTTCCACTAGTTGTGGAATTACTCTGTCATTTTTAAAGCTGTCAGTCTTGCTGGTTGCAGTTTTTCACATTTTTGTGTTGTTTTTCTTTTTTTCCTTTTTTGTACAGCACCTGGCTTGTCTGCAAAACCACAAGAAGCTGTTTCTCCTAAAAGGTAGCTACTGGAAAAGAAAATTTATTTTTTTATGGTGAAGTTTGTGTACAAATGAAAACTTGAAAAGTTAGTCCTAACTACACCTGTATAGGACTTTCTGCAGTAATATACTTAAAAGTTCAAATGCCACAAAGAATCAAAGAAAATAGTAAAGTGATTACTTTTACAGTTCAGCCTAGGTGTTGAATTGTTCAAGGTGTCAGTGGTATGGAATGAAGGAGAACAAAGTCAGAAGAGCAGGAAGAATGACTGACTGTATAAGAAGACTGATTCTGCTCCTGCCCGTAAATGAAGAACTCATAGGAAGCCTGCATGGGCACAGTCAAGAACAGCAAAAATGAGAAGTCAGCATGAAAACCACCACAGATTATGAGAGCTTCTACACAGAGACATAGTCAGTTTATATATTTCTCCATTGATTGGATGCAGATAAAGGACTCCAAATTGAAAATGTAATGGTTTCATGAGAAGGAATATAAAGACAAAGGTAATGCTGTGTTCTTCATTAAACAAATTACACTTTATCTATTCAATAGTAAGATGTTAGAGCAGCAGTAGAAGTAAATATGAAATACCTATCTGTAAAAATAGCACTTTATTTAAAGAAATGCATAATCTGTCACCAATATTTAAACAGGAATAGCTTTTAAATATTTTATATTTCTGATGGGTTGTTTTGAGAATAAAGCCATGTAACTGATACCAATTGTTTTGGGGTTTTTAATGGTAACAGTAGCAGATCCTTAAAATCCATTTTTATAACTTTTTGAAATAATTTTGAAAGGACTATTACAGTAATTATGAGCAGAAATAATTTTCTGCTTAGTAGATGCAAATTTTTGTTGAGGAATTAAAATGTAAGTCATCAGAAGCCTCTGGCAGTATTATTTATCTTTCTGAATACTCACATTTAACTTTACCACTGGCTGAATTCAGTGTGAATCCAGGAGTATGCAGGTGAAGTCAAGAAGATCTTGGAGTTTCAGTGCAAAGGCATGACCTGAAGTAATTACTTCTGTACAGAATGAAAGAGTTTACATTTCTCCACCCTCCTCACTGTACTGGTTTTGGTGGAGGTTAGCAGAAAAAGGGATAAAAGTGGGTGTAGAGAGAACAGCAACAGTGAAAGCGATGATGCCCCAGCTGTCCCTCGGGTGCCTCTGGTGTGTCACCTGGTTCTGTGGTGGCTTCATGGGTTTGGCCAACTGAGGTAACAGCCCCAAGATGCTGACAGCAAACAGCAGAGCAGCTAAGCTGTGCTATGCAGGGGTGTCATATCAGATCTGACTTTGAACTCAGGTAGCTAAATTCCCAGGAGGAACAGGAGAGGAGGTTACAGGGGGATATTGAAAAAAAGGATGGTTACGAGCTGATTAGAGCAATCAGAGGCTGTTAGTGCCCCGAGGTCCTTGATGGTCATGCTATTAACATGTAGGTCTTCATAGTATAGCCATGCACAAATAATTTTTTGTTCCGTTTATCTTTTTCAGTGCACACATGTCATTGAACTTAAAATGCTATCAGTGTTCAGTGTGGTATTTTATATTTCCAAAGTGTCTTGTGTCCAAGGAAATCATTCCTTATGCATAATCGTGCTTCAGGATTAGGGTAAAAATATGTAATTTCTGCTTTCACAGTTTTCAAGAGCTGCTACTAAAGATGGCATGGTGGGACAGGTCTACAGAAATGTTGGGTGCAAACCATGTAGTATTGAGCTAACAGCCCTGTCTTTTTCTGAAGAAATGTCTGGGCAGTTGTGGTTAAAACACTTCCAACGTGCAGCAGAGAAATAAATACAGCTTCTTGCTTACTTCTAGCTGGAAAACAGTTGCTGCTTCTGAGCTAGAACTGTGTAATGATACCTTGGAGCCTCTGTCGGTATAACTGGGAATGAGTGATCTGTAATGAGTCAAAACATCTCATCTGCTACCTAGTGCCTATGGGCCCTGTGGCAGCATAGTTTCCCCATGCAGCAGGTGTCAATCCAAACATCCCATATGCTCTACAGAGAGTCACCTCGAGCCTGTTAATAGGGAAACCTCAAGGTGGGAAGGTTTCAGCTGTTCCTCTTAGGAGTTTGTGGACCTTATTCATTGGAAGGGGAAGGAACAGCCACCTCCTCTATTTAGGTGGGGTAGCTGTTTTTTTTTATTTCATTAGGTCCTTTTCAAGAAGACATTGAACAATAATTCAATGTGAAAAACACTTTGCAAGGTTGAGAGAAGTAGTCTTCCTACAACCTAGGAGTGTTCCAGTTTGCATGTACCACTGCTGTAGGTGCCTCTAGGCTATAAGGCAAAGTAGGGTCATGCTTCATTCCTCTGGCTGAATCAATCTTACTGTGCAGAAAATATTTCAACATTCACGGAGTGAGGCCCTGTAAGACATTGGTCTGGGACAGGGAAGATATATTTACCAATTTCTAAGCTACATAGTGACTGAGGATAAATAGAGCTATAAATTTGGGAATGTTAGCCAAAATGCATCAAAGAACGAGCAGCGAAGAGATCTAAACAGAATGTAGGATTGTCAAAGGAGACAGACCGGTGCGCAAGTGGAAGCTCTTTGTTTTTACGCAACAGGCAGAAAGTGTTCCTCAGGCTGTCCCACCAACAACTCCTACTGCCTGCAGAGTTAGCTTTATTAACACAGGAACAAAACCAAATGGTTTTAGAATTTGGGAACCTTTCTTATTTTCCACTGCACTTATTTCTTAAAGATGTTGTGTTCCTTCTGCCTGATTTAGCTGCCACTGTAAGTGGAGAAACAAACCGCATTATTTACTGTGGCTACTTTTTATGGCCCTGAGAGGAGGTAGGTTTGAGACCGACACCTACATTGGCGTGTCTGTGTGTAAGGGCTGATGCAGATAGCTTTATTAACTCCTCTGTGGGCAGTGCAGGTCGCTGGGGCTTCAAAAGCCAGTATCTGGCCAGCCTGGACCAGAAACTTAATTCAGCCATCTAGACACCCCCTGGCACTTGCATGCCTGAAGACACCCAAAGCACCCACGAGGGGTGGCAGGCATGACACTGAGTGAAGGTTAGGATCGGTTTGTTTGTTGCAAATGGTTGTTTGGACAAAGAGGTCATTCAGAGATGGAGACTGTCATTGCGTTGGCCTGTCCTGATTTGTCACAGATGTTCAAAAGTGTAAAGCTGTTTCATATTTGTTCTTCATTTTCTGTGTCCTCTGTCTTAGTTTGAATGAAAATCTTTGTTAGCAAAGTTTGCTTACCTCAGAACAAAAAGTGATACCTTCTGGGTTTTTCCAAAGAAGTAAACACTACAAGAAACGGTTCTTGTTCTGATTCAGTCCTGAATTAAGAACTTGACTGATCAGTAGTTGTTAACCCTGAGATGTCTTGAAATGAATTTATTTTTTTTTTTTCCCCTGCTCCTTGAACATTAATCAAGATCAGATTTGTTGTCTGGAAATGATTCAAGCAGTCATCTGTAGGATTTCTCGTACTTCAGCAAATGCCTCAGAAGCCAGGCAGCTTCTCAAGGGAACAGCTTTGGTTTCCAGAGTGAAGGTGGAACATAAAAGTTGATGCAAACAGATTTCTTTAATACCAAGATCACCTGAGTTTAGAATTGCTTATCTGGTCTGGCTCTGACACTAATAGCCTGAAACTTGCCACTTCTAGGTTTTATTTTATTTCAAACCCCTCTTGGCAGTACAAGAATACATTTAGTGGGAACAGGCTTTGTCCATTAAACCTGAAACTTCTTATGCTATATTTAAAGCTCATTTGGAATACTTAATTTCTAGTCTCTTAGAAGTTTGTGTTATTGAAATAAACTCTTAATGCAATGTCCTCCTCAAAGTGTCACAGGAAGGAATTGTTTCAAAGCAGTTTTTGCCACTTGCCATTCACAGCACTCCAGTGTGCTTTAAAACTTAACAGAATTAGCGCGTGGTCATAAAACCAAAAGCAAATAGATTTTTTGAAGTGTGATTGCCAGATTCTCAACATTGCATCTATTGCATTTTTTATTGGCTTCTCGTTCCTCTCAGTTCTCGTCAAGGTCTGTACAACACTTTCAGAATAGGTCTGTCTGGTCCGAAGAGGAGTGCCATATGCATCATGACTGTTAGCCAAGTGGCTAGTGCTGTACTGGAGCAGGGTTCTTGAAGGTGATAAACGGATGTGACTGCGGAAAAAACAGGCCTGTTCAAGACACTTTCTTATAAATAGAGTAAAAGCATTCAGTTTTCTTGCCCATACTTGATATGTGGCTCTGAGTTGTTGTTTTTAGTAAGCCTAAGCGATTTCTAACACTCCAGAATTAGTGGCCTGCAGTTAGCTGGAGCAGAGATTTCTGTTTGGCTGAGTTGCAGAACAAAATCGCTTTGCCCAGAGAGCAGCCAGCAGAGTGCAATGGATTTGATCACCGTGAGCCTGATTTCACTTGTTCTTAACAGATTTCTTCATATGTGTTTTTTCCAAGTTGCTCTCTGCTGCCAGTTTGTCCTAACTGGGGACAGAAGGAATATAAAGAAGAGAAACTGAAGAAAGTTAGGGATAAAAACATTATTAGATTGGTATTACTGGTTGTTGGTTTTTTTTTTCAGGATCTGTCTCTCCTTTAGGCTGTTTCTTGAATAGTCAGAATTAATATTGAATGCCCTGGGACACACACTCTTCAGCAGCTCAGGACTCCAAAGCACTTTTTTTTATCACAGACTCGGTTCAGAATCCATTGCTCACATACCTTTACTCAGACACAGAACAAACAGAAAGCATCATTCTCTGTGCTGGTAATGACATCTGCAGAGGTCCATCTGTATTCTGTGGCCCAGACAGCTGGAAAAAATACAGCTCTAGCATATAGATACTGCTAATGCATTGTATCATTTATCTCCTATCATGCATTTTAATTGCTCATTTGGTTTCTGTGTCAAGCATGCACACAAACTGTAGTCCTTAACAATGCCACAGATTAATTTCACAGAATGGCTGAGGCTGGAAGGGACCTTTGGAGGTCATTTTGTCCAAACCCATCTGCTCAAGCAGGCCACCTAGAGCTGGTTGTTCAGGACCACATCTGTTGCTCTCCCCTCGTCTGCCGAGACAGTCATCTTGGAAAGAGGTCGGGTTGGTTAGATCAGATTTCCTTTTTATAAATCCATGCTGACTGTTCCCAATCAACATCTTAAAATATTTGGAAATAATTTCCAGGATTATTTTTTTTTATAACATTACCCACAGTCAAGGTGAGGCTGATTGGTTCCAGTTCCCTGGATCTTCTTTCTTGCCCTTCTTGATGATAAGAATGACCTGTGCTTTCTTCCTGTCCTCGGGAACCTTGCCCACGCCATGATCTTTCAAAGATAATTGAGAGTGGCCTTGGAATGACACTAGACAATTTTTAATTACTTGTGGGTGGATCCTGATACACGATCCCAGGGACTCATGTATATAATACAACATCTCCTGGAATGCCATATAAGGATAATCTGTCCCATTCAGACAATACCACAAATGTTCTGCATGCATCTCTGCTAGTAGTCCTTTGGTGGTTTATAGACATCATCTCAAAGTCAACTTCATCATAGTTTCCAAACATCCCATTATTTCAGTTGCACAGCAATAGTATTCATGGTTCCCAGTCTTTGGGCATGCCGTGTTGCTTCTTATCCTACACAGTGATCCACCAAATTTGGGGTCCTCCTTCCACTTCCTTGGACAAGGTGAGTGAACAGGTTCCAGCTAATAAAATCTGCCAATGCTTTTTTTTTTTTTTTTTTTTTTTTTTTTTTTTTTGGTGTTACCAGCATTCAAGTGAGCCCAGTATGATCATGAAGCGGGTGGAGGTCTCTTTTAAAATGTGGAGGCTTTGGTGGGCTCTGAATATTCTGAGAAACAAACCCTAGTATATACTGAAGATTGCATTACCCTGTATTTCCTAGACCAATCTAACATCATCTTGGTGCTCGCCACACTGAGTACAATAAAAAAAATTCAATCAAATAAATGCACATTTTGGAAACAAGTTATTAGATTTAGAAACAGATAGCAAATCCTGCAATAATAGAATGTCTCTTATTAATGTAGCCACAGGTGTTTTCCTGTGTTTTATCCAGATAACAGAGTGTGAAGTCGTGCTGACTGGTGGTATGATTCAGCCAGCCAGCAGACCGGAGTCCAAGTTCCAGGGAAGCCAATCGCTCCAGGTGCTGATTTCCACAGAGCAATAATTACTTGCAGCCAAGCTCTTCCTTATTTCCTCTGCCTAAGGAGAGACGCACCTCCTGAATTATCCCGAAATGTTAACTTGATAATCAGACAAAGATAGTGACTTACAATGTTAATACTGTCAATTTGTTGCTCAGTTTAGAGGACAGTGGGGTTCTTGGCTTAGGCAGTGCCCCATGACCGCTAGTAAATGTGCTGGGTTTTGTGATAGCACTGCTTAAGCATAGTAATATTTTATTACTTGAGGCAGATATACTAGCTAACAATAAAGTTAATAGTAAGTTCTAACAATAAAGAAATGTTCCTTTGTACCTTCCAGTAAATAAGCAGTGAACCAAAGTGCCAAGTACTGTACTGATTTGTACTGATTTAACTCCACCAAATCCAAGGTACTCTGGATTTAAGTGAAGGAAACAGTGACAGAATCTGGGCTGAGATATCTAGAAATGGGGCATCGAGGATCCACCACGTCAGATTGCATCATTTCTGCCTATGCACAATGTGTACACAAGGAGGCTGTAGGGCTGTTCTTAAGACAAGCAGCTGAAGGACGTGTCTGTTGCGTTCCTTTAGATAGTGCTTGAATTTGTTGGAGCTCAGCTCCTCGTTGGCAATCACTACCATTGTTTAACACCTCAGTGGCCCTGCCCCTCTCTAATCTGATAAGCAGTAATTTGATAAAACAAGTATCACAAGTGTTAATAATGGACTTGGTTTATATTATATAGCCTTTTCTGTTGGATCAAAGCAACACAAAGAATAATTCATACATAGAGATGGGGGGGACACAGAAAAAAAGAAAACCCTGACTTGGCTGGATATAGCAACAAAACTGAGCAACTGATTTAGCCTGTTTATTATGTGGAAATTAGCAATAGCCTTGTCACATGTTTTTCATTATGTGTGCCTGTATATTTTAATGAGATTTGGGAGAACTGTGCATAGGCGCAGCATGACTAACACCTTTTTTCTCTCCTGGAGACAACGTGCGGCATAGGAAGGGTCACACAGCCATTTCACTATCTTGGCTTTCTGCTGCAACTTCTTTCTTAAGGAAGAACGGGAAGAAAAATGCAAGGCCAGGCTGGATGGGGCTTTGAGCAGCCTGCTCTAATGGGAGCTGTCCCTGCCCATGGCATTGGGGTTGGAACTCAATGGCCTTTAAGGTCCATTCCAACTCTAACCATTCTATGATTCTGTGAAAAGCAAATGCAGAAGCCAGAGCTGATGGTAGGATGGAAATCCATGTAATGCTATTTTTACCTTCAGTGTATGGTTCTTTTTGTTATGCTGGATTTCTTCTACTGTACTTCCACACAGATAGAGAAGAACCTAGATTCTTCATTTCATGCCTTTAAGAACTCTTCTGGCAAAGAGACGATGGTGATTTCTTAGATGGAGAAAGGGAAAAAGAGGAGAAAGACCCTGCTGTGCTTTTTTTTTGTTTTGTTTTGTTTTCAAATTACAAATTGCATAGAAAGTTTTGAAACATGAATGAGAGCTGTATAACTACATTTCTGTTGAAATGAGTGGTTTATTAATTAAAACAAAATCACCCATATTAGAAATTTCCCATAAAAACTCCAAATAAGAAGTTTTTGCTTCCCATTTCCAACAAAAATATGTTTGGCCCACTTTTCAGTTTATATACCTGCTTTCTTTCAGAATGTCATCCTAGTTTTTTTTTAACATTCCCCAATGAGCTTGTGTTCCCTGTAAGTGCTTATTACCAGAGCCAAGTGCATGTTGTAATCCAGATAATTCACTTCCCTATTGTGTTGCTTTTTGTTTGAAAATTAGATGTGTATATTTATAATGCCATGAAACCTCAGGCTGGGGTCACTGGATGGAAGAAGTATTTATTTGTCTCATGGGTGTGAATGGAAGACTATGTTCTTGGCAATAGTTGTCATGTGATGAATTTGGGGATGTGTGTGTGACCAGGAGGGAGTACCTCCTGAGTTCTGCTCCTGCCTTGACAACAGACACATTGTGTGATGTTGAGTAAACCAATTTTCTTCCAGAGTTTCCCTTCAGCAATACACATCTAGTAATATTTCATCCTTAGCTGGTTATGCACTGACCAATGCTGACAACAGAAAGCTCCAGGAAGAATTGGTGTTAGTGGTAAACTGCTTTTTGAGCTGCTCAGTATTTTCTGGATGTTGAAATCAGAAATGTAAAAACATTTGCATGCATGTTAGTACTCAGAAACACCACAGGCTTTGAAGCATGATCCTTCCCAAGATTCATGATAAAACCTGGGAGAAGTAAGTGACTGGGAAGAGTCAGCATAAGTTTACCAACTGCTTGACCAACCTGAGTGCCTGCTGTGATTAAAAAGTCTAGATGCAAGGACAGCAGCTTGACTTTAGCAAGGCTTTTAACACTGTGTCTCCAAGGTAAGATACCACACCTTGGATGAGGTTAATTGGTTTGGATGAGTAGGCAACTAGATAGGTAAAAAATCAGTTGGATGATCAAACTCAGTTGTAATAGTTAATGATTCGTGTTTCACCTGGCAGCCAGTAGTAAATGGAGTACCTCCATGATCTGTCCTGGGACCTGCCCCTCTTTGTCAATGACCTGCAGGAGGTGATGCATTGTTTGCTTCTCAAGTTTGCAGGTTCTTCCAAATGGGAGGACTAGTTGATACACTCAAGGGTAGAGCTGTCATCCAGTTGGAACTGCACAGGGGGTAGGAATGGGCCAGCAGAAACCTTACAAAATTAAACAGGGACGAATGCCAAGTCCTGCACCTGGGAAGGAAGAGCCCTGTGCAACAATTGTGAGGCAGCAGCTCTGTGGAAAAGGACTCTGGGAGACTGGCGGACATATATCCTGATTTGAGCGACACAGAATTAATTTCTTTCAGTAATTTTACTTTTCAGTAAGGTCTTTTCTAAGGCTTGGGGAAAATGCATTTTCAGAAGACTCCAGTGTCTGAAGGTGTGAAAATACTTACTTTCTAGCCAGCTGTGGTATACAGTTTTCAAGGTCTCAGTGTTTTTAGAGCTGGCCACGTTCAGGGATGAAGAGGAGCAAGACCCAGACACTTGACCCAAGCTGGACAACAGGATTGTTTCATACCATGAACGTCACGTTCAATACAAATTAGAAAGTTTGCTGGGGAGTTCTTCCTCTTCCTTGTTGGCTGCGATCCTAAGAACTCCTTGTCCCAGGGCTGGACCCTTGAGCCCTTCCCTTCCTCCCAAAGCTGTAGCACTCAGTGTCCCACATTTGTTGTCCCCTGCTGAGAGTGTACAGCTTCCTGCTGACAGAACTGGCTGAGTATAATCCTGGCGTATTTTGTGTTGGTAGCGGGATCAATACTCGTTCTTTAGTATTATTAATGTTAATCACTTTGTCTTACTCTATTAGATCTGTTTATATTTCAACCCTTGGGTTTCTTTGTTTTTTTCCCGATTCCTCTTCCTGGGTGGTGAGGGGTCATTGGGTGAGAGAATAATTGTCTAAATGACAGTAAGTTGTTGTGTGTTCTTCAAACCATAACAACATGAGACAGCAGCATACTGTGGTAGCAGCAGGCTCAGAGGAGTGACAATTGCCCTCCACTCAGCACTTGTTAGACCCCCAACTGCATCCAGTTTTGGGGCCTTCGGTGTAGGGAGGACATGGATAAATGGGAGCGAGTTCACCAAAGGATGTGAGAATGGTTGGGGACTGGAGCCCTTTCCCTGTGAGGAGAGGCTGAGGGAATGAGGCTTATTCAGTATGGGGACCTTCAGATTGCCGTGCAGGTCATGAAGTCAAGCAGTCTCCTGAGGCGTAGGATGAGCTCACTGAGAAGATGCAGCCAGCCTCCTCTCAGTGGTGCAGGGTAGGAGGACAAGAAGCAAATGTTATAGGCTGAAACATAACTTTGTATCAGTGATGGCTTTTCACCATGAAGACAGCCAAGCGGTGCAGTAGGCTGTCCGGAGGGCTGGGCAGGCTGCTCTTCCCTCTTAGCTGACCCTGCCTCCAGCAGGGGGCTGGATTAGCACATGAGACCTGATCTGCACCATGGATCTGCAATGAAAGGCTTAGACCAAATGGCTTGCTGCCCACTCCCTCCTGCCACCTGACAAATCCAAGAAAGGAAGGAAAAAAGCAGGAAAAAACCCACCCCCACCCCCCCTTTCTGCCAGCTCCCCATAGCCTTCGGCTGCATTTTGGGAAAGGAGAGGGTGCATTAAGAATTTCAGGTCTTTTCTGGGTGACAACTAACACAGGCTGATACAGGCAGGGCACAAGTCAGAGGTGAAGTTTAACTGTTTCTCCTTTACTTTCGGAAAGTTTGAGTCTCCTCTGATCTTTCGATACCCTTATCACGGGCACCTCAGCCTCTGCGACAGCCCCTTGAATTATTCATGACTATTGACAATCACAGAAATTAACGTTCCCTGGGTGGAAGCTCCGAGAGGGCGCACTGCAGCACCGTGATAATACTGATCAAAGATGAAATGAGATTACCGGCGGCGCCCTCAGCGGCAGGGCCGGCCCGCCCTGCTCACCCCGGCCCCGGTCTCCCGATCCCCGGCCCCGACCGCGGCGGGCTCCGCCGATGTGCCGTGAGGACACTCGCCCGCCAGGGGGCGCTGCCTACTCGGCATTGGCGCCACTGCGGCCGCCAGCACCGGCCGAGGCGAGGGACGGCGGGTACGGGATGGGGGCAGGTGGTACGGGATGGAGGGGGGATGGAAAGGGATGGGGGATAGCTGGGATGGGAGAGAGCTGGGATGGGGTAGGGATAGCTTGTACGGGATGGGGGATAGCTGGTACGAGGTGGGGGATAGCTGGAATGAGATGGATGGGATGGGGGATAGCTGGGATGGGGTGGGGATAGCTTGTATAGGATGAGTGATAGCTGGTACAGGAGGGTGGCTGGTGGTAGGAGCTGAGGGATAGCTGGGATGCGATGGTATGGGGTGGGGGATAGCTGGTACAGGATGGGGGATTGCTGGTATGAGGTGGGGGATAGCTGGTACAAGGTAGGGAATAGCTAGCATGAGAAGGGAGGTGGGGGATAGCTGGCTGCTGGCATGGCCCTTTCCTCAGCAAAACACTGTGGAGCTCACAGGCTCCTCCGCCTCGCCCTGCCTGGGCTGGCAACTGCGCTGTGGCCCTTGAGGAGCCCCCTCATTTCCCAGCAGGGAAAAATCCCTCACCTCCAGTGTGATAAATGATTTAAACACATTGGGTCTCTGAAATACAGCGGGGGTAGCTGATGTGACCCTCAGCCCTGCATTCTGCCACAAGTACCAGGGAGGAGGCTGGGGAAGTGTCACCATAACCAAGGCCTGTGAGCCATGCTCACCTGGTGCCCACTGCCTTGGCAGTTGTAGCAGCAGCTTTGGGTGGTGAGAGAGTCTCATAATGCATTTGCAATGTCTTATTTTGCTGTACCTTGAACAGAGTCCCCAAGTTTACAAGGAGAGGGTGGCTGAGGAGCCAGCCTGGATGGATGTAGCTGCTAAATGCCACCTCCTGAGCTCTTCTGGCAGTTGCTCTCCCATTTAGTGCAATTGCTGCATGTGAAGTGATGGGGTGACAGCTTTGTGAGGAGCTGGGTGAGCTCCCCAAATGCTCTCAGAACCAGACATGGGGATCTAAGCTTTCCTCTGATAATGTACAGGAAAGGAGAATCCACAAAGTAACACTGGTGACTGAGTGGCAAAACACGTTTTAAGGACTATTTAAAATTGCCTTTGTGCATTCACTGCCCCAGTCATTATGATATATATTTACTGCAGAAATAGGATATAGAAAGCTGTGTGATGGGAATGGCACATTCTTACACAGGCTTCAAAACACATCAGCCATTTTCTGCATTGCAGTCAGCATCCCCATTGCAGTAGGAAGAAGATTAACTCACCTCAACCTTCCAGGTTGAGTATCTGTTAGTTTAAACCATATGAATAAAAAAAAATTATGGTAGTGAGAAATCTCTGATCGGCTTAAATTCTTCCAAATTTAGGTTTGGGGTTGAGTCATCATTATTTCCTGTCATATGGTTTTGTGAAGTCACCCAAAATAATGAGATGTCACTTGCCTGGGTACATTAATAATTAGAAGAATTTATTGTAGCAGGCATCATGGGAAAGTGTAACTTTCCCATTAGAAGTCCTTAATTAGAAAAGAATGTGTCAGATATCAGATCAGCGTAGGGGAACTACAACTATCCATTAAAAAGAGAAGGACAAATAACACAAGTGACAGCCCTTGCAAAAGTACAAAGATTTAAATACTTTATAAATTAAGGGGATTGAAGGTGCTCATTTTCATTACTAAAGCTCTATGACCTGTCTTCGTTGTCAGAAGGATGCTGTTTCCAAACTGAATTAAACAACATAAAGAGCAAATGCTGTATGTAATTCTGACAATAGAATATTTCTGTAATCAGCGATTATTCCTTTTGTCTTTCAGCAACCTCTCCGTAGGGTGAACCAAACTGCTGTGGAAAGTGTTCAATTATGCAGATGGAAAAATTTGATGGTGACAATGGTATCTTTTGAACCACAAGAACCATAGCTAGTACATTTGTTCAGCTGGTGGCAACATGTTGGATAGAAAAGTGGTTTGACTGGCTTTTAGATAAAAATTGGAGGGCTATTAGGTAATTATAATATGTGGGAGGCATTACTGTAAATCCAAGCAGAGCAAAGTGCCTGACTACTTGGGCATGTGTAAGGGGTTAATTTAAGTACCCAGCTTTTGTGGCTTCCTTTTGGCTGTGGATAATTCCTCACAGACACAGGCCAAGGGTTTTACTGGGTGGTATACAGAAGCCAGAAAGTAAGTCTTACCATGCTTACATTTATTTAGAGCCATGAGTGGAACCAGTTTACACTCGTAATTCTACCCAGTGCTTTATTTAATATACTGGCGTGTATTTTATTTATGCAGTCTTAAAATCATGCCATGAATGACATCAAAGCAAGAGTAATTTAAGGAAAGGGAACATGTGTCTGCAGTTTATTTCAGCTTGCAAAGAGATGATGTTCCAAGATGCGGAGACTAAAATTTTGCAGCATAAGCAACCTACTCCCTCTGGGCCATTGGATCGATTCATCCCATGTCAGTTACACCTGAAAGTTACTACAAGCTGATGCTTTTTCTGCAGCCTCTAAGAAATCAGTCAGTAATGTTGGACCGGTGCCTAACTGACAGGTGGCCACATTGCCAAGTTATCAGCTTGTTTGCTGCTCTTGATAAGTGTTTCATTAGGGCTGGGTTTGCTAGGAAAGCTGAATTTGTTCCTTATGGGGAAAGGATATCCTTTAACAGGGAGGCTGAGCTGCATAAACAGGCCCTTGTTAGATCAGCTTTTTAGTTTGAGTGACTATTTTGCAGCATTTTGCATGAAACATATGATTTTGTTCCTTATGACTGTTATCTGAAGCATGAATATGGGCACAAGGTCTGGATTTAGAAAAGGGTAAACATGGTTTACCAGAGGGCTTGGTGGAGGTAAGTGCTCAAAACTTGTGCTGTTCAGTAGGATTGAAAAAGGTGCACATATTTTACTCAGAAAATAGTTAAAACATAAAGTGTAGATAGAACTTCAGAGGCATGCTATAAATGTCCTTTTGAAATACTGGGTGGAAGCCCTTTTTATTGTTAATTTAGCCTTCTCTTTTCTAAATTGAACCTTTCATCGCATGTTAAATCCTAGGAGGGCTAGGGAACACAGGATGTGTTCCAAGGGGTACATAAAAATCACTTCCATAGTTGTTAGCATCCAGCATTTGTGCTTTTAATGAGCTGAAATGAGATATCTTGTAAACTAATTTGTACAAGCTACAGTTTCTTACTCGCAGCAAGATGCCTCAAACATCAATCAACTCTTGAAAGTTTGTTTGTGAGACACTTCTCTGAGAATCTTTCATCCTAAAAATGACACTTGGAAACGCTGCAATAGATCTTGACAAGATTCACACGTGAATGCCCAAGAGATAAGCAATGTATTGTTTTACTGTGAAAGGTGGTTTAAATATTGCACTTCTGAAGCTAGGTGGAAACAAAGCTTACCTGCTCATTAAAACATAATGAAACCTGACTAATTTGCATACTTGTTTGTAAATGAGATTTCCTAAAACACATCTTTATTTTCAAACCTTCTCTCAAAAACCCCTGGGTATAAGCAAAGTTCAGTACTATAAAGAGAATATTTTGTTCAGCTCTAAGAGCTGGCATACCCATTTCCAAAGAGCTTTATGTAGAATGGCTACATGCCACTCCATCAGTGGAGGTGACTATTCTCTTGTAGTAATAGTATTTTTAGTTTTGAATTAAAATCTGCCTGAAGCCACAGATGGGTTCCCAGCTCACTGCTCTCTGAATAAGGATACAAATCAAAATTGGCACTTTCCTCAGAAAGCCACTTTGAAGGTTAGCTGTCCACTTGGGCTGAGTGAAGCACCTTTGACTTCAGGAAGGCTGCTGTGCCGCAGGTGCTTGCAGGCCTGGAGTGCCCTCAAGCACTTCAGAGCAAGAGCCAAACAGTAGCTGTTTCAACTCTTTAAATTACCGGACAAGTTATGCTAGAGAAAGTGACAAAGAGCAGATTGAAGCCAGATGACCGCCCATTTATTTTTTCAGCAGGCAATGGTCTTCACGCATCTGCATAGAATAATTTTAGGGTTTTTGTATTTTAGCAACCTCTGTCACATGAATTCAAATTGATGGACGGACACTTCTGTTTGACTTTTCATGTGTTAAAATACATGACCAACTTAGTTTTGCCAGTAAAAGCCATGTATTGAACAGATTACACATTGAAAAATGTGCTTTAACCAAATAAAGGATCTAGCTATGCCTGCAAAGTCTGGATATTCAGTTATTCATATATGCAGATAGGTGTTTCAGGAGATTATGAGATATGTCTCTTGAATTCAAATCAGATATGCTGAGTCAGTCAGTCTTGCCTGTCTTTGATGGTATGCTCTGTACAACAATCGTGTATAAATATATATGTCGTTACTTACATGTAGACATGGCTACCCATGGCCAAAATAACTGCTCAGAGAGCAAACACCTTCCTATTTGCTGGGCTTTCAGAAACTTGTTTAATATTAACAGTGGTAAAATAATAGTAAATAAAGTCAACAAAACATGGACTATGCAGGGTCACCTCAAGCATTTGCATGTAAGAAAGGAAGTGCTTAAAAGACACCATTATGGAAGAAAACACAGAACTTCACTTGGGAAATCAGCTGGGAGCACTGGGGGAGCTGGCTGATGTCATTGTGAGGCCACCCTCAATAATCTTTGAATGATCATTGCAACTAGGAGAAATGTTTGAGGACTAGTGGAAAGTAGATATCAGTCCTGTCTCCAGGAAGGGTGAGAAGGACTGAGGGAACTACAGCTTCACCTCAATCCCTTTGAAGGTGATGGAGCAGCTAATCCTGGCAACAGTTTCCAGGATTAGAAAGGACAAGAAAGACATCAGGAGTAGTCAGCATGGATTCACCCATGTCCTGGTGACTGGTGGTCCTGCTTGACCATCTTGATAACCTTCTACAATGAAATGACTGCCTTGGTAGATGAGGGGGGAGCTGTGAATATTGTCTACCTCAACTTCCATAATGCTTTCGATACTTTCTCCCATTAAGATTCTTATTGAGACAATGATGATGTATGGTTAACTGAGCAGAAAGTGATGTGGACTGAAAACTGGAGAGCAAAGAACCACTAAGCTGATTAAGAGAGTAGAGCATCTGTTATATGATGAGGAGCTGGGAGAGCCGGGACTGTTCAGACTAGAGAAGGGAAGCCTCAGGGGGGGACAAATATCTGAAAAGACAATGAAGCCACATGGTTGTGGATGCTCAGTCATCTGGTTGGCAGGCCAGCTTTAGGTGGCTCTCGTGAGCTGGGGCCAGGGAGGTTAAACAAGATGACATCCAGTGGTCCCTTCCAACCTCAGCCATGCTGTGACTCCCTGCATTATGCCATGCTTTAATTTCAGGTATGAAAACAGATTAAATAAATAAATAAACTTGCAACCCAGTATCTAAATCGTAAAATGTAAAATTAAAGTGAGGAAAAGAGCTGCAGGTGGTCAAGACACTGCAACAACTCTGACTGTGCTAAAACTGACCAGTAGTTTTATTGTCTCACTTTGGACGTGCTTTAAGTAAGTAAAATGGTTACACACCATCCAAAACAACAGGGAATTAAACACCCAGATAAGAGATGTATTCATTACTCTCCATTACAGACAGATTAAAAAAATGATATGTAAGAGATGCCAGAGGGAAGAAATGATACTTGCAGTGAGGTCCTGGTGTTGCGTCAGGAGCTCTTTCCTGTTTGTAGGCAGTCAGCAGAGCCACTGCAGATCTTGTTCTGCTATGCCAACACAGCTGCCTTTGCTGCTCCCTGACCCAGGAATTCCACACTGGGATTCTGGAGCAACCTGGAAGTAAGGGATAAGTCTGTGTGTTCATTCCTCCCATTTAAGTGTTGGTACTACTTAACAAAAGAATGTTAATCTCTGCTTTCACAATGAAGAAGAGGTCTGAAAACTGGTGCAAAAGAAAGATTTGTGTAGCTATATAGGAGCACTTGAGCTACATCAGTTGTCAGTCCTCTGCAAAGAGAACCTCAGACCCCAGGCTAGATGAAGTGGTTTGGTGCAGATGGTGATCAGTCTGAATCCGGTGAGAAATTAGTTTAAACATCTGCCTCAATTCTGTAGAGCAGGGAAGGTACAAACGAGCTTCCCAAAACATTGTGGAACAAAAGAGGGGCACATGAAAAGGATTTTGCAAGGAGCCTGTCTTCCTCTCACTGATCTGTGAAGTCAATAGCTTCTTGCTCCCCAATGTGCTGGCCACAAAATGGTCTCCATTTAGAGGTGGGGGAAGCTGATGGAAACACTTAACATGTGCCCAGGCCCTTTTTATCTGCCTGACTATAAACATCCATGGATATTAGCACAGTTTGTGTATATTTTTCCAATTACCATGGAACTGAGCACTGCTGCAGTGTAAGCATTTTCATCCATTTATCTTTTGAGTAAAACCAAGAAAAATAACCAATACCAGAACATTGAAAATATTGCAAAATCACTAAGTGTTCATTACAACTCATACAGATGTCCAGTTTGCCTTATTGTAATGGCATGGGTAAAGTTCTCAGTATTTTGGCAGTCTTCATTTACCTGGTTTCGTTATCGTTTTAATGAAATGAGACTTCAGCTGCGTAATTTAATTTTTTTTAAATTTTTTTTTTGCATGTGCAATATCAATGTGATTAGAAAGATCGCAGCTTTTTCGTGTATCCAGTAAACATGGTCTGAATTGTCTTTATGCCCCCAAATATGATTACAAATATGAACAAAGTCACCAAAGCATTTCTTATTCCATGCGACCGACAGGACTGAATTGGCTATCACTGTGCTTGATGACTGAAGCTTCTGCTTTGCATCCTACATTTTTTCAAAGCATAATGCAGTTTCTATTTCCCTGTTGTTATGATTGTATGAGACAATCCCTAGCTTTAGGAAAGGCAGCAGCAAGTCAGGACATTAAAATTAAAGGGGAAAAAAATCTACACAAACCACTTAAGCACACTCATTATTATGGCCCTTGCTACCTCGGGCCACTGGAGAACTTATAATTTAGTCAGCATTATGCAGTTTGAAGTGTTTTATGTTCTGCATGGGAGCAGGCTGCAATTCAAATATCAGTGGCCATGAAAAATATGCACATACGTTTAGTATGAAAATCTCCAAGGGCATAACAGAAGAGACGGGCACATGTAGCTGCAGTGTGATGGAGAATTTCTGTGAATTAATCATTTGGACATAGTTTATCACCATTTTATATTTTGCCAGAGACGTTTCCTCGCCATTTGTTGGGAAAACTTATTATACATGCACATCTTAGAAAGATAATAAGGCCAAAGCCTTTGATGCTTAAAGGCAACAGGCTTTGTTAGATTCTGTTATGACACAGACAACTTCTCCACTGACAGAGCCATTCAGATAACAAGAGTAATTGCTTATTTTATCGAGTTTAGGGAATTGTGCTCCATTCTCCCTTCTTGCCTATTACATCAGCTATTATGACCCATCTTCTATCATAATTTAGGGGCAGTAGAGTATGTGCATTTTGAAAGCTTTTCTTGAAAGAATAGAGTGCCATATTTACATTTTTCCTTCATTATCCCAAAGTGCAAATACTTTTATGTATTCCTTCCAAAGAAGCAGAGTGGCATGCATGTGCATGTGCGCATCCGTTTATATGCCTGGGTGTTTCTGTGTAGTTTACTGTCTGGAGTTGGTAGGGAAATAAGAAGGGTTCATTTAGTTGTTTCTTTCTACCCTCTTCTTAAAATTACCACTGTAATTGGTATTAGTGAAACTACATATGGAGCAGTCGCTTCTGACACTTTAAAAGAATTTTATTGACATCCCCAAACACATGAGGAATTTTAAAGGAGAACTTTTCTGTCTGTAAGGCTTGGTGTGATCAAAGACCTGATAGCAGCTCCAGATTACTGAAAGTACAGTTACAGAGCAGATTCCAGCTCTTTTTGGAAAAAAAACCCAAAACAGCCAGGCCTTAAATTTGATTTGATCTAATCCTCATGAAACTAAAAATCAGAAAAATAAGAAACTAGGATTGCAAGGAGATAATTAAAAAAAGTAAATAGATGCTTTCAAATTTGAGACTTTTAAATGTGCAAACCCAAAATTTCACCATAGGTTTCAATATCTTAGAATACTGCTGTGCTATACAGTTCTATTAACTAGAATATCCAATTTCCCCACTGCTAAAATAGAAGTTTTAAACATGATTGCTATAGCAAATTCATGAAATGTTCAGAGTCTGACTTCTGGAACAATACAAAACAATACTGATGTTAACACAAGGACAACTTTCAAATGGAAGTTGGGAGTTAAATGGAAAACCGAAGTGAGTTAGACTTCTTTTACTATTTAAAAATACAGTAATTTTCCAAATGAGTAGCAACATACAGAGGCCAGTTCTGAGGACATTCTGTCAGCAATTTTATGAAAGATGAATTAATGATTTTTTTAATCCTAAACAGGATGGTGCGCTTCTGTGCTCCAGGAGCAGCAGTGAAGGGGCTGTGACATGTAAGAGAGAACTCTGTGTTCACTAACAGTTGTTTTCCTGGTTCGTGGGAATGCCCTGGTAGAGTATCTGAACTCACTCACCCACTGTCACTGCTATCAGCTGGGTAGACTGGATGCCAGCTTTATTTCCCTGATGCTTGTTCTGCTTTTGTCTCCATGAAAAGGTCTTGTTAATACATTCACCTTTGTGTTTGTCATATTTAAATGTGCATCCAGATTCTTAGTTTTCTAAGGACCTTTTCATCATCTTTTGAAGTCACTCCATGAGACTAGTAACAAATGAGAGCTTGCCAGCTACGGAATGGGTATTAACAATGAATTTTCCACAGCAGACATTCATGTGTTTGTCTTGTGGCTGGCTGCCTGAGAGGACACAACTGTGTTCTGCATCTCAGTGGAGCAGCTGGCAAGATAAGCACAGTGTCTGGATTAATGTGCTCTGCTCTAATTAGCTACGTAATGAGGCAATTGGCCTAGGCAGAGGGCTATGCTGGAGTAACGAAAGTACACTTTTTTTTTTTCAGGACACCCTCTCTTCTTAACACTGGTTTGTACAGATAGACCAACTAATCTGGGCCAGTTTATTTACGATTAAACTATGCTCCATCGCGCATTGCTATTTCCAACTGCAAGGTCAAGAGTGACACAACATTGCTGTAGACCTGGTATCCTTGGCAAAACTAAATAAATTCAGCCACCATGTATTCAAACAGTTCCATGACACTAAAGGAAAGAGTGTAGCAATTTGATACTCTGTCCCCAATTCTCTTTACAGGACTGTCACTTTGGGTTGTTTCCTGCAACGGCAGCTGCTACTCTCTGCCTTCATCACCATTATGGCTGCAGGGTCAGGAGTGTGTTGGGATTCACAGGTGGGTTTGGACTGTCTTCAAAGGGCTGGCCTACTGCTACCTTCAAGTCAGTCATATGGACAGACAGTGAGGCTGCAAAGGGCCCCACAGCCTAGCTGTCGTGCAGCTGGAGCCTGGATAGGCCAGGAGCTTGCCACCCAGCTATGTGCCTGCACACACATGTGCTGAGCACGTGAAGTGGCTCTGATGCTGGTCATGCCAGGCTCACCACAAGTGAACTCTGTGTGCAGCAAACCTGACACGTGGGATTTCACTGAGCTTGCACTGTGTGCCCAGAGCCACTTCTCTGCACCCGAGTAGTAAATCCAAAGCATCTCACGAATGCACGCAGTAGTCACGCAGGCTAGTCCATGCAACTGCTTCTGCTCTGACCCATAGTCTAGGGCAAATGTCCAAATTCTGTTTTTCCTGTGGTAGCAGTGGAAACTGCTCCAAGGAGAGCAAGGCAACATATCTGGGGAAGATAAGGCACATGGCAGCCACATGGGAGTTAAACAGATCACCACACAAGAAGAATGACTCAGAGCCACTTCAGGAAAGACCGACGTAGCCATTGATAATACATTGTATTGAGATAAGACTGTGTTTGAACCAACTGCTTCTTGAAAACAATCTGAAACGTTCTCTGGCTGTGGCACATTCTGCATTACGTTGCTGGCTCCTGTGCTTTATCTCCCAGGGAGGCCAGTAGTTCAAGTCCTTCACAAAAATGGTAAGGTTTCAGGTTTGCTAAGAGTTAGTGATGGCTTCTGTGTCAGGATGTCCTTTTACAGCAGAGCTACTGAAAAATTAGTGATGCTTTGCTGCAGCTATTGCTGAGCTTCCTGAAGCAACTTGGAGCATATGCATCACTGTCTAACCTTCTCCTCCTTCCCACTCAAATCTGCCTCCCCTCCTCCTTTCATGTTGCTTTTGATACATATTGCTTCCTTTTCGTGTTTATTGCTGGTAGTGAGAGCAAACAGACAGCAATAAATAGCTATTGATTCAAGTAAGAAGACCAGGCTTCTCTGGACAAGGGCAGGGAGAACTGGACAGAATTTTTGGCAGGGACTCTAGGATGGAGTTTCCAAGCACTACAGCCTGTGGTCTTTCTCTTATTTTTGATACAGATTTTTCTTTTTAGAAGAAACAGCCAGTGACCGTATTTGGAACAGGAGTCTCTGAGATTTTATAATTTTTTCAATATTGCCACATCCTGTCCACTTTGTATCACTGTGGCCTCACCATCAGGAATGCATTCTTACTCTTTCAGGTCATTTGTCCCATTGTCATTTGACTGTGTCACCCATCTTCTCGCTGTTACTTTGTTGGTTCAGGCTCTAAACAGCTTTTTTCCTGCCCCCAGTTACAAGTTTGGCATTGTATGTTGCTGTTTCTTCTTCTTTCCAAATTAGCTAACTGACACTTTATGGATTCTCTGAAAAAACGGGAAATTCAGGTCACTTCTGTAACCTGAGCACCAAGACTGTAGTTGAACAGAGCACAAGGCCTAGCAGAGCAGAGGGCCTGTTGCCTAACTTAATCGAGGTTATATATATTAGGACCAGAAACTGCAAAGGTAGCAGAAATTGCAAGTAGGGACACGGAAGATCAAAATGGCTCTGGCAAAAGTTATTTTAGTCAGGTAGAGGTTTTTTAATTTATTGCTTGGGACAAAGTATGAACGCAAGCTAAAATTGCAACAGCAAATAACCCCAGAGTGTGGTGAGATATACTTAGCTAGCATTAAGGTAATGTCATGTAGAAGCAGAGTATTTATGGTTAGCTAAAGTGACAAAAATACAGCTGCACTGATATTAATCCTGTATTAATCTTGTAAAGAGATGGGATTTTGAGAAATAGAGGTCTTTGGAAGGGATCTACCTGCTTCCTCTGCATAGACCAGTTTTCTCTTTTTAGGCATTAACTGAACTTGTTATTCTGATTTTCTTGTTGATAACCCGGTTAAGCTAAGCTAAGCTTTACTTCTCACTTATCTGTGAGTTTTATGAGTTTATTTGAAATCCTTGTAATAGGCCTTAAATTCTACTGATCATTAGAGGTCCTAGTTTGGGAGTTTTACTGATGCTTTAATAACTGGTCAGTAATTCAGGATGTGTTTTTAAAAATGCAGCTGCTGGCTAAATACTTTTCAATTGGAATGTGGAAATCTGAATGGATGTAACGTGATTTCACAAAATGTGGCTCTAACTCAGGAAAGGATGAAATGTATGCTTTGAGTTACGTGAATACATAGGTAGCAGTTGAATGCTTCTAAATCTATTGTGTATATTTTGAAAGTATACCCTGGCTTGAAATAGATTATTGTGGGTGGTATAATTCAATTCTGCAGAGGGCAGTAGTAAATATACATGTATGTAATGAGTAAATATGAATATTAGTATTACTCATTATCAAGTCACTTTCACCTGAAAAAAGGTGATAAATAGTGTAATAAGTAGCTGTTATTCAATATGACTACAAATACTTTTTTTTTCTGAGATATAAACAAGAAAATGCTAATATTTAAAGTAATTTGCTGTAGAAATAGGCTAAATTAAATCCATGAAAATATAGTCAGCCCATGCAATTTATGCAGTGCTGTTATATGTTGAACAAATTAGACTGGAACTGTAAGGTATTTGCAAGTTCTACCTTTTTTTTTTTTGTTGTTGTTGGTATAGGAGAGGTTTAATAAACCAACCTTGAGTTTTGAAACAGATTAACAACTCTTCCATATTTACTGTCTACTAAGGGGTTAATAGGATCCCATTCTGTTGTTATCTCCTAGCCTTTCTTTTAGTTCTTCATTTCTCTGGGAAGTGCTTAGGTGAGAAATGTTGGTAGTGAAATGGACACAGCTTTGGTAGGTCTAGAAACCCTTGAGCTTAACATTGCTGGACATCAATCTTTCTAACTAAATAACTACTGAATAGCATTTGCACTCAGTAGATTTTTTTCCAATAGTAAAGGGGAAGGAATCATGATCTTAAAGGTGTTTATAGGTTTGGCCAGTGTCCTTTTTCCCTTTTCTGGTTTCCACTCATGCTACTGTGCCTTTGGATCTTCCCCCCTCCCCCGACAGACACGTGATGTTTTTCAATATGTTTAAAAACTGTCTGCATGACAATTCTTTGAAAAACTGGTGGCTGTTTGCCTCAGATCTTTTCTATATTACTGGATTCATGGTTATTATGTTACTGGATTACAAAAACAGACTGGTGATGAATACATGGGTGTTCATGACATTTCCCCCAGGGAAATACAGTGCCAAACTGGGATTTCCTTTTAGTGAAGCAAATGTTGAAGGTGTCTGTTACATTTTCAAAGGAAAATCACAAAGCAAGTTTGTACTTCTCATACCTACACTGTCATTTAAAAAAATTTAGCATGGGTTTCCAACATAGATGTTATAATTAGATCTCAGATATCAATTCTTGTGGAATTAAGTATTGCAGAGGGAAACAGTATTTGATTTGGAGTATGTGCCTTAGATTGTAGCCTCTATAGTTTAAGTGAGGTAATTGGTGAGAGGATATTGCATAGCCAGCTGTTTCACATGGCTTCCTCTGCAGCCTCAGCTGCTGTGGGATATACTGCCCTCCAGGTGGGGGGATTTTTGAGATGATTCATGCTTTAGCAGGATGAGAACATATTTTAGACAACTGTACAAAAGAAAAATCTGCAGGATTTTTGAGGTGTTGGTGCCGTTACTGTCACTTTCTGACCAACAATAGATACTGATATTTGCTCAAGTGGAGGCTTTCTGGTAGTAATTTAATTGATTTCTGAGTTAGTTTATTGGCTGTTCAAATGTCATTAGCATTTACTTCAGTGAAAGAAAAACTCCTTTAGTCTCCATTCTCCCTTGATTTTCACTCACAGAACTATTTAGCATGGCAAATATATACTCTGGTTTGTTTCTGTTATATGATATGCAAATTCTATTCAGTAAAGGGCTGTGAATCTACCACTTATTTTTAATTAGGTTTCTTGAAAATTGGAGGAAAGGAGACAATGGGTTATTCCAGGTAGCGTGAAGAAACACTTTAAGAACAGCAGGAGAAGTATGGATACTCTGATAGAAATGAGAACACGCAGACAGTTATTTGGACTGCTGTATTCCTCTTCTTGATGTGGGTTTGGGTACTTGTCTGCTAAGTCACTTGCCTTCCCACAAGGCAAAGGAAGCCATTTCCCTGTTGCCTACATAAGGCACAGATATGCAAGAGGGTGGTGACTGGCTATATCTTGGCCTGTCCTCCTGTCTGGGGAACAGATAGGGCAAATGGCTTCCTTCTCATGGAACTATTCCTTGTTGACCAGGAGGGAAGGAGAGGAAAGATACTAACATAGTCTTTTGGAGGGACCATCCACTTTGAGTAAGGAAACCATTCAAATTCCTTGTCCTCAGTGTGACTGCAAGATGACTTAGCAAGTTGTCATTGGTGTTGATTTTGCAAAAGAAACATTTGAGGAAATATCTTCATATTTACACGGCTATCAAGTGATGATAAGATCATTGATTTTTTTCCCTAGTAAATCATCTGAAGTACGTTTGAGTTACACATTTAACATATGCATCAAAAAAGGGACTTGAAAACTGGGTCTCAAAACCAGAGGATATTAGAAACAAAACACAAATTAAATCAGTCATTTGGTGTTACTTTGCTTTGTCTATAACATAATATCCTAAAATGTTTAACAATATAATACAATATAATGTCATTGCAACAAGATACAGTGCAATATTAACATCTTCTAGTTTTCTAGCTAAAACATACCAATATCACACAGACTGTGTGGTTTTTTTGTGTGTTGCAGAGTATTTAGAGCAACCTGCAAGGAAAGTAAGGAGCATACAAATGAGGATTGTTAAAGAGCAAGCTACAGTAGCTTAGGAGTGGATGGCTTACTTAGAAGCCCAGACTGCACACTGGTCAAAGTGTTCTTGTTCATGGTAGATTACTGGCTTATTTTTGGTCAGAGGTGCTGATTTATGCTCTTTATAAAACATATTATTTTCCAGGGTGATTGACTGGGGGAAGTCTGATACGTTCCAGGTGCTAACCGCATGCCAGACACTGGAGGCTGCATGCAGCGTAATCCTCTTGCAGCCATCTCATTATTGGAGCTTCTATGTGAGGGTGAAGCAGAGCACATAAGCCAGAAAAATTTCGATTGACTTCAGTGGATATTGGCTTATGCACTGAGAGGTTTGTTGTAATAAACAGAGTCAATAAGACAGAAGATGACAGAGGGAAAAATGGGAGTTAAAGTTTTGCCATAACTTCCCTGACTTCAGACATGTAAAAGGCCTGTGCAATTCTGCATTGCATATGACCCATTCAGGTTGGATGTAAAAACCTTGGCTGAGGAGCCAGAGGTCCAGCCTGCACCCACTCTCTAGCTGGAGAGACGTGTTTTTCTCAGAGCTGTCAAGCTATTGCTGTTCATAAGCAGGAAATTTATACAAATTAATTTGAAGAGATGGAAAAAAGTTGAGTTTGCTCACAGGTAATACATTTGGACTTCAACAATGTGAAAAATTTAAGAGCAAGTAAAAAGAAAGAGAGCAAGCCATATTTTTTCCTTATATTTAATGAAGCACTATGAATTTCTGGCTCTTTGGGAAAGGTGTATCACTAAGAGTCATTAATGGAACCTGGGCTTAAAATACACTCAGCTGAATTGCTGGCTGAAGATATGTCTATGTAAAACTTAATGTTTTCCTTTTTGTGACTATTTTAGAATCTTTAAAAAAATTTTGAAGAAAAAAAATATACCAATGTTACACTTCTTACCATTTGCTTTAAAAAGGATTTTCCACTTGCTCATTTCCAGAAGGTCATCTCTGAGATGTACAAGCTAGCCCTTCATTTAGGTCTCCTCTTACATTCATATTTAACTTTCTTTCATTCTGTGGCCTTTATTAGCTGAGCTCAAGGAGCTTGTAGCACATTTTAAACAGCAACACTGGGAGGATGTAAATGCAGAATAATGTATCAGGACTCAAATTTGCATGGTCAAATGTCAAAAAAATTAGGCCTTCCCCAGAACCATGTCAAGAGAAATAACATAAGTGGCCAGCTCAACAGCAGGCATGCCATTATCAGTTAGTTCAACCTGTCATCACTGACTGGGAGTGGAAGCAGTGGTCATTAGCTTTAACTCTGCCGGGGAAGGTTGCGCTTCTTTTTATTTTATTATATATATTTTACGCCATCTGACAGTATTTCACAGAGTACCACAATGTTATGGTTTCCTCCTTGACAGGGAAGGAGGGGGAGGTGCAGGTGCGGGGGTAGAGAAGAACACTTGCAATCATCTGTTGTTGGCTGGAGGGGGCAGGAATTGCATTGCCTATCGGATAAATACTCATTTAGAGTAATCACTTTATTTCAGCCCTGTAATGACATTAACAAGCTTGGAATACAGGGAATTACATGAGTCAGAACAAATAATTGAATATTCCACTGCTGGGGAATGCAGCACAAGTCTGACTTAATGTCATGCCATCTCTGAAGCCAGCACTAGCATGCAATTAGATAATAAGCTTAAACAGCATATAATTGGCACTACTAGTATGAAAAACATACTATTAATTGTTAAATTCTTACCTGCTTGTAACTTTCCTGAAACAAAAGTATCTTGCATGTCTTTTTAAACAAAAAGAACCAGAAGAAACATTTCAATAAGTTTTTAAAACAATGAGGGTTGCTAGTGAAGAAGGGAAGAACTGGAGTCCAGGATTTAGAAGGAACAATTTCAACATGAAAACTATAACAATTTTTTTTATTTTTAGGAAAACATTTGGTTGAGAAAAGGGTGACTATTATTTAATATGTGATATAAAATACTATCATATTTCATATCCAAAGGGAAAGGTCTCCATTTGTCTTTTTTTTTTTTTTTGTCACTATGCTCAGTCAAGTCACTGTTTTTTCTTCTTGTTGCCTCACAAACCTGTGATCTCACAACTCTGAACCTTTTCTTCAGCCACTCCTTGCTCTTGGCATGCAGTTAATAATGTAAAGGTCTTTCTATAGAAATATGCCAAAGTATCCAAAACTGCTCTGGGCTCTGGCAAACAACGAGGGGAAGGAACTGCAAAGTGATTGATTAACACAGTACCTCACGATCTCTCTTATTTACCACCAAACTCCAGATTTTATTTTTGACACTTTCTTACAACATATTGTCAGTGTAATTTTGCAAATTCTGTCACTTTAAGGATCAACCGACTTTACTTAATTAATCGAATTTTACACTCTGTGATAGAATATTAAAAGGATTCAGTTGTGTCTGCTGTACACATTGAGTGATTTGATAGCAGTTACCACAGTTGGCACAATTCCTCAAGTATGTGACAGTTAGGTAAGACTAATGTTAGACAGATAAAATGTAGATGCAGAAGCATCATGGTCTCTATCAACTGCCTAGATTATCTCTGAAAATCATAGTTTTATTTAACTATTTAACATGTTAAATTTGCAATACTTGAACCAAACACAGTGGAGAACTTGTCACATTTATTGTAAAGATGAAAAGATCAGGCCATCTTAAAACTAAACTCGGTATGGATCTTTGGCCAGGGGTTTCAACAGCACTGAAACTACCTTGTACTTGGAATGATGATTAGTACTGTGGTTGCTATTTCTTTTTCTCACCAGTCTATCATCAGGCCACCCCGATGCTTCTGTTGAGACTTGAGCAAACTACTTTGCTGTGGGAGCTTGGCAGACCTAGGGAAGAGCTCCTTTTTCTAGAGGAGTTTTGTGGGGAAGCCCTGGCCCTGTGCAACAGTTTGAGATGGCAGGTAGTTGGTTTTTTTTTTCCAGAAAGAAGAGAGGAATCCAAGCTGACAAGGAATTGTGGGTTATGATAAGTGAAGCTTTGCATGGCTAGCTGAGTCTCAGAGATCTGAGACTTGTCATGTTGAACACTTATTTCTGTTTTCTTAACAGAAGAGAATGACCCCACCTCTTGCTTTCCCGAAGATAAGGCATTCTGGGTGATCGTACTTCAGATTATTGCTGGCATTTGGAAAATGTGACCCATGTGTTTGACAAGTTGGCTTGAAGAAAAGCTGACTGTAAAGTAGCAAGCACAAGCTTTAGATTAGAAGGTCAGGTGAAATATCTACTATAAAGGGATGTAGTTGATCCCTGGATGGAATCCGTGTGCCTGTATGGTGTGGCTTTGAAAAGTATGAAGCTTTTTTAAAAGGAAATATTTGGTTCATTGCTACTAATTAGTAATACAATTTTAATCACATTTACATTAAGATTTTTACTCAACAGGTGGCATATTCTCAAGGACTTCCATTTATTCTATCAATGAGAATACCTAAAAACATCATCTCTCCTAATTTTAATAATGATACTGCTATTAGAGAATCATTCACAATTGACCTATTTAACAAAATTTAGCTTACTAAAACAATATTAAGATTTAAAACCATTGCAATTACTATCAGCAATCTCAGCATTAATATTAATTTCCTATAATTTTCTACCTACCTGTATGTGCATTCATTCCAAGCAAGCAATATTTTTAGTATAGTAGTGCTACCCGTGCGTGTGCCAGGATTTTATCCTATTACGCTGGTTCAGTCGTTTAACCTTGGAACTGTACTAGCACCCCTGAAGACGCAACTAAAATGTCAATTTATGTCAGAGTAGGAATTTGTGGATAGTATTTATAAAAAAAAAAAAAAAAAAAAAGAGGAGGTACCTACTGAAGAAAGGTAAATGAATGCACTCTTGGTTTCCATGTCACTTCTTCAGTATTTGTCAGGTCTCTGAGTGCACCCACTCCCCTCTGCAGGTTTGTCAGCCTGGGCTCAAAGTCAGTGCTGATATGGTGTAGCTGTGTGACCTGCTGTGAAAGAAGTTTGTGTGAGAAAGTACTGCGAGAAGGCTTGTTGCAGTTTTGTTCCCATTTTGGTTGAGAGTGCTACTTGCTTCTTGCTGTTGTCTGACCTTTATCATAGCTATGCTTGTGCTTGGCCACATACCCCGCTGAGCCAGACACCAAATTACAGATTCAACTGCCTGGTTTGGTTGTGGACCTGCCATGTCATTAAAGACTTGTCCAGAACAGAAGTCTGGGCTCTTGCTTCTGATAGCTGCCACTAGACCTGCTTTGCTCTTCTTTTTTTACGTACTAGCCCCAAGACAAGCATCATGGAGCCTGGCTTTTGGGCTCTGCAATCTCACAGTCTGCACTCAGAGTCCTGACAAAATTCCTAAATCCTTAACAAAGCAGAAATAACTTTCATAACAATTTAAGTTTGGGAATTACTTCAAAAAGGCCTGCTAGTGCCTTTCCATTCATAGATAAATATACCTAAACCATCTCTTCCAGATACCTGTGTAAAATTTTCTTCAAAAGCTTTGACTTACATTCTGCAGCCTCTCAGACAAATTTATCCAGAGTGGAATGGTTCTTAAAATTTCACCTGAGAGCTATCCCGAGTGTCTTTTGCTACCTTTGAAGCTGATTATGTTTTGTTTCTCTCTCACTGAGGATGTAAGAGTATTGATAATTTTATTTTTTCCTACAAATCTTACAATATTTTTAAAGATTCTCCACAGTACTTTTCTCCAACGCTGGACAAACATAATTAATTTCACCTGTCTTCACAGGAAATGTTGTCTAAACCTCTCACCATTCTTCTGAGCACTTCTCTCATTTCTGTGCTTTCTTGAAGTATAGTGCTGGGAACTGGCCACTGTGTTCCAAGCAAGGCTGCCTGAGCACTGAGTATAACAATCTTTATCACTTTGGTCATATGTATGACACTCTTACCAGTATATACTAAAAATGATTTTCCTTTCACAACAGGAACATCACAATTCTGAGTATGTCAATTTATGGACCACAATAACTCCTCAATGCTCTAGCTGAGCGGTCAGTCTTTATATTGTGTTATGTACTTCACTTCTCCAGGCCACAGTTCTATGCATTTGTGTATTGAATATCTTCCTGATTTATTAGATACATTGTAATACCCCTTTTATGTCTGGTGTGAGTCCTTCCTGATCAGTGACACCTGCAAACTGGCACTTTTTTATCTCTGTTGTTCAAGTTTTAGATTAACATGTTGAATAGAGTTTGGCCAAAGACATTCATGTTCTACTACATCTAAAATGTATTCCCAGTCTGACACTGATATTCCTAATGTGCTTTCTACCAAGTGAGTGGTCACGCTGTTGCAACTTAATCTCCACTGCATTTGCTGGTTCACTTACAAGACTATCATGAGAGAAAATATCAAGTTTTAGAAAAAGCAGTACATCACATCTGCTGCTTCGCTCTTTCCATTATGCCAGTTATCAAGGAAGATAAGTAATCTGGAGATAGAACATGCTCTCTTTAGGGGAACTGAAGAGAAGATTCCTGGAAAGGGAATTAATCTTTCCTTTCTCCTTTAGTTTTGATGTTTTTCAGGGCAGAAGCCACCTATGTGTGCAGCTGTTGAATGTTCTGATTTCCTGCTATTTCTCCACCTCTCCCCTGCAGTAAGCAACCAGAGCAGCTTTGCTTCCTGCTTATCCTCTGATAATTCAGCATTCAGTGGACTAACGGGTATTGAGGAAGCCTGGAACAGAAAGTTTGCTTGCTGACAAAGCATAAATAAGCTTTAGCTTGGTACTTACAAACAGATGTGTATAGCAGCTGGATCTGAAAGACGATTTGGAGTGTTCAGCACTTGTTTGAAGACTGCATCCATATATGGTTTTCATGTCTGGACAAGCAGCATTTTGTGTTGTCAAATACTGCATGGGGGAGAGAGGGAGATATTATGTCAACATTTGGTGCTTAGCTGCAAGAAGACACTCATGCCAGGAAATATTTCAACATCAAGAATAGCTACATTTTTCTCCAGGCTTGAATAGGACTCAGGTGGTCAAGATATCAAATCCTTCTTTTCACTCTGAGACTCTTGGAATAGAAGAAATCAAACATCAACAGAGGACCAAAGGAGTTAAATTTATAAATTAGACTTCCCTGTGACCTGTACCATGTAGGCTTAGGCATGATTCATCATGAATCTTCCCTGGCTCTTCAGCTGTTGGCTATTATAGATTACTTCCTAAATAGAAGGAGCTTTTGCTCTACAGACTTTGTGTATTGCTAAGATGTCTATGCTCTTACAAATGCAAGTAGTTAGAGTGATCACATGCCACAATGAAAGCAGGGAAATAAATTTTTATTTCATATCTGAAACCAGAATGATTTTTGATGCAATTGTGGAGTTGTTGACAAAAATGTCAATATTTTAAATTGAAAGATACGTTATCTTAGACTGCTGTGACTTCTACAAGAACCAACCTTGAAGTTCTCTCCACCACGGAGGGAAGTGATAGCAGACTATTTTCCTTCTTTCTCCAGGGTGGGAGTAAATCCACCATTTCATTGTAACTGCCCAGATGGTCTTAGCAGATCCCAGTGTTTTCTTCATCAGCTGGCCTTGTCCACCACCACAGTGGAGGAATGGGGACATGACCACAAACAGACCCACTTCCCTTTGCAACGTTGTGAAGTATCATTATAGTGGAGACTTGCAGAGTGATTCTGCCTGGCTGTATCCCCATAGAGTAAGCTGGTGGTCAGGGGAGTACGCTGTTGTTCATTGATTTCTGTCTAGCGTTATGAGCGCTGTGGTAGTTGGCTTCCCTTGCAAGGAAAGAGTTTTGTGCATTAGTGTTGCTGTGAAATTATGAGGACTAGAAGAATAAAAAGAAAAGTTCTTTTTTTTTTTTTTAAAGAGGTTGAGGACAGTGATCCTAAAAGCTTCCAAAATCTTAAATGAAGAGATTTGACTGATCCCTGAATGCAAACAAATCTGCTGTAGGACTCCTAGGAAAAGTCATGTCTACTGTGTTTAATAATGAGTCACTCAGTATTTACCTTCCTTGCTGACAATGATAAAAATACTCTGAAAAAAAAACCCTCTTTTCCAGCTGGAAAAGAGGAATAATAGATTCGTACATTTACAATATGTCAGCAAAGAAACATATCAACTTAAAACCAAAAAAATAATCCAGTTCTGTGATGCAAATCATATGCCTATAATTAATATGGAGCTCCATGTGCTCACAGGGACTTTGGATACATTTCTGAAATAGGCTTGCCATTTTCACGGAAATGGCATTTTTTACATGAGTGCCAGATAGTCAAAGGGCTGGTGAGAGGAGAAACCCTCCTGATGTTTTTGCCCAGACAGATGCTTAGAAGACCTTGCAAAGACATCTGCATCTTCATGGCATTCTGAGGTTGTGCTGGTTCATGGCTGCTCTGCCTGCTGGTTCAAAGGAGGCTGACAAGGCAGATGAGTACCTTGGCTTACCTGTTCTTCTATTTTTCCTCACCTTGTAGTTTATTTTAAACATTTCTCTGACCTTGAGAAAGCTCAGGAGAGGAGATTTTAAATGTTGCAGTCCTCATTCTATCAGGCTGAGTGAACCAGTGCATATTTCTACACATGTCTTTGATATGTCATCCTTTAAAAACCTGTGTATAAAAATCTTTCATGTCTGTACCCTAACAGTGCTGCTTCTTCCACTTTGCGAATTTATGCAAAAATGTAAGGCAGCCTTCTTCCTTTCTTTATTACTGTAACCAGAAGAGTTTTGTAAAACATTCAGTACTAAAACCCCTGTTGTTTTTACAAAGGTTTACAAAGATTCTGAAGAGATGCAATATTTGTCATGTTCATAATTTCATTAAAAATATTTTCATCCTCCTCTCTAGTATAGATCTATGGAACATCAAAACTGCTGATATGTGAGTCATGGTCTGTTTTATGAAAACTACCCCTGGCATTATGAATTTAATTCTGTGGCAGTGTTAATTTAGTCCCAGGTATTTTCATTATTTGGAGTGGGTGACTCTGCATAGGAACTCCAAAACATATCCATGGATTTCAGGGTAAAAGCTATTCAGACATAGTGATTTTATTTAGTCTAAAATCTGGATCATTATTAAACTGATTAAGATTCATCAGACCATTACTTCTGTTCTGTTCAGTCCTACTGATTTCAGTGTATTTGTGTAATGATTTGTCCCCTTTGAGATCCTCATATATTAACCTAGAAACCATGTTTACAGATTGTAATCCTTTGTGCTCTACAGGCCTATGTAATCAGATTACAATATGCCAACTTTAAAGAGACTTGCTGTTTAAAACTGAACAGATTTGAGGCAAGAATTTGGGACCAAATTTCTTGTTAATATATTTCTGTTGACTTGTTGAATAGTTGTTATGGTCAGGGAATTGCTATCATGGTCACAACATGAATAGACCTCAGAAGAATTGTGCAGCCTAAAGATGTTGTTTGTTAAAAATAGATGTTTTTCCCTTTTTCCCCCCACACATTCTGATGTAAAAGTGCTGTTTTGGGACATCTATAACATCTGTAGAGTCTTTGGAGTTTTTTGATGGTTGCATAGGCACAGGTTCCCAAAAAATGCATTACAATGAGCATCAACACCCTTAATGTTTAGTGACATCTGAGTTCACATAATCCTATGTTAATATTGAGACAAGAGAGCCTTCTCTCCACTGCCCTTCTGGTTCCAAACAGAAGGAGGACATCCAGAGTTTTTTATACTTTAACAGAACTGGTGTTACACTACAGATACTTTTATATTAATAAATGCAGTAGGGCCAGGGACCCAGTCCTTTAAGCTGCATACTGTTCAGTTAGTATTGCTCCAGAAAGTATCGAGCCCCAAATCAATGAAACGCCCAAATTTCTGTTAATGTTTGAGAAAACATGTGCAAAAAGATACTATTAGCACTGATAATTTGAAAGCACATTTTTTTGTTAAGGGTCCATAGGCAACTGAAATTTTGGGTAGGTGATAATGAGATTTCTAGTTAATTTTGAAAGCACATACAGAACATTTCTGCATTTTTATGATTCAAAGTATAGCCTTTTGGGGCTGCTGCCTTGTACAAATGTTGCTTTCACTGCAGGTACGGAAGCTGAGAAATACCAGCTTTCTTTGCTACAATTCAGTCTTTCTCATTAGAATATGAGGCCTTCTCAGGATGTTATCCTGAAGAAATTCAGGGACTTTTACCCACGAGTAGCTTTAGAATGATGTCCAGGTTTTCAGAAATTAGTTTCTCATCAACTCTATTAATTATTAATGATTTTTTTTTACAACATCTGTAGGTTTCCAAGTTAGCATTAAAATGATCCTTACATTGTCTTTCTACAGTTTTGTTCAGCTGATTAACTCTAACTGGTTTATTGCTACGCCATCCATTTAAATTAACAATCTGCAAAGAAAGCATATAAAATGCTTCACATGTCCCATTACTGGGGTAGTATTAGTTACTCAATTAGGCACAGCTACTTCAGTTTCCAATCTGTTCTTTAATGATCAACACAAGACATTAATTTAAAATATTATTAATCAAGAAATCTATTTGAAGAGATATATTTTAGCAGGTAGAAACAACATGTGGTGAGAAAAACATGCTGTTTTACTTACTGAGGATCTGCACTACATTTGCTATCATACCTGTGAAGCAGTACAGTGTTACAGACTTTCTAATCATGACCTCTAGTTGCAAGAGCACAGCCTGATCAATTGGCCATTGACTTTCACAGGCGAAGAACTAGGAACATTTCTGAAGGCTTTTTCCCATCGCATGGACGGGGATGGGGGTGTGGGGAGTTGAGGATGGGGACAGTCCCTATCTTGCTATAAAGTTTATCTAGCATTTGATATGTTTTGGGAACTCCTGTGAAATAATGGTAATAATTAATCTTTAACAGTTATTTAAACAGCTGCTGAAGTAGCAGTCTGGTAACAAAATTGGTTATAGGGAACATAGCTCAGAAGAGGGAGACATTAGAAGGACAGTTTGATGACATATAGCAAGTCCTCTTCTTAAGCATTAACATTTCTACACACTGGAGAAAAATAAAATGGAACATACTGAAACAACTCTGACAGTCTTTCTGTCTCAGGAGCACTACTATAGAGCTGTAGTATTACTATAGAGTAACTTAATATACTTCCAGTATATTCAGTGCTGCATTAGCAAAATGGCAGCTCTGACTTGAAGAAATGTTAGCATGTTCTGTTTCTAAAATGTGAAGAGCAAGGCTCACTAACAATTTTAACATTTAAGAAGTGGAACTCTATTCCATTTTTACTGCTCTGTCAATGCTGGAAATACAGGAAACAAATAGTGTTGACGCTTTCTACATATATGCTCTTAGGATTCTGAAGCTGAGCGCTTCTATGAAGATTGATTAAACATCACACTAATTCTGCACAATCAGCGTTAGACAGTTTTTGTAGGTGGGTAAGCCAAAGCATGGAGAATCTGCTTTGCCCGAGATTAGACAACTAAGTTGCTACCCTTGAAAACACCAGAAAAAGAGTAAAGTAAGGAACAAGAATGTGGAAACATGATATTAAAAAAAAAATAAAAATATTCCCTCAGCAACTGATAACTGGTAAAACATTTTGTGGTTTATTGAAACTAAATGAAAATTTTGTGATGACATGAAAGGAATAAAAGTTAAAACTCCCTTGAAAAGACAGATATCATTAGATCAAATTTGCTTTTGAACTTATCTTCCTGTTGCTACCCTTGCAGACATATTTTCAAAGTGCATTTCAAAGTGCATCAAACATCCCATAATACTTTAACTATAAATTGATTGGTGGCATTATTATTCCCAATTAAAACAAAACTGTGCTTGTCAATATAAATGAACAAAGTACACTCTGTGATAAAGTATCCTTGACTTTTTAAATCCTGTTTGTTTATTTACACACTAATTGCAAAAATTGATAATCCATATGAGGTCACCTAGGTCCATGCAAATGAGTTTTTACTGTATGTTCTGATACTGTAAATATTTATTTAGCTGTCCAACTTATTGGAGCTAATCACTGTAATTTTTCTGTAAAGGGCAAGTTTCTCAGTCAGAGCTTCCTGAAGGGGAAAAGACGGGAAGAGAAGTTTTATCTGCAGAAAGTTTCTCTTTAATGTTAATATGCAGTACTATGTAAATTTTGTATAGTTTTATAATTGTGTAATACTATGATTGCATAATATCATCCAGAAATATCATGGTATAATATACCATGACATAACCAGTCTTGTTTGCTATGTTCAGACAGTGAATTGACAATTTCAAACCAAGCTGCAGTCACCTTGAAGTTTTGGGAGAAATACAGGAAATGTATTTCAGTGTATTTCTACATTTTTCACTGACTGAATTATTAGGTGCTGCACAACCAATTTTACAATGGACCAAGGTAGATTCTCAGACATTGAGGAATGTAACCTTTTTATCATAAAGTTGCTTCAAGTGCCATATATATTTGATGAACACACACTGATAATTTCAGATATTATTATTTTTAATAATAAATAATGACTTTAAAATGTCATTAAGCTTTTGTCATGCTTTTTGTCCACATTTTTGTCTTGGCAGATTGGAATTCTATAGGAGACTTAGAAATATCAAGGCTTCTTTAACCTGTCTGATCATTATTCTTAACATTTCTTTTACAAACACACAAGGTAAGTCATACTGTGTATTCTATTTTAAAATGTGTCTATAAATGTCAAATGCTTATTCTACTTGAAATATTTCAAGCTTTGTTATGTGTAACAATGCAGAAATAAATGGTCTCGGACTCTCTGTATACTCATAAATGAATCTTTGAAGGAACTATGGTTTTCCTGTTAAAAAGAGGTACCATATCTTCTTTTGTTTAGGAGAGAATTTCAAGCAGTTTGAGTCTCTGTTTATTAAATATGAGGTGAAGCTGCAAAGTTATTCAGGCAACAGGATTGTTTTGTAGTTATGCTGAATAAAAAAATAAAGGAGAAAAACGTGGTAATAGAAATGTTTTTGCTCTGTTGTCCTATTGGAAAATTCAGGATTCCGAACCTACATTTTTGTAATAAAATGCAGCATTAATACTTGTCTGCTTCTGCAAAAGAGAAATGCAGATATTAACCAGACTGAGGGTACAGCACATGAGTTTATATAAACTGTTTCAAAATCAGTTCTAGATGCAAATATTTTAATGTAAGTATTTTTAAGTTTATTTTAAGTTAATTTTAAGTTTATAAATGGACCTTTTCTGCATCTAAAATATTACATCTGCATGTACATATGGGGAATATCTGCATTCATAGGCACTAGTGTGCTCTCATTCTGTAAAGTAACGGCTGCAAATTCCCTCTAGTATTAAGAAGACAAAGCATGTGTGAACTCAGATTTGCTCAGCGGTACACACATAAAAAATTAGACAAACACTAGCATTTGTGAATATGTTCCTTAACCTCTAAATATTGCAGAATTGCTTATGGTTAGATTTTGGTGACAATTTGTTGCTGATAATGTGGATTCCCTTACTCCTCTTCGCTACTAAAATGTATTTTGAGGACCAAATATACACCATGTTTTCTGTTACAACTTTAAAATGTCAGGTGTAATTTTCGTGACATTTGAAGTTCCATATTCAGTGTACTTAATTTGTATTGTTGACACACACTGGATTCAAGTGCCTTTCTTTAATAAAATTTTTTCTTTTTGTGTTAAAAAAAAGATTTTCTGTGGCTTTTGAACCACAAGCAGACAAGCTCCTCTAATTGTTTTCAGAGATAATTGGCTATATGTTATCAAGTCCCAAAAATGAATGGAATCTATACTACCAGAAGTGATGTCTCTGGTCTGACCTAAAGACTATTGCTCCTCAGATGTGAAGATCAGAGCTGTTCAGAATAATTTCTAGCATGTTATTCATTCCATGAGTCATGTTTGCAAATTTCTGAGTGCAGACTGCTTGTTTATGGATATGCTTTGTTACATGAACTGTTATATGAATAGTCTTTGAGAGTGAACTGTTTGCTTCAACAGTTCGCTCTGTGCTCTTCATTCTTCATGCTGAGTGAGTGGCCACTTTGGCTGCCTAGGACTGAGTTTGCTCCCTGACTGAATGACTGAAACTTTCAAAATGCAATCAGAAATGAATAATATATGATAAATGTTCATGTTCACACATGGATAACCTGGTTTGCATGCAAATATTGGAATTGAGATTGTTCTTGGTATTTTAAAATATCTCTAGGAATAGCCTGAGAACAGGAACTGACATGGTGCAGTCTTTTAAGGATTCATAACACACCACTGTAAGTTCACTCTCTCCACCAGACCTTTTCTGGTCCTGCAAGTTTTAATGGGCTCCTCTTTGATGCCAATGGGGATCCATAATCTCCATCTCTTAACCCAACTAACAAAATTGTCTTCAGTTTTGTTTCATAGTAGGAGATGGTAGTATTGGTCCATCACTGCTTGAATATACAGGTGTGATGGCAACACCAGTGATCAAGTGGTATCATGGCCCTTTTGACTGGTGAGCTCGCAGTGGTATATTGCTTTGTCTTCTAACAAAGAGCTCTTTTCCATGACCTCAAGGAAGAAATCTGATTGATCGAATGGCCAAAATGAATTGAATTTTCCTACACTTTAAAATAGATAAAAGCATATGTAAGAATATATTCATATATATATATACATATTATTCATATATATACATGCAAGGTTGCTGCAGTGTGAAGATATTCCTTAGAGTTATATAGTTCTGATGTCTTCATTATAGGCTGTTATTCTAGAGGTCTGACCTGACCCTCAAGAATTTGTCCTAGAAATGATGTATCCACTCAAAGTTTGCAATTGTTTTATCCTGGAATGAATTCTCCTGGCTTATCACTAGGTTTTAAATCTGCTGGGGAAGCTTAGAATCATAAAATAGTTTAGGTTGGAAAAGACCTTTAAGATCAACAAGTCCAGCTGATAGCCTAGCACTGCCAAGCCCACCACAAAACCACGTTGCTAAGCACCACATTTACACCTTCACTGCTTCCATGGGCAGCCTGTTCCAATGCTTGACAACCCTTATTGTGATGTTTTTTTTTTCCTAATATCCAATCTAAACCTCCCCTGGCACAACTTGAGGCTGTTTTCTCTTATGCTATCACTTTTTACTTGGGAAAAGAGATGGAGCCCCACCTCATTACAAATTGCTTTCATGTAGTTATAGGCAGCAAAAAGGTCTCCCCTCAGCTTCCTTTGCTTGAGGATAAACAAGCCCAGTTGTCTCAGCTGCTCCTCAAAACACTCTCACTTTAGACCCTCGACCAGTTTTGTTGCCTTCCTCTGGACTTGATCCAGCACCTCAATGCCTTTCTTCTAGTGAAGGGTCTAAAACTGAACACAGTATTTGAGGTGTGACCTCACCAGTACTGAGGACAGGGGGGATGATCACTTTCCTAATCTTGATGGCCACATTATTTGTGATTAAAGCCAGGATGCCATTGGCCTTCTTGGACATCTGGGCACACTGCTGGCTCATATTCAGCTTGTAGCAAGTTTAAGAAGTATTTCTCAACCAGTTTGGACCTGAACACATGCTTCTGTATGTGTTCAGGTTAGGCCAGAAATCCAGCTTGAGAAAAGGAGAAAAAAATGACTTTGAGAATGCCATTCTCACCACCTCTCAGAGAAGAAGCAACTGGTGAGTGGCATATTGGAGAAAAGAGAATACGAGGTTTCAAAATTCTGGCTCAGTTATGTAGCCTTTGCCTTCAGAAGCTGGCCATGATAATACCTATAGAAGCTGCTTCATCTTTTATAAAGGAGACTTCACTCTCTCAGTTGAAGGAAGTTCATGAGTGTTCCACAGTTTTTAACATTGTGATGTTTTAGTTGAAAAAGTAACAGAGTCTACCCAGAACATCTGCATGTCACATGGGATTCCTGTGGCCTTACCATCTCTCTTTACAAAGCAATCTACATGATGCTTTACATTATACATATTTGTGTATGCATACTGCCAAATAACACCTTTAATTATACCAGCATAAAGAGGGATACAGCAGCTATCAAACATCAAAAGTTTTTACCATCCTGTGCATTCCTATCACAGCTATCTGTTGACTTCTTGGACTGCTTTTCCTTAGTACAATATATCTATATTCCATATGCAAATTCCACTGTGAGTGATTTGCCTGTTTTGTAAGCTAGACTGCACCTGTAACATGTGGGATTGAGTTAAAAATGACAAGCAGACAAGCACAAGGCACATTATCTTGACAAACTCAGCCTCCGAAAATTAGCCTGTGCCTGAATTATTAAAATAACAAGGAATATTTCACTCAGCTGTGGAGAAATGCTCCTAATTGTCCACTTTAGCCAACTTCTTTCAGACTTCACAATCGGTCAATTTACGGTAGTGGCTTGCAAATTCCTGAACTCCCATTAGAGAAAAGTGCAACAGCAGTCCAACACACCCTCATTTATTTTAATAACCTGCCAAGGAGACATGAAAATGTTAAAGTTGGAAGGCTAAAACATGACAGGAACCTGACTTGTCACCACCACATCATAATCTAGTTAAACTACTTTCTTTCTGCCTTTCATGTCTTTTCAGGTAAGTGGAAAACTAATTGTCAAATTACTAATTTTGTTGGCATTAATATCAATACCAAGAGTAGAGAAGCATGAAGAGATAGGCCTGTGGTTTTTCTTCATATTGTGCTTGAATGCCAGACAGCATTCTGAAAATACAGTGATAAAATCAGAGCCCAATCTTTCTATCAACACTGACCTATTTATTTTAAGAGGCATTGAAGCTCTATAAAAAGGCTAGTTAAAGTCTCTGGGTTCTTTTATTATTATTTAATGCCTGGAAATCTTGTTTACTTCAATCTTGTTTCCTTTGTGCATAATAGTGTACCTGACGTAACAGGGCCAGTATTCACATCTAAAGTATTAATGGCAGAGTCTGATCTTGTAGGAGAATACAAGGAACTGCACTACTGAGAAAAAAATCTTCAACAATGTCAGGGTCACGCTATCTTTCAAAATCAAATGTAAGTAGGTCATGCTTCAACTGCAGGCAGGGTCGACAACATTACTGCAAAAAGTGCTTGGGACAGCTGAGGAGCACACTGAGAGAGCTGGGGACAGCTCAGATGACTGGAAGGAGGACCTAATTGTGATGAACATGGAGATACGAATCCAGCTACTGACACACTGCTAGACCCTTATACCTACATGGGGTTACTGGCCCTACATGGCATGAAGGTTCTTGGGTGCTCTCTCAAGGCAGGACTGAATCTATTACTTATGTCTTCAATCCATTTTTCTATTTGTTCACTTGCTTGTTTATTGGCTTTTTTAGGAAGAGTTGGTTGCTTGCTTGTTTGTTTTTCTTGCTCCTTTGATGATAACCTTTCTAGGGTATGGGGCTCAGTTTCAAAACTGTTTGCACAGATTTTACTGGCCATCATGGCACAAACAGGTTCTTATGAATAATAAGCCATCCACAAAGAAGAGTAAGAAAGCTTAATAATAAAAGAAGCACAGCCTTTCCCAGTAAAACATAGATTTTCCTGCCAAGTATTTCGCTTTACCTCTATTTCATCTGGAGCAGGCCTTTTATAAAGGATCTAGGATACTGTGGCAAGTCTTATTAGCTGTCATTTTGAAGGGACCTGAGTGTTCAGATTGTAGAAACATGTTACTATTTCTTGTACAATTTGGGACAGAAGTTATTTTCCATTGTCTTTTACCAGCTCTTTTTCTCTGCTGAAAAAAAAAAATTGCAGAAACCTATAGCACTTCAGTTCAGTCCCAGCTGGAGCAGGAAATGTAGCATCAAAAGACAAAACTCTTGATGTTACTGACAGGATTATTAAGAGCGTGATTGTAATCAAGTGAGTCCTGATGGCTTAACAAATATTTCCTTGCGGAGAGCATGACCATAGGCAAACCCATATCAGCACTGAGAAGTGGTAGGAGTGAAAAAACGAAACTCTGAGAGATCCGCTGCACCTCTGTCTGTCTTCACCCATCGCCTCTCTTCTCACTGCTCTCACCATACTTCATGCAGAGTGGGTGCTCTACATGAGCTTTGTATCATGCAGGCTATGATGCAAACATTTGCGAAGCGGTATAATCCCCAATAAGCAGGAAGAGAAGAAGAGAGGAGAAGAAAGTAAGTCTGCTGGGGCACAAGCAGGGAAGGGCTAGCTAAGTGGCACAGTTAGCTTTTCAGTTCCCAGAAGATGATAAGGATCAGGAGTAACCTTGGGATGGTAAATAGGGCAGCTAAGGGTATGAAAGCGGTCAAGCAGCACTGAGAGAGGGTCTTACAAATAATTGGTTTTCTGGTGTTGCTGGCAGAGCAGGGGAAGTTTCTGTAGTCCCCTGAGAATTATGTCACCTGGGAGAAGCTGTTAGAGGCTTCACTCAGAGTAAAATACTAGCTACTTTATGAGATGTTAAACTAGTTTTTGGGAAAAATCACTGATTCCCAGAAAGACTGATAGTTTGGGCAAGATGGAATTTTTTGCTAAATCATTTACCTGCCCAATTAGAGCTTTTTGAATAATTAGAAATTGATAGAAATGCAATGATTTTGTGTCAGTGACACTGCCTTTGTGTTCACATGTGTATGTGTGACACATACTCTCCTGCACTTGGTTCTTCCTGTCAGCAATCTACAAAGTACTTATAGATGTGCTTTTTACTTTTCCCATTGTCTGTTTTAAAAATGTCTCCATTTTGGGAGACAAGAAGACAGGTGTGAATGTTTAACTTGCCATTAGCATCTATATTTTATGTTTGAAACATTTAAAAGCTTCTGTTTTAAATGAAGATAAACACATCCCCAAACAGCTGTGCAATGCATGACACAGAACAATTGAGTAAGCATCAAAGTGCTTAATAGATAAAACAGTGCTGGATGTGGTAAAATAAACAGGACTTAATCCCTTTATAACTTGAGTAAATAAATACAGCTTTAATTCAGATACAGTTTTGCCTTTAGGTTGCTCTGTTCTGTTAACACCTATCTGTCAGCAGTAATACCATGTAAATGAGCCACTCTGAGCCTTTCCCCTTGCATCTTGTTTAATCCTCTTCCATTCTTCTAATCATCCTACACACAGAGGCCAATATCTATTTTCATCTGGCAAGATAGGATCTCCTAAGGAATTAAAGACGGTTTCCACTTAGCTCCACAGTAGGCAAAGGCTGGGCTGTGATCTAGGGCTTTAGGGACTTCTCATAAGGCGCTGGTGCTTGCTAGATCGAAGAATTGAGTTCTGACTACTGGATTTTTAATCCTCCCGTGGCTGATGTTGGGAGCTCCAGTGATTTAAGATCTTTGATTACTCAGAGCTTGGCCCTTTGATTGAGTGAACTTCTGAAGACAGCATGTGACTGATTTCAAGTTAGCGGTTTTAAGTAACTACTGGAAAAAATAGATAGGAAAAGCCCTGTGATTAAGATGCACTGTCTCTCTTTTTAATTGACTTTCTGAAGCTATCTGATGCTTTACTTTATACACAAAAGAAAAACTGTATAGATCTGTATGTGTTCTAATGAAGAACTCAACTGTCACAATATTTGTCTGTAGCTGTTTGCAGGGACACGTCTGATAAAACCATAGACACTAAAGTGTATATTTTAAAAACATCTCACAGAGCATGTATTAAAAGTAGTAGCAAATATAGTCTTAATGCACAGTGCTAACTTCAGTGGTTGCAGCAGGTTTTCAGATACTATATATTTGCCAGCAGAAGAACTGTACATGCATAAAGACAGGAAGGAGGCATGGAAAACTGTTTATATTGGCAATCTGAACTATTAGCAGATTGTGAAACCAAATACAGGTGTTTAGATGCATCTAGCCATATTCTTGCTAAAATGTTTAATAGCAGTCATTCTGAAGCAGGTGGAACTTCTCTGCTGAGAAATGCTCAAAAAACATTTACCTTTTTTGGAATTATATCAGCTCTTTAGTGAAATACAGTTTTAGTGCAGTTACCTTGTTTCAATGTGGAGCTCAAGAAACTGGAGTTCAGATGTTGGCTATTTATATCTTAGCTGTCTATTGGACAAGCGTAGGGTCCCGCACCTGGGGAGGAAGAATGCCAGACACCAATATAGGTTAGGGTTGGACATGCTGCAAAGCGCTTCTGAGGAGAAGGATCTGGGGGTCCCAGTAGATAGGAAACTATCCATGAGCCAGCCATGTGCCTTTGTCACCAAGAGGGACAATGGAATCCTGGGCTGCATAGGGAAGAGTGTGGCCAGTAGGTTGAGGGAGGCCATTCTCCCCCTCTACTCTGCTCTGGTGAGGCCACAACTGGAATACTGCATCCAGTTCTGGGCTCCCCAGTTCAAGAGAGACAGGGAACTACCAGAGAAAGTCCAGTGCAGGGCAACAAAGACAACTAAGTAATTGGAGCATCTCCCTGATGAGGAAAGGGTGAGAGAGCTGGGACTCTTTAGCCTGGAGAAGGGAAGGCTGAGGGGAGACCTTATTAAAGCATACAAGTATCTGAAGGATGGGCTGAAGGAGGATGGAGCTGGAATCTTTTCAGTGGTTCCCAATGACAGGACGAGGGGCAATGGGCACAAGCTGGAACACAGGAAGTTTCCTTCTGGAACAGGCTGCCTGGGGAGGTTGTGGAGGCCCCTTCTCTGAAGACATTCAAGACCTAACTGGATGCAGTCCTGAGTACTGTGCTCTAGGCAATCCTGCTTTAGCAGGGGAGTTGGACTAGATGATCTCTAGAGGTCCCTTCCAACTCTGATAATTCTGTGATTCTGTGAAAAACAACAACACATGTCTTGTTTAAAAGATGAGATAACATATAACTACAGTTTCAGTGGGGGCATTGCAGGAAACTATTCAGTTATGTCTCTTGTTTGAAGATCCAGAGTCTCTACCTTGGGAAATAAAAGAGAAAGTAAGGATAAGAAAATTGGCTTAGGAAAAAGAGTATGTGAGAGCCAATTCAGCTTGCCCATTCATTTTATGGATGAGCTGCAGATGTTTTAAGAAACATTATTAAGCTATGGAGAGGTGCTGAATTTACTTTCATATGTATTCTCAGAAAGATTTTAAATATGAAGAGAATGAAAAGACTGTCTCCAACTTACTTATATCAACATCATTTAGCACTTAGGTTCACATTTAAGCAAGCCTGAACTCTGATAGATTTCTTGGAGAAGAAAGGGAAAGAGCTTGGAAGGATATTACCTACCCAGTGGAGGGTTTGGCCATGAGAGAACAGACTACACATGGACTTTTCCAGAATACTGTACATCACACTTTTTTTCCAGAAGAACCCCATGGATGCATGGAGCAGCTGTGAAGGAGCAGGTCCTCTGAGTCTATAGTACAAAATCTTGGAAGTTAAAGCTTGCCCTTATCAAAGCTTTTTTTCGTTTTGACATTAGGATTATGATTCATCACTTAGGAGCAGCCTCACATATTTCTCTAATGATAAAGGTAAGGCTTCTGAAATAGGAGAGTGGGTGGGAACTGAACCCCTTTGCTGTCTGCAAACTGAGGTTTCTTTCTCCTGTCTTGCCATTTAATTGTCAGGTTCACAAAAGATTGCAGAAGGATGCCACTTTTTCTCAGTGAGTCAGACAGAAGGCATTAACCATGTTTCAGGACAGCCACAGCAGTTACAGATATCATTCCTATTCACTGGGCATATAATGTCATTCTATGTCTTAGAACTCCCTACAAAGACAATAGCATCAGGATACTTGCCTTAAAACAGTACAGACATTTCAGATATGCACCATGAGCAACTCATTGCTTGAAAAAGTATAAATGACACTGCATCTCTCTACTGACATTGTAGATAAAGGGGATTTTGTGTATACTTATATAGGACATTTGTGTGTTTTGTGTATGTTTCTATCTATAAACCACACGTATGCACTTCTTCATTCCATATTTGTATTTATATGAATGTGGTATCTTCAGGAGCTATGACAATGATTATAATTTTTCCTTTAACAAAATAAATTCTTGCCTGTCTTCTCCAGTGATGCCCTCTGATATATTTCCTTCACCCAGTTGTCTCTTTGGAACACAATGGCAGGTTTTCCTCCAGGTGTTCCTCCAGGTTTCCCTCCCTGGTTGCTTTTGCTTTGTGCAGTCTCCATTAGCTTACTGTTTTGGGTGCCCATCTCACAGTTGTTTTATGTCTTTCCCACAATTTTCTTTCACAAGCTAGTGTTTACATTCCTCACAGATTTCAGCTTTTGCATGGGAGAGGCACTGACTGGAGAATGGAAGTGTTTGATGCTGATACCCTTTTGTTCTATGTGAACATCCCCTGTAATCTTCTTGAACAGGCTTCAGGGAATACACAACTTTGCTTTTGCACTTGAAATTGGGCTCTGTGAATATGCTAATAAACTATGCATATGAGTTTGGGAATCTCATTTGTATAGTGTAGACCATTCTGCTGCATTTCAGATGGGCACATACTTGGTAATTTGGGCTTGCTTCTATGTGTGCACATGGTGTGGCAAATCTGCATAACCAAATATTGAACAGTATAACACTCCCTGTATAATCATTCATTAATTTTATTAAAGGTGGGCTGGGACTGGAATGAGGATTAATTAGGAAAAGTAAAAAGCATAATTAGTAACATACTTTTCCTCTCACAGCTTTCTTTTTCTCTGGATTCTTTTTCCTGGTGTCCTAATTATTTCCCATCTTTTAAAATTCACTTTAATTTCAATTTAACTCTCCCTGGGCATGCAAACTTGACAAGTGTTTTTTTTTTTTTTTTCCTAAAGATTGATTGACAGCAGTTTCGAAACTGTCACAGTGCTAATTAAAACCTTGAATATGTGTCTTTATGAAGCCTGAAACACTCTGCACTGCTGCAAAATCCTGGATCTGGTGTTTTGAATGAGTTTTTTTTAACAGCTAATATGGAATCATTATCACCTGCCTTTCCCCAGGCTTGATATCCAACTCTCTCCTTCACACTTTATTTATTGCTGAATTTAGAACTTACATTGACAACATGAGAAAGAGAAGCCCTTTCAGGCAATGATACCTGCTCTGTCTATCCATTGTCATTTTACACTTTGCCTTTTCTGCTTGGCAGAGCTGGGCAAAGTTGGCCCTTGCCAAAGCACAGCACAGTTTGACTTACAGTCCTGTGGACAGCTGAGGAATTCATGTTAGGGATAACAGTGGTTATATTTTACCACCTCTGGACTGACTGACTCTACTGGAACTGTATTGTCAGGAATCTTCTGCTTTACACTTAAAAAAAGAATATTGATAGTACAATGCATTGATTGCTGTATGCACTGGACTTGGGTCCTGCTTTCTAGCTTGCAAACTCTCTGGAGGCTATTCTCATTCCCTTTCTTAGGGTTCAGGGCATTCCCAGAGCCTTAAGAAAGGCAAGGCGGGAGGCTAAGGCAAGTGTCTGCCACTAAGCCTCAACTATAAAGTCAAGGTAGAACAACAGTCATTGCATTCAGTTGGAGTACATCTTTTTTCCTCTCTCTAACCCTGTATTGGGCAGTTTCTCTATCAAAGCAGAGAAAATTATGGGGAGATAGGGTGAGGATTCTGCATCCTTTACAGCAACCAGCAGAAGTACTTAACTGTGCAAAGCTGTGTGAGAAGATATCCTGCAGCAAGCATGCTACCAGTCCTGGTCAGACCATCCAGAGTAGGTCTTGCTGCTTCTCATGGTCACAGTAGCACTGTGGGACCTCTTTGTAAGTACAGTTCATTTCATACAATAATACTTAGTGTGACAATATTGATTATTTGAATAAGCAAAAAGAAACTGGCCTGACTACTCCATGTTTTAAGAATCTGCTTTAGTATGTTGTACAGAAGCATTAGACTAAGTAATCTACATTATTAAGTTTATTCTTTGTTTGAGTTTTTTCAATTGCCTCCCTGACTACTGACTACAGAAAGGTGATATATTTGGACTTTCTGCAGTCTTGCACGACACTTAAAAGTGGGCTCATTTTCTCTTTCTGTTTCTTGTTGACATAAGCATTCCAAAACACTGTACTTAAACATTTTTTTTTACTTTCTAATACAGAGTGATCAAAAATAGAAAATATTACCCTTACTTACTGTAAGTACTCTTGCCCTAAATTGTGTGACAACTGAAAGTTTAAGATTGTCTCTTCTGGGTTAAGTTGATATTACTACAGGTGATAATTTTGCAGAAACAAAATAAAAAATAAACATTTGCTAAAAGTTCTTTCCTGTCTCAGACACTCAATTGCCTGTTACCTAGCTTTAGCAGCCTTGTGATTGTTGGTTCTCCCAGCTAACTTGCTGCTTAGGCCTTGATTTCCCTCTAAACACACAAGATCACCAGGTTCACCTGCTGGAGGCGGTGCTGGCTTTTCAGTGCCTGAGACCTTTCTGAATGTGATGTGCTATCTGTCAGACTCAGCTACCTCATCTGTGGGCCTGAATATTCAGCACCGATCTTTTAGTGTGAGTGCATTTTTCTCTCTCTGAATGGCTATGTTTTCATTCTCACCGTCTTTCTCCATTGAATTAAGGTCAGCAAGACCATCCAGAGGGAAGCATAGAAAAGCAACATAGTGACAAGAGTTAGCAGAACTCAGTATAAATTGCTCAGTGAAGGATGATTTCAAAAGATCTCAGTTGCTGTAAGAACAGCCATGAAAAGAAACAGCATCTCCTCTAGTTGATGATAAAGATGATCTGACTCTTGCCTCTCCATCCACCACCCCATGCACACCCACCCTATGTATATGGAATGTATGTATATATTAAGTTCCTGCCTGCATGACTCCTCTGTCACAGTAATTTTCATGGGAAAAATTGCTGTCTGTCAATTTGTGAGCTGTTGGACTTTTCAGGAATACATCATAAGCATATCAGGGTATAGAGAAGAGAGGTGAAAATGTGTTTAGCTATGGAGAGCAAAAAGTAGATGTCAATGATACTTTTTTCCCTTCCCTATGCAAAAATGTTTCTGGCAAATTTATTATAAGGAACACAGTTATTCCTAAGCAACTGTTTTTACCACATATATTCAGTCTTGTATACAGTGTCCATTGCTTACACTTCTGATTTTAGTGCAATGATTTGCACAAGAAATTGTGTCTGGTAATGGTAACTGCCGGCTGTAGCAGTGACTGTGCTTAATTGCACAGGAGATATCCATAGCTCCACCCTTAGCCAAAAGCTGCTCATTTAGGTCCCCTCTGCTTATAGAAGAGGAAGGGGCTATCAGATTTTGACTATTTTTTACCTCAAAGGAATCTTTCTCAGTCCTTGAGCCCTCTGCACCTTTTCAAATAGAAAAATTACAATATTTCAGTATAAAAATATGAGTTTTCTTTCCCCCACGTTTAATTTATAGGTAGCATTTATAATAAAAGTGCCCTGATTAAGGAGTTCTCTGTATAACATGTAACATAAATACTCTTGCCTACAAATGCTTATAGGGTAATTTTATCACAATTGCAACAGGTTATAACCAGCTAAATACAGGATGGAAAGGTGGTAGGACAGCATAATGATCTTGTTTTGCATGAAAAGCAATAATCTTAGTTGATCACACTCTGAGACACACTATAGTTCAAAAAAGGAAATAGGTGTTAAATAAGACAGAAGACAGTCATTTATTTCTTCTGAGCAAGACTTTCTTATCAGTGTGCAGACACTGGAGGCTCCCTTCCCCTCTTGATGGGTATCAGAGCGCTAAAGGTCTAGCTGATAAAATTCTTTAATGATCTAAAGGTAACTTTGCGAAGTAAGGGATATCAGATACTGAAGGCTGAACAAACTATTGCTCTCTGTATAGTAGCAGTGGCTTATCTTTCATGCAATGAAAAAAGTGAGCAAAGTTTGAGGCAGAATGACTGTTTATTTGGCTTTGTAAATCTGGATTTAAACAGCAGGTGGAATGCAGAGAATAGAGCAGTGGGAACGTTTTCATCTTTCCTCAATGAATTTGGTTCTATTCATGTTCTTGGACAAAAATTTAAATATTCTTAGATTGTTATTAATCATATTTATTATTGCAGTGGTTAAGGGTCAGCCAAGTATTGGTCTCCATTTTGCTAAGCCCTGTACAAACAAAGAGTTGACAATTTAAATAGACAAGTTGCAAATAATGGAGAGCACAACTGGAGAAAAGTGGTCTGGTCATAGCAGGACCCATCTTGTCAGTTCCACAATTTTTTTTAGTAGGAGATGAATAATTAAAAAAAAGAGGTAAAAGAAAGTTGATTAGAGAGTGATTGAAGGTAAGTAAAAGGAAAAATGTGGAAGAAGCTGAGTGTGTTGGAGTCTTAGAGCTGCTTACAAAGTAAGGACTATGCTATTATTAAGAGACAGTCAGCTGCTACAAAGTCAACTTTCCCCTCCAAAAGAGAAAATCATCATTTCATGATTGACATTAAATCTGTGTTCAGAGTCTCATTCAAACATTTTCATGCATTTATTGGGAGCAATGTACTTTTTTGTTGTTGTTGTTGCCAGAACACAGGCAACCTGATTTCAACCATTTTTACATTTTAACATCCAGAACAATCGAAGGGAACATGGGGCTGATCACAGCTTTTCAGCTCCTCTTCACCCTGTTCTTATTTCCTATAATTTCAATATAAGCCAGTTTCTAATTTTCGGTTCACTTCTTTTGTGTCACCAACACTATTTTAACCTTCTAGACTAGGACATGCTAGGCCACCTCTACAAAGTCTTCTTAGGTTCTGGTGTGGTCAGGAATTGCGTGTCATTGCAGGGCCCTTCAGTCTTTGTGGAAGTGCTGCTGCAATGGGATGTAGCCCACTTCTTAGGAACCCTCTGTCTAAGCAGTCCTGCATGACAACAACCCCTGCACCCCTTACTGTTGGAAGGAGAGGAAATCTTTAACGTCCCAGTGGCTGTCAGGCACCCCCCATTGCTTACATTGATTTTCTAGTACCGCTACTGCATTGGTGCACTGGAACAGTTCGCCTGGACAGGTTGTGAAATACTCATCCTCAGAGAGCTTCAAAATGCGATCGGACAAGGCCCTAGGCAATCTGATCTAGCTTTGATGTTAAGCATGCCTTGAGCCATATGTTCAATTGGATGGCCTCCCACAGCCCCTTCATACTCAAATTACTCTGTGACGACCCAAATTACTCTGTCAGTAGGTCAGTAAAATCTCTGGACAAAAAATTTAATTTGATCATCTTTTAAGCATTTAATGAGGGGTGGAAAAGATGAGGTCTGAGTTGCCTCCAAGTGATACCATAGATTTTCCAAATCTGCATTTAAAGCAACTTTAAATGCTCCAAAAAGCTTGTCAATAATATCAGAACCTTTTTTTATTTAGTTTTCTTTTATGGATTTACCTTTTCTTGCTTATTGAGTTTAAAACAACTGGTAAACAATTTCTCATTAGAGATGATATTTTATTTAAGGTCTTTGATGGATTAAAAGAGTTCTCAGAGCTTAAGTTTATATCATCTATTTCACTGTACATTTACTAGGCACTTTTTTTTTGTTGTTGTTTTTGGAGTTTTACACTTCTAGCTACCAACAAGCAGTGTTTTGGCACAAAAACAACAAATCATTTGGCAATGGATATATATTTGTAAAAAAACCCTGTCTTAATTCATTCCCCTTCTGAAATAAAACAGAAAAACTTTTGTGTTTTTAACTGAAATAGCTTCAGGTTCATTCACAGTGCAGGAAAATTAGATTATTTAATTAAAACTTTTCTCGATATTAAGGTGTTTGTGCCTTTCAAACCTGGCTTTCTAGTGTAATTATAATAAACTTGAGAATGTTTATGCATGCAAGCTGTTAGCTGTTTTTTTCTGTCTTATTATTGACCAAAAGGAAATGCAGACTTGCTCAGATAAATACATGTGTGTATATGTATATATGGAGGTATATAATACTTATTACATGTGTATCTCCATGTGCACCCTGTCTTCTTTTTGGTACGCCATGTTTGGTGTGCCATGTTCAGTCATTTCCTTGAGGAGAGTACTTGATTTTCTCCCTGAATATATAATATTTAAGCAGCCTAATAGATTCACATACCGCTGAAGTCACTGAAGTCACCACCAGGTTTAGTGGTCTTTCATTCTAGGTTCTGGTGATGTGTTGACAATGCCTGTTTCCTATTTGGTGATGCTAATTTTTTATAGAATATGTACACAATAAGTGCACCTTTTATTGAATGACCACTCCTAGATGGAACTGTATAAAATATAAGGGTGATGCTGGAGTTTGGTGTATGCTTGATCAATCTGAGGTAACAGTACTCTACTTTATCAGCTACTGTTTAAATGTTGCAGCCAGAGGAGAAGGATTCGGGGGTGTTAGCTGATGAGAATCTTGACATGAGCTGGCAATGTGAGCTGGCAGCCCAGAAAGCCACCCACATTCTGGGGTGCATAAAAACAAGCGTGGGAAGGTCAAGGGAGGTGATTCTGTCCCTCTACTCTGCTCTCATGAGACTGTACCTGGAGTATTGTGTCCAGCTCTGGAGTCCTCAACATAGAAAAGACATTGACCTGTTGGAATGGGCCCACCAGAGGGCCGTCAAAATGATCAGAGGGTTGGAGCACCTCTCTTACAAAGACAGGCTGAGAGAGTTGGGGCTTGGAAAAGACTTCAGGGAGATCTTATAACGGCCTTTCAGTACCTAAAGGCAGCCTATAGGAGAGCTGGGGAGGCACTCTCTATCAGGGAGTGTGGTGACAGGATGAGGGATAATGGTTTTAAATGCAAAGAGGGGAGATTTAGATTAGATACTAGAAAGAAATTCTTTACTGTGAGGGTGGTGAGACATTGGAACAGGTTGCCCAGAGAAGTGTGGATTGAAGTACTATTAATTTGTTAATTTCCCCACTGCTGCAACACAGTATATTATTTGTTTGCCTCATCCCTGGAAGTGTTTTGCCCCATCCCTGGAGGTGTTCAAGGCCAGGCTGGATCAGGCTTTGAACAAGCTTGTCTAGTGAGAGGTGTCCCTGTGCACAGCAGGGGGTTGGAACTCTATGATCTTTACGGTCCCTTCCAACTCTAGCCATTCCATGATTCTATGGTTTTGTGATTCTATGATTCTATGAAATGCTGCAGCAACCATGAGCTACCAGCAGTGGATGTAGATTGTGGCAGGGGTAACTCGAGAATACTCAACCCATACAATTTGGTGGTCTGTATCCAAGGCTGTTGAGAGAGCTGGCAAATACTCTTGTGAGGCTGCTTTCTACCTTCTTTTGAGGAGGATAAAGAGAGAAAAGAATGGGTTTTTTTAATGCCTTGACACAGCTAAATTTGCTCTTCTTCCTCTTCTTGTTTGACTGATTTTTCACATTCAAAGGGGCCTGTAACATCTGCAGTTTCACTTGCCCAGGTGAGATTTGTCTTTTACAACCCTCAGCAATGAGTCATGTTAAAAATTTTTACCTGACTGCAGTTTCTATAAGCAAAATAATTGAGTTACAAAACAGATATGAATTTTGACTGAATTAATTGTTAGACCCATCTGCAAATTCCTTAATTTATTGGTACTTATTTGCATCAAGAAAGATATAAAAGATTTAAATTTTGTGTTTCTTTAAAAATCATGTAATATACAGAATAATGTATTTCACAGTTCTCAGTAAAGAGTTTTCTGAAGATGCACTGAAAAAATACCTTCCTTGAGTAAGATCATATTATTTACTTGAATAATGAGCTGAAAGATCAAACAGATGTGAAAGTAGTTACAAAAATGAGAGAATGACAACTTCAGCAAATGCCATGTTGCCTCCTGTTAAGGTGCACATCACTTGGTGTCATCACTGACTAGTCTGTCAGCTGAAACTTAGTCTAAGGATCTTTTGGACTATCAGAGAGGAAAGCAAATGATAGAAGAGGAATGCACTCTTTAAGGATCTCCCCTTTCCCTTTTAATTTTTTACAAAAAAACCCAGGCCATAGATACATCAGAGTGAGTGGCAGAATCATTCTAGGGGTCAAGCCTCATGGAAGAAGGGCAGCATGTGGGATACAAATTTGCTTCTGAAGTTTATGAATAGAGGGGAAGGGTATTTTCTGTTTCTTTGCAGCTCTATCAAGTTCCTAGGCTTCTCCTTCCTGAGTAGATACAGAGCCATGTAAAGGGCATTGTTTAAAAGCACTGAGAAGTACTAGATTTTAGTCTGTGAAAAATTGATAGTGCTAAAACAGGAGGTCTAATTCTTTACTTGTCCACCCAAATGACCAAAATTGTTTTCTTTATTGCAAACAAATAGAACCTTGAGCAGAATTGGGCTTCAAATACACCTCTTAAAACAGGTAATTTTAATTCATTACTAGGTGATTATAAATTATTGATCTGTGCAGCCAGTCTTCAAAACTGCTGTTATTAGAGAGAAGTCTGTATGGAAACATTTTTTGAAGAGAGTAGAGTTTTGCTCTTTTTAGAGAATTACAAATAAATGCTGAATTTGCTTTCTTATCATGTCCATACTCTGGCTCTGTAACAAGTTATTATAAGTTTCAAGTTCTTGAGGTTTTGGATATAGTAAGAAAAAATGTAAGTGTCATTTCTGGAGTATGCAGTAGGTAGTTTACTCTGTAAAAAGCCAATAAGTCAGATTTTTTTCTTCTCCTTCCAAAATATAGGTGACAGGTTATTTATAAAAACACATCTTAGGCGAGTAATTCAAACCTCAAATTTTTATATTCCTTTAAGTGTCATTTTCTCCCTAGAGGCTGTTATCAAAATAATCTAAATCACTTTCCTTATATTAATCAAAGAATTACAGCACTTAAATTTGTAGTTGTCACTCACATAGTTTGTGCCTAAAGCATTTTGAAATTGTTTTGTGTGGTCTTTTCAATCACTGTGGGTTTGGTTTTTTTCAAGATATTGTCAACATGCACAAAGAATGGGATCACAATAGTAATAAATTTCATTCCTTTGGGACTTTGAAGGTGAGGTGTAATATGATCTCTAAGGGTTTTAACAAAACTAGTCATTGTTTCAGGAATTCTAACATTAAGCACAGTCAAAAGATACTCAGTCATGGAAAGTATTTTCCATCAAATTAAAAGATAACAAAACCAAGAATTTCTTATCCAGTTCAACAAAACCTAATGACACTTGTATATGAGCATCTTCAAGAAGTAGTTTTCTAGTTTTCATATTGAAAGTTCAAAGACAGTTAACATCTCACCACTTTGTATTACAGCAAAATTCTTGAACCAGCACCTGCATTATGGCTTTAGATTAGATCAGTTTATTCATATTATTATTACTAGGAATTATTAGTTAAAGTTGCAGAAACTTGGAAAAGCAGAGTATTGCTATACTTGATAACACATGAGCTTCTTGAAATAAGTATTTTTGTCTATAAATAACAGGGACTGAGAAAAAGGTGAATAATTTGATGGCTGATAGAATTGATGCATTTGATTATTGGACATTCATGCATAAAATAAACATGAAATTAATATCTATTACAGGCTAATGGAAAGAGTTTAGCAATTTTAAGTAGACTCATTAATTAACTGGACATTGTTGAGGTCTAACTTATTTATCTTTGACTGTCTATATTCTTAATGAGATCAAACAAAGGATTAATCTAAAGACTTGTGGGTGAATAAATACAACACTGATTGCAGCATCTTGGAGATATACTTTCTGTTAGCACAGAATCTTGGATATATGTTTTCTGGGGTGATACAGACATTTTTTATTACCTCTGAGTGAATTTGTGAAGTAAAATGCAAAGAACAGAAGAGAGGATTATTCATTATTACATATTAATATAACACTTTCGCAGACCCTTTATAAAAATCTGTTACATAGTTTTGCACTTTGCTTAGCTCACTGTAGTTATCGTAGTTATGATAGTTAACAGAGACATAATTTATAAAAGAAATAATAATTATTAATATTTGACATTTAGTGTATTATGTTTCGTAGAGCACAATAAACACATGTAGATTATCCATTGAAGCTGGTCAGTACCTGTGTAGTCACTCACATCCAGGGTACTTATCAATAACGTAATCTCCTTAAGTTGCACTGAATTTATTTAAATACTAGGCAATAAAGTCAACAATGATAGAAAAAGCCCAAGGAAGAATTATGTTTGGATTTGGACAAGTACATTGAAAGAAATAAAAATATAAATGAAAGAAAAACATGTATTCTTTTTCTTCATTTTATTCAAAGAACAGCCAGAACTCTTGAGTAATTTTCTCCACCTTTTTGACAGCCCTGACAGAACTGAGTGTTGTGGTTTGATCTCTCTTTTTCTTTTTTTTTTTTCTTTTCTTTTTTTTTTTATTATTCTTTTAAAATTTTAATCAGCAGGCCAGCAACTAAGACTTTTTACCCATGACAGCCAGAGAGTCAGAGAGTCAGGACAAGACAAGAAAGGTAAATTTCCTCTGGTTACTTTTATAAAGTTACAGGCAACACTGCAAATCCTTGAAAACTCTTTGTTTTATGATTTTCCAACTGTACTGTTGATAAAGTAATGGAAGTGTAAAACAATGAAAAATAAAATTCCTAGAATAATATGTACATTTTAAAAAATTCTGATAATAAATAGATATTGATGCTAATAAATTACTTTGTTTAAATGGCTACGTTTGGGAACCTTTGGCATATTACTGCAGAAGTGAGGCAGTTTCACTTCTCAACTCTAACTCTCAGACACACCACAATCAAAATCTTATGAAAAACATCTTTGGAAAAATACTTTTATTACTTTATTTGCTCTTTCTTTTTGTATTAGTAGCTCATTTGAATTTTTTAAACATGGTGATCTTGGTTTTTTTTGCTTGATTTCTCTTTTTTGTTTTATTAATGATGTCTTTGATATCTCTGGCTTCTTTAACGGGAAGAGAGAAAGTGAGAAAGAGAAAATGTGGATGTGAATGTATTCATTGAGAAAGAAAACAGAATTTGGGAAACACTTGAATTAACTGTGTTTAGAGGGTGGCTTGTATTATGTTATCCTCTTCCCACATGCAACCTATATTTTAAGGAAGATACCTGAAATCACACAAAGGAGCGAAAGATCAATAAACTAGCTTAGGTGCTCAAGCAGTAAAAATCAATTTTGTAATGTCTTGTTTTCTAAGCAAAGTTTGTGGAATTGGACTGAAATTATCCAAAAATGATGCAAAAAATTAACCTCCATGAAGGTCTGGAAAGTGAGCAATTGTGTATTATTTCTTTACGAATTAGTACTAAATTTGATTCTTTAATAATGTTTTCAAAGAAACAAACAAAAAATGTTATCAGTTAGTACAGTTATCTATCCAGTAAATAAAATAGTTATTTTTCTTCCATTATACATATTATTTCTATCACTATACAATGTGTACGTAGTAATATGTATTAATCTTCATTCTTTGTGTGTAAAATGTGAAAAAAAATAATTGTGTCTTTGATTACTGCATTTACACTGATTTGAAAGGCAGACTTTTCCTGTAATGAGTGGAACAGATATGCTAAGTGAGGCAGTGGCCAGTTTGTTCTGATTTTTTTTTCAGTAGTTCAAGATTGCATCCATACCAGGAGTGACAAAAAAGAATGTGGAGTCACACGAAAAGTCTGCATCTCAGATCTGTTGTGTTTAGGGTGAGACTGACTGAAGATCCAGTCTAGGGTTCAGTGAACAACTGGATACAGTGAGATTTGCATTGAGTGCGGTATTTTTAGATTTCAAAACCATCCCCTCTAGAAGCAACATATAGGAATGTTAAACCTACCACACCCAGTTTGGGCATGCATCACTCCTACTTGTGAACATGAGACAACAGCTTGAAGGATTCTGAATATTTTCATGGCAGACAGATGTCAAAAATTCACAGGACTAACAGTGTCACCTTACAGTAGAGATACATTTGAAGTCCTTAGGCTGCATATATAAAAAGTTTACTCAGCATTTTTAATAAGGAGATGCTATCCCACTCCCTGGGATTATTTTACGGAATTATTTTGTGACCTGCCCAGGAAAAGGAAAGACTGATTTTTCTTACCTCTATGCCAGGGAAGGGCTGCACCTGCAAGGTAAAATTAGATATTTTATATAAAACACTCTCACGGTGTAACCATTATGGTTTGTATGGAGTCTGAGAAAAGGAAAATAATCAAAGTGAACCCTAGGAGTGAGATAGGCAGAGATGCACCTAGTTTGAAATTCTCACTGATGTGTGAAAAATGGCTGCAAGAGTGCTGTGTGCCATCAGGAGACAGGTAGCTATATTCATGGCACATAGCAAATAATTAGATAACAGTATTAGCATCACTGAAACCCTGAAAGATTTCATTGTCTTCAGATTTGGCAGCAAAATTGGGAGGGGACAGTTACATTTAATATTTAAATTTTAGAGTGTGCTATGGCACTGTCAGTACTGAAACAGAGACTGGTGTGGACAAGGAAGTTCCCTACTCCCATACAGCCACTACTGCATGCTCTGTGTATTCTATCCTATTGCCATGGTGTCAGAGGTTTTGGTTTTCCCATCAGGCTCAGTCTTTCTCCCCATCACACTTGCAGTGCTGCTGCAAGATCCAGGAAATAGCTGTGGCCATCTGTGGGGGATGAAAATAGGAATGGGGGGTTGTAAGCCCTCTCTTTTTCCCATCTAGCAGTGGTTCTTTCTCCTGAGAAACCTCTATCCATATAATTGGATGGAAGAAAATGCAAAAGCGGATAAGATTCACAGCTCTAGGAAAACATTTCATATAGTTAAAGAAGGGGAAAAATTGTCGTCACCATAATGTTTAAAAAGTCTTAGCAGGCTTGATACTTGTGTTTTTAGAACTTGCTTTATTTAAATTAAACATAAGATTTTAACAGAGTAGAAGATTCACAAGTAGCATTTCTTAGATTTAGAATTAAGGTGGCCAGCTCAAGCCAATGAATCAAAGAGAAGGAAAGCCAAGCTTGCCTTTTAGAGTTCTTTAAACAGAAGGACTTATTTTGATTGTAACAAAAACACCCATAAATCTATGCACATATATATTGATCTTTCTTTCCTCTTAAAAATGACTCTGTCCCAGTAAGTTGGCATATTTCATAAACAAACCAACAAATTATTGATCCATCATATACTCTAAAAATCCTGTGAAGAATCTAGGTTGTTTCTAAGTTCATGCTGTACCTAAGGGAATGAAAAACTCCAAAATGAAAAATAGATGCTTAAAAAGAAGCACAAATAATAGAAGATGTATAGCTACTTTTACTTCTGCTTTACTTTTCATTGTGATTCATTCTCTGTTCATCGAAACTATTCTTTATGAGCTAATATGTTATGTAATTTGGTAGTATGATTCTTTGTGATGGCTATTAGTTATTGAATTAATTACATATCCCTACAGATACCCCTGTTCCTTTTTGTTAAATGCTGTGATAGTGAATATTTTCATAGCAGGAATTATAAAAAATTAAGACAGCCTAACATCTTGTTGCTGAAAGCAACGTTCTGTTCAGTTTGGTTTAGGGATGGATTCTAGTCTCATGTCCTTTCGAAAAGGAAATTATCAAGTATATTGCAGGTATTTATTAGTTTATTAGTTAATGAACAGTTCTATGAAATGTTAAAGCCAGATAGCTTTTCTGTTATTCAATCTATCTTTCTTACACTGTTTTGAGGAGCTGATGTGACACACAGAATCACCAGGAGCTTAACTAAGAATGACTTCCCAGGAATGGCAGTAGACTAGTGTTGCATTTTGGAAAGGAGAGAGAATTAATGATATTAGTTAGTGGTGGATTAAGCCATTGTCAGTGGCTATTTATTCAGTCACTGATCCATTAACCATAAAGATGAAATTCTTCTCTGATAAAGTGTAGTAGCAGAGCTGTGAAAACTAGGACTACTTTTGCAGAACACCTACCTTGAAGTAGCTGAGATTCCTGCACTTAGACAAACATCAGAAAAAAAAGCTTGGACACCTTGGTGTAAAACCATTGTCTGAAAAAAACCTCTCTCTTGGCAGCTGTCTAGTACTGGAGATCCTTTCCAGTTTGACCTGAAGCTTCCTCATATTTGTATCTGCACAGTGGCACAGATTCTATAAGAATAGAAAGCGCATACAGTTACTTTTTGCCCCCTTTTCCTTTAATTTCTTGTCTGTGTCAAGCAAGCAGTGCCTTACTTATATTTTGTCTCCTATTTTGAGTATTTTTTTTCTTCTATTGTGTCTATTAAGTGAATAAGAGAAAGGCTGAAGAAATCAATCAAACCTTTGCAGAACAATGTAGGAGTTCACCTTTTTTGTGCTGATCTAACAGCACACCAAACTACCTGAAATACAAATCATGAAGCTGGTTCATGAGATTGTACTTGTTAGATCTTTTTTCCCCTCTCTAGTATCACAGCAGAGGAGAGCTGTGCAAGGAAGAAGCCTTTTTGACTAACAGCTGTGTGAAATGTGAATGTTTACTGTTTGTGTGTTCTCTGTGAGTGCACACTCACAGGTTGCGTGATTGCTATTAGCAGGGGAAATGCCAGCTCCTCTGACTGCAGCTTGAGGTGTCAAGGGCCTTACAAGAATTTTCTGAATTCTCATTTGATTTTGCCTTCCTGTACCTTGAAGGAAATCGCCAGCCTTTGTGGCGATTCACTGAGGCAGTATTAAGAGAGAAGCATAAAGCTATCCCTCGCTTGTCTGAGTGAGGAAAAAAAATGTCAGCACAACAAACAGGGAGATGTATTATTAGTATTCACTCCATCAGAGGGATATCAGAGTGACTCAAACTGAGCTGCTGCTCTGAAGGCTGCTTTATATTCTTAGTGCACCTGGTCTAAGATCAAGGCTTCCCAAATAGGAGTACTTTACACTCACAGGCTTAACATACTTTATACTTGCACTGACTTCTTAAAAAAGGATCTTAAATTTTAAAAAATTGTGAAGATATAAGTACTACTACCACTGGAATTCAGAAAGAGACATTTTAAATGCATTTGTAGAAGAGCTGTTGCACACTCAATGTGTTGAATATCTAAAGATTATTATATTCAATTTATCATGGGCTATCTTATTTATATTTATCATGTGTATTTTATGGAAAACAATGCTTTGAACGATTAGTTCAGTACACCACAAATTGTGGGATAATAATAGGAAGCTGAACCTCAGTAATATTTAAGTGGTTTGATTTGGTAAACAAGATGTGAATGGATCATAACATTGACAGAAACGTAAAAGTAACATTATATATCAGTCTTCCTTTAAAAGAAAAAAAATGGAGACTTCTTGGAACAAAGAAAACTTGAAGATTACAGATACTTAAAATATAGAAACATCAAATGTTTCTGATAATTGTTCTGTATGGTATGATAGTTAGAAAGTATAAACTATGTTTGCTTGTTTTTGAGGAGAAATGTTGCATTTTTCAGAAAGATTAAGGGTGCATTTTTCATAATAACAGCCATAATAAAGTTTACAGTTATTGAGAAATAGTTGTTTAATTCTTCATGAAAGACTATCAGGTGCAAAAACCCACGAACATAAATCATAAAAGTATATAATATAGTTAAGATGACAATTATTGAAACAGTGTTGCTACTAAGAAAATCATAAAATGTATTCTGCCAGAGTCACGGCTACTCCATCGGTGTATGAGTAAGCTTTAGTGAGTCCTATAAAGCTATATTTCAGAGGGTGAAAAGCATGTGCATTGTCAACAAAAATGCCAGTTTCTCTTTCAAATAAGGAAACAGTAATTACGTTGGCTGAAATGTGAATGTTTCTCTATCGCTACTAATATTTCAAAGCAATTGAAATATGTCATGTTTCCAACAATACATAAGAATAATTCACCTTTTTATTTCAGACAAACAATCAAATTACATTAGAAATGTTTGATAATGTAATAAATTTAATTAAATCAGAGGGGTTTGGGCAGTTTTTCATTATTTAGTGCCTACCATACTACTGTTAATTTGGGGAGGAAAACAGTTCATGATTAATAATGAAAAAGATTTGCTTCTAGCTAATTACTTAGCTCATATACTGCATAATGCAACAAAGTATATGATAGCTTAGTCATCATGTGATGATATAGAAAAAATAACCAAAGTTTTCAATTATATTGTATGGCAACAAGTCTTCAAATTGCTGGAAACATTTAATTTTCCTAACTTTAAATTTATGGAAGTGCTGAGCTTTATCACCCTAAGATTATCTTCATGAGATTGAAAGATTTTTGATTGTTTTCCAGCTATTAACAGTTAGACTTTGAATGTCAGATGAGACTGAGATTTTTAGTTCTCTGAGGCTGAAGAAATGGGAATGATGGATTCACATCTGTTGCCTGAATACTAATTGTTTATTTTTCAGAGTATGTTAAAAGATAAGTCAGGAAAAATGTAAAGTGTCTCCATTTAATGATATGCAATTGCTCTCAAATATCTGACTTCACTTTTTGATTTGCCGAACAAAACTACCCTTACCTGATGCAGTCACCTTTAGAAAAAAAATGTCAAGCATTCTTGAAGGCTCAGTAACGAAAAAGACGGGATATAGACTGTTTGTCAGGAGTATTGAAGTGAGATGTTTAGTAGAGCATGCATACAGCTTCAGAAGTGTTGTGTTAGGAAACAACATTTCAGTCTTCAAATCCTGAGTATCTTAATTACTTAAAGCCTGTGGAATTTATGTTCACCCTAGTACAACAGTAAGAATAATATTTCCTTGAGTAAACAAGCTTGCTAAGAATACAGAAATCTCATAAACATGGATTCTGTAGAGTCTGTATAAATTTCAATTTTATTTTACTTATACATGACAAAAGTTTTACGAATTGATTTACAGTGCATATTTGCATGGAACTGTATTAAGCAGGTATAATTTAAAATTTAAACCTACAATACTGAATTGTATGCCTGAAGAAAATAAATGTGTGCTTACAGGCACACACACGTATCTTGATGAAAAACGTTTTAAACTAAATGGTGTTTCCTAAATTGTTCCTTGAAACAAACTTTTCAAGGAAAAGTAGTTGTTTTCCTCTTTGTAGTCTCTTCATCAAACACCTTTTGGGGGCATGGGAAGCAAGTATTTTAATCCCTTTAAGCTGCAGAGGTCTCAGACATCATTCTACTGCTTCTTGGGTATGTGCTGCAATTGCCAGGTGAGGAGTCTTTGACTTCTGCAGGGCCTGAGGAGGCCTTTCAAGCACCCTTGGTGCCTTAGAGCTTAGCATACAACCCCTGTTTTCCCAGGTCTGGTAGCCCACTCAGCACAAACCCTTGCTCATTGGACGCTTGTTTCTCTCTCCTGAAACTTGCTCCCACAATGAAGTACTGCATCTCCATGGCTACCTGCAAGTCTGGGGCTTCTGCAGGTAGCCAGTGCTGTCTATCCCTTCCCACGTGTGGCATACAGAATAGCTGAGGACATTTGAGCAGAGACGCACACCACAAACTGCAGCTGTGTGTTGACATATCTTAGTAGAGTAAGAGAGGGATAATGGGGACAGGGCAGGGAGAGAGGTCCAGACCAGATCTGGCTTCTTTTCCAGTTGTTCCTGATAATTTTTTCTACCCAAAGCAGAAGTCCCATGTGCTGCAACTTGTGGAACTGTAAATACACCTCTGAACAGAAGATTGTTTTTCTATGGAGAGAGTATTTTTTCTGAGCAATGTCTTTGTCTTTTCTGAGGAATGTTTTCTCACTGCAGAGAAGGTATGTCCCACATATTTTTCTGCCTGAAGAACAGGAAAGGTTATGCATAATGCCTAAGGTTTGAGAGGCAAGGGTACAGTTGCATTTCTGGATGGATGTACGACCTCTACCTCTGCATTGGGCTATGCCTCAAAAACATAGCCTTACCCACTAGTGCATCTGCTGTTAATTAGATGTGCAAAAATACTGCATTGGACTGAAATTTCTGGGAAATTTACATCTTGATTTTGACCTAAGTTTAGACTAAGTGACAATTATTTCCTGTACAGTTTTATAACATACTGACATCTCCCCTCCCAAAACCACCTTTTGTTTTGACTAAACTTTCAGAGGTTCAGAAATTTTTTTACTGACTAGTTGCTAAAAGGACTGACAGTTTACCAAATGTCTCTCTTGGAAATTTCCTGGTTGGTTTCAAGAATAAACGTTACCCATTATTTGCACAATGTCTTGTAGCTTTGTCCTCCATTCTAGGCTCTTATTTAAAATCCTGTCTAAGCTGATGTATGTAACTGTACACCAAATGTAACACACATTGTGATTGTTTGCAGCATTGTCTTGATGCTCACATAAGAATTCACAGTCCCCCATTGATGCAGAAGGATGAGTGGCCACCTTTTATCACATTTCCACATTGCTCCATTCATTAGAAACCCTGACATTAAACGTCTACTGATGTACACTTGGCATGTCTCTTGAATGTTTGCCAACCAGCCTTCTTCCTATTATTGCTGCCTGAACAACAGGACTTTCAGGACCAGACTTTATCTAAATCCTGTAGCTTTTACCTCCCACTTCTCTTTTGTTTTAGTGGGCATTTTGTCTCCCTGAAGTATCTATTCAGAATTTATCTCCTGGTGGTTAATCTCATTATAGATAATCCCATGTACTGAAAATCCTTCCAATAGGATAATCTTGTGAACAGCTTTCCTCTGCTGCCTTCTCATCATTCTTTCAGGGGTGAATCATTTTGATCTATTAGATCAATGGATCTCACCTATATACACATAGATTTCCCCTAAGACTAATTGGTTGGTACTGAAGCCTCATGCCTTGCATCCCTCTTAACTATGGGCAATAGAGAAGCAGACTGAAGTTTTGGTCACCACTGACATATATGAAAAAACTGTAATGCGGAAAACTAAATTCATACTCAAAGACTGGTGACAAAAGGAGGCACAGGCTTCTGAAAACTGTTATTGCTCAGTTTCTTAATACTAATCTATTAGCTGTGGAATATGGAGATAACAATTATAATAATTTCACTGGAAATGAGCTACATGTAAATCTAAATGTCATCTTCAATGAATGTGTACAAAAGTAGGAATTTATACTTGTATGTATACATATGCACAAAGTACTTTTAAATCATAACATTTGCCACAATGTCAAAATGCTTTCCATGGGAAAAAGGTAACAAAGACTGTCACAGTAAAAGAAGTAATCTTATGTGTTACACAAAAATGTGATTCCTGCTGATAATTCAAGAATATTAATTTTCCTAACAGTTTGTGTATTACATTCATGGCCTGAAATATAAATCACGCAGTTGGATAAAAATCTTAGCTGTGGTCTGTAAGATACCGAGGTATAGTTATGTACACGGCTTCTTTCAGCATATATTTTATGTATCTTGGAGTATGTAAATAGCAGTGAAAACATAAGTTTAAAGCTCTGAGCAGTCTGAGTCTGCTTTCCTGTCTGGGTTATCCAAACTTTATCTGGCAACTGGAAAGTTAGTCAAATGCCATAAAGCATGTACAATTTACCAAAGAATAAGGCCAATTTTTGTAAACAGACTTTTAATTATTTTTAATTAGGCGATATCTTAGATTTTATTGGAATTTAATGGAGCTTGTCAAATGCTTGAAAAAATATTCCTCAAATAAATTATTCAATGAATATTGCCATTATACTTGAAATAATTTATTCAGTGAATAATATTCAGTCAGCTACAGAATTGGTCAAATGCTGCTAAAAGCTATTTGCTGAAGAACAGTTTTGATGAATAACAGCAGTACTCTTTGAATAATACATTTGCCAAAGACTACCTGACCAGTTCTATTTTTATCAAGTTAGAGATTTTGAAGTCTAACACCTGAGCAACCACAGAAACTCAAGGTACACAAGACCCACGTGAAATCCAATTATTTGACCAGTTCCTCTAATACAAGGGAATAATACTAGGGAATTGTGAATATTTTGCAATAGCTCACATACCATTAATATCTTCTGAAAATTAAGTTTGCAGGACTGCTGAATCCACAGATAATTCATTGGATTGTTTTGGCTATTTAGTGTACAGTTTAGGAGACTTTTGTTCTCTGATCTTTTTCTTGGTAACTTGGCTAGGTCCTCCAGGAGATTCAGGACTTCTGCCATCTATCCAGCAGCTCAAGGCTGTGGAAGATACTGAATTCTTAATGACTTCTGAAAAACAAGGGCATCTCTGGTTATTTATATGCAGAATTACCATGGGACTGGCTTCAGGCTCTTAAAGAAAGTTTGAGATATGTGTAAGAGCTAGGACACTCTGCACTGTCCTGCTAAATTCCATACCAGTGAGAAGCAGACATCAGAGAGAGACACAAGCCCTCCCGTCCACTGACCACAAAATTTAAAGGGATTGAAACAGCGTGAATGAGCAGGTTTAGTACTGGCCTTTTTGACTGGTAAATGAGTGTGGTCTGAGAAAATGAAGTGAGTATATGCGTGTGTGTATCTGTATGTCCAAAAGAGGATTTAGATGATTTAGCCCTGGAGTGCAAAGCTTGGAGCTTCATTCACTATAATACTTACGGACATTAGGTAAACTGCTGCATTCAGAGCAGCAGCAGGGTTAATTAATCCAAATAAGTTCAGACTGTGATTGCGTGGATATTCATTACTGTGCTCTTACTTTGTTTAGAAGAAGACCAGGACACCTCATGTTCTACTTCATACTCTACACAAGAATTCTCCTGCCCAATCTTTAAAGAGGGAGTGATCACACTAGATGTGTTTGAGTGATACTGGACAGTCTGACTGAAGTGTGGTCAGAGCTTCTGGACATAACTGCAGAAACTGGATTTAAATTATAATATGAAATAGATATAAAAAAACCTGGGAAATAGGGTACTTATACATGGATCTATGCCTTGCTGACTCCAGCTGCCCAAGCTGTCCTGTTTTCATAAACACTCTTCTGCTGGAGCCTTACAAATCTATGTAGTTAAAGCTTAAGCATGTCAAGATGAACTGAACTCAGAAGTTGAGTCTGTAGACACACCTTCACACACAGGCTATGTCAATATTAACCATTAAGTTAGTCCAGCATAACAGGAACAGCTTTCTAAGGATTCCAGTGTGCTGCTGGGGAGTGAGCATCCTCCAGTTTAATTTAATCCAGATAGACTCTGAGACTGCTGCACAATAAAAATTAATATTAGCATATCTTCTGAGCTGCAAAACAATGTTATTAGGCTCAGTTACAATGTCAAAATAAAAATAAAATTTAAATTCTCATTCCCACAATTTTTTTACTGTCTATGAGAAAATCCCAAACAGTATGGCAAACAAAGACCTTTAAAGCTGAACTCCCTCCGGAGTGTAACAGTTTTACTTTAACTGAATCCATGAGTTAGAAATATTATGGGTCAAAAGCAGGTTTAGGAGGCCCTCAAGTCTGACCTAATTATCTACAGTATATTTCCACTTTTCTCCAGACACAGTTCTATATCTGGAGGCCAATTAATTTTCATGCTATGTACAGTGGAGCATATTTTTGTGTCTCTCATAGTCACCTAGGACTTAAGAATACTATAGTATTTCAGTATAATAACAGAACATAATTGAGATATTTTGAGTTAGTAATATAATAAAGAGCTCAACAGCACAGCTAACTACTGTGCAAACTCCACCAGAAACATAAAGCTGTATACTTAACATTTTAAACTGAATTTGAGGAGAGGAACATTAAAAGCCAAACCTCTTCATCTCAAGTCTACCTGTTTTCGTTTTGGCTGTGTCCTGTGTAACACAATGGCCATCCTGCAATGTATGAACCTGCTAGCAAGGACTCAGTCTGATCTAAATGCCTTAGAAAACCATTATTTAACTGGTTTCATGATTATTCTGCTGTGGAAATTGGAGTGAGTCGTTTAAACCTTCTTTCCCTGTTTCCTGGTGACAACATTCAGTTCTGATTTAACTGTGCTTTGACAGACCACTATGGGCTATCAATGCAGAGGAACTAAAACTTGCTATTAAATCATCCTAGTTATTGCTCTCTGTGTTATAAAGTAGGAATCCTTCTAAGTGCATCCTACTCTAATATGAGGCTGTTTCCTTTCCTCTATCCATGGAGTGAGTTCAAGAGGGCATACACAGCACTGGTGAGCAGGAGTGGGTGACACCACTTCTGTGCTGGAGCACAGAAAACCTAAGAACCAGCAATGTAACACTTTAGTGAAAGTGCAAAAAAAAAAAAGTGCAAGGGTACCTCTGCAAGGAGGAGTAGTTAAAGGTTTCCAAACCTCTAGTTTCAAGCCGCTTTATTAAGCAGCCAGGACTGAATGAAGGACTTACCTTAGAGCTTGTGTTATATTAATCCTACCTTTAGTGCGTGGGAACTTCCCAGTGTCCTTGTGGGGAGGTTTCTCTTCTGAGTGCTGGACTGGGTGCTGTTGCAGGTGGGTCTCATTCTGTGTGTAGCTCTAGTGGGTCCTTTGGGCCCAGACTACAAGATGTTGTAGGACCTTTCTTAGCTGGGGACAACTGGTTTATTTTAATGCTGGCTAAGATTTTAGCTGTTCTTTTTATTATTCATTATTTTACTGTATCTAGTCCTGCTGATGTTATATTTACTGGAAGAAACAATATAGTGGGTGGATGTTACTGTATAAACACTCTGATGGGTTTATTCCCCCTGCTCCATAGCTGCCAATATTATAGAGACAGATGTTTATGTTTCTTTTGATTTCAACCTCTGTGTGCGCATTAGAAAAGTCATTGGTAAGGAATTAGAAACTAAATAAATGAGTATTCAAAAAACTTGTAATTCTCAAAATGCATCAGCCTCTACTATCTGTGGCAAAAAAAAAAAAAAACAGGGTCCTATAGCTGAAAGGCCAAAAGGCTGCTGAACTGAGTCAAACTCTCACTGCTTGGAAAGTGAGAGGTTAGAAACGCAGAGGTGACAACCCTTCACCTACACAGCTTGATTTCAGCTGTTCACATCTAATGAAAAGAACAATAAAAATGGTGACAACTGAGAAAATAGCGACCAATGTGACACTGTCAGAGATTTGGTAAAGTATAAGTAATATTGAGAAAGTGGGGACTGAATGTTTTAAGAACTTAAGGACACTGAAAGCAGTGTGTTTGTAGTGCTAGTAGGACTGAGATGCTATAGCCTGTCTTCTTGCCAACGGGAATGAGTAACTTGAGGGAAAACTGGCAAGTTTAGCTGAAACACATCTTAGATGGTGAAAAGAGTTAAGATGATAAGTGGTGCAGTTTTAGTCTTAGCGTTAAATCAAGACTGACTGCCTTTTGCTGGAAGACGTTTTATAGATGAACGTAAGCTTCTAGCCAGTGCAGGGCACAGCTGAGTAAAACGTAACACAGTTTTTTATCAGACTGAGCCTTCTCCTGGTTCCTTTCTGGCCTTAATATGTGTAAATTCTCATCCTTTTGACTCTACTGAGTGTGGGGTGCCCAGGTGCTGGCAGCGGGGGCTGCAGGGGCTCCAACTGACCTACCAGCGGGCACAGCCTGGCCCTGCAGCCAAGATGGCAGTGCCTCAGGGAAGGCCTGTGTAAGAAAGGGTGGAAAACACCACACAGCAGAGGAGGAAGGGGGGAAAAAATAAAAATGAGAAACAGCAGAAGGAATGAGGTGGGACTGCAGTCTGTGGAGATCCCATGCTGGAGCAGATCTTGTTTTTTCTGAAGGACTGCAGCCCACAGGGAGAGCCCGTGATGGAGCAGTGGAAAAGATGAGGGAGATGGAGTGGTAGCGATCCTTTCACTTCTTGTGCACTGACCACATGCCCCCCACCATCCCCACCTACGCTGCTCCATGGAGGAAAGATGCTTTTTAATGTTTGCCTTTGTTTCTCACTACCTGAATCTGTTTTAATTTGCCACAGAGTAAAGGAATTTCCCTCAAGTTGAGTCTGTTTGGCCTGCAACAGTAATTGGTAAGCAATCTCTCTGTCTTTATCTTGACAGGGACATTTCTCGTTCTATTTCCTCTGGCACCTGGGTGAGCATTTGGCTGCTAGCTACAGCTGACCCACACATTGACACATAATAGTGAAAATCTGAGTATTTTACATGATTCTAGGGCATGCTTCTAAGCCATAATCTTTTCAAGGGATTGCGGCAAACCCGATGTGCACAGATTGCTTAGTTTGGTCGGATTTTATCTAAATTTGAAACACGTATGGCCTACTGAATTACACAGGCTAAAAAATGTTGTCGAAATTTTAGTTTCTAGGAGAAGTAATGTAGGTAGAGGTCCTAATAGAAGGCTTTCATAATCCTGGAAGGTCTGAATTTTTCCTGCAAGACGATGCCAGAAAAACCATTGCTGTGGCTATGAACTCATAAGAGTGACTGAAGAACATGACATTGCAGGTCAGCGTTTGTCTATTTCCATGCAGCTGGAAGGGTACAATTGCAGTTTCTAAACAAGTTGGATGAATTTAATTGAAAAAGTGAAAGAACAAATGAGAAATTTTCTTGTCTGTATGATCTGAAGGCAATCACATAAGTTGTAACCTCTCTATATATGTAGTTTTTGTCTCTCTGCTATCTCTTTGGAAGAAGTAATATTCCACATTGTTACTGTGCTTTATCCAGGTTGGACTGCAACAGAAATGCAACGTGGGGAGTTTAGATAAGAAATCCTAACCAGAACACAAAGAAACAAACAAATAAGAAACCAAAATAAAAAAAAATAAAAAAAAAAAGAAAAATAGCAACATTAATGAGAAGTTTGAAAGGGATTTTGCATGGTTAAAGTTAAAGTTAAGTTTTGCTGGTTAAATTTATACTTCTTTTCTGAAAAGTGGCCCCAGAAGTGCTTGTGACATGATGTGTTCTGCACTCTGTCCACCTCCTGGGCATTGCAAGCAGCAGAGGAAAAACTTGCCTGGGTATGCCTGGCAGCATATTCACCATACAAAGCCTTTGGGAGTCCTTAGGGAAATAGGTTTCTGCGTGTTTTAGGAGATGGCCTTCTGCTTTGCCTAGGGCTTCATGTCTGGGGTTGCTACATAGATAGATGGTGTTGGAATTGAATGGGGAGCTCCTTTCAAATAAAAGTCTGGATGTACTTGTGAACACCATATTTTCATCTGACAGGGCTGGACCTGGGGTCTCTGCAGTAATTCTGAACAACGGGTGTGTGATATTTAAGGTTATGGACCTAAAATGCAGCTTATTATGTTCCAGTCACAGTCATTCATTTTACAGTTTTGTCAGATTAGGCACTGTAAGATGTCTACTGCACTTACTGGCTATTCTAAAGTGTATTTTGAGTTTTTTCACCCTTAAAAGATGACAGTAATATGTTGGCCAGTTGATATACATGTGCTGCAGAAGCTGTAGCAAAAGACATTAATGGATATTGGAAAAAGAGAAAATAGAAGATGGGATTCCAGGTGTTGGAAACAATATTAAATAAAAAAGAAATTATTACTGTGGTCGTGTGGCAATTTTACTTCTGGAGATACATATATATGGCACGCTTCTAGGGCATGTACCTTGTCTCCAACTTTCATGAGTGCTAAAATCTAGCAAATTTTTGATACTATCCTCATCAGACTTCAGTGGTCTTTGAGGAAGAGAAATCTTTTTACCACTGTAGCTCTTAGAAAAGGGATAAAGCAGAAATGTTCAAACAGCTTTAAGTACCTGCCTCAAGAGAGGCGAGCTTAAACCATCATTTAATCTCTGCTATGCTGAGACTAGAGGTCTGAGAAAGATTTTTTTTTTTATTTTTGAAAGCAAAATTGGTGAATTTGGACTTTTGTTTCTTTTATGTGAGGACAAAATTAGTCCATGCTTCCAATGTCATTGTGAAAAATAACTCAAATATTTTGAGATGGAAAATAGTCGAGATGGTTACAGATACAAAGTGAGTTGAAATAAAACCAGTCTATTCAGGTAACACTAGAAGGAACAGTTTGAAAGGCAGTGTCTCAGCATTCAGGAGCACATATGTATACTCTTCAGGATCCCAGCCTTTGGTAGAAAAGATTTCTTTTCCCCTTCTCTCTCCAAATATTATAGCTTTCTGTCTTACCACTTTTTTTTTGTGTTTATGTTGGTGACTTTCAGTATAGTTGGATCCTGCAGTCAGGTATCATTGAACTAACCTGAAACTCAAGGTGGTGGGGTTTTACTGTTACATTAACCAGGACCCAGCTTCTTAAGGAAAGCTTTCCAGCTACAACTTTTTTTAATTATTTTTTTCCCCAAAGCAATGTTTTCCAGCTCTCATAAAGTAACAGAGTATATCTTTTATTAAAACTCCTCCACGTAGGCACTATGAAAACATATGTGCATCAGTATCAGTGTGCTAAAACCCTTTGATATAATGGTAATAGGTATGTAGATTTCCCCAGCTGTACCCAAAGACAGAGACTGTAAATTATGGAAATCTGTAGTACTTTGTGGCTGATGAGGCTATTTGGGTACATTCTTTAATTGCTAACAATGAGAAACAATAGTAGATATTGCCATATAGCAAGGCAATTGGCAATTAGTGAACAGCAATATTTGCACTATGGTGTTTGGTGCTTGTGAAGCTCTACAGATCATCTGACTGATGGCTCCTGGCTCATTGTGTACCTGGCTGCTAGAAGTTCAGGTGTGAGAAGGCAACCAGCTCACAGTATGGAGGCAACACAACTGTTGCTCCATTTCCAGTGGAAGTAGAATAGGGAATGTGTTTGAAATGAGCAATTGTCATCAGCAGAATGGGAAAGGGGCTAAAGATTTAAGAGATGGAAGGGCCTGTGGCAAATCATGCAAGACATGTACTTGCTGAAATGCTCCAAATCACAATGCTCCAAAGGACTTTTCTCCCTGCCTCTGTATGGCAGATAATGTGGGGAGGTGTATTAAGTTTGGCCTGTTTCTTCTGTCTGCCGTATGGGCATCAACCTCTAAAAACTGTATTGCAGTTAAACATATTTTAAATCCATTTCCAAGCAGTGCCAATCTGCTATAGAGGATGATTTTTAAAGCTCTTTTCACACTATACATATTACAGACATGGTAGAATACATAACTTTGTGACGCCCACCCCCCCCTTTCCCCCTTACTGTCTGTAACTACATGTATGCATGTGTGGTGCAGAGCTGCTACTAAATAGTCCAACCAGCTGGATGACCCTTGTACTCCTCAGGCATCTTTCTTCCTAACCTGCTCTTAACTTGAAGATCTCCATAGCTCAGTCACCCTTTTCTAAGCATGGGAGTTGTCACAAAAATGGATCCTCCTCTATAGGATTTTTAAAGCACTGCAGAGTCTCTGCAGTGTGATTCTGCTGGTGTATGGACACATCCTCCCGTGCCAGCATATAGTGTGTCAGTCAATGAATGTGTGTTATAATAAGAAGTGAGAAAATGTATTTAACTGTGTTAATTCTAGCAGCCCGTAATTTGTCAAAGTTATTTCTTCTCAAATGTGTCTTTACATGCTCTGTTTCCGTTTGAAGGAGAGTATGAGTAAGGTCCATACCATGAAATTCTAATTGTAAGAGTTTATTATTGAACTCTTTGTAAATGAAATATTAAAAACATTTATTTGGTGGACTATTTCAGGGATTTTTACTTAAGTAAAGCTTAATGTTTTGGCTTTTTTTTTTTTTTTTTTTCTTCTGAAAGCTTTTCAGGCTTTTCTTGTGTATTCATTTCTTTGATCTTCTTTTGTAATAACATGATAGTCTCACATTTCAATAGAGAAACTGGAACTAAAGTATACATGAAAAAGTCCCTAACAGCTCTCTTGCTGTTTATTTCAACAATCTTAATTAAAGAAAAACCTAATCCTACAACAGACTTGTGATTTGCCTTTTCTTTGAAGCACAATTAGTTTTCATTCATATCCCTTGATGTCAGTGAGGGAAAGCTATTGGTGGGCGCATCAGTGCTGATGGGGTTCAATTAATACATTTTTTTTTCTGAAACATATCTCACAATGAAACCATGCACACAACGCACGTGCACACACACACGCGAAAATAAGCTCCGTATTCATGTTGCCTGCAAAGCCATGTCTAAGTCTCTTTTGGCTGCTAGCCAAGGTCTCTAAAAACCCATTAAGGCTATTAGAGAAATTATTTCTCTTCCTTTGTGAGCTGGGTAAATTTCACAGTTATCATTGCAGGAGGAAATGAATTGGGAATATATCTGTCTGGGGATGGTTGGCCCTTCAGTGGGAATTAAGCCAACTCAATGTAAAACAGCAGCTGTGTCTGTGCAAGTACTTGCAGGAGAGAGTCAGTGGATGGCACTGTAATATAACTATTGTGCCAAAAAATGTCTAGGAAAATTGTTAGTGCTGTCTGGTATTTGTGAGTGAATTCATATCTTCTTGCAATTACAGGCTTTATTGGAAATCATCTTTTGCTTTAAAATTCTATGTAAACCGATATTTCCCATGTGGTGTGCTTTCCAGATGCAGGGCAACTAAGCAATTCATTCCCAAAATGCTGCAGCCATATCATGTATGGCATTGTATGGTGACCTTGTCACACCAAACCAACAATATAAAAACATACAGTACATATTCAGGAGATTTACAAAGATGGTTGGACTTAGCTTGTGTCCTCTCTTATGCTTCACAGGTTTTGCATTTGGAATTACCAGTTCTGGGGAAGTTCTTGATTGGTGTGGAAGTTGGAAGCAGCAGAATTTCCTTTTGATTTGTGAGCTTTGGTAAGTACAATGTATGCAGTCTGCCATGTCAAAGTTCACAAGAGAATAGAATTGCTTTTCTTGTTTTTTAAATCTCACTTTTCAAATACTGTGAGCAGAAACTTTGAGTGTCTGGAAGCCACATGTCAAATATGTGCTAAAACAAGTACAGTAACACAAGATAAACCTTTAACTTTGTCCTTAGTCACACAAAAGGTTTTAGATATATCAAGCGAAGCAAGATATGTTTCCCAAGTTCTTGCCAGTATTTTTATTAGTGATTTGGGAAAGCAAACTTCTTTCCCCACATCATGTAGTCTTTCTGAGGGGGGTTGTTTATTTATCTTGATTTTATTTTTTTCTCCTTTAAATCCTGGCCTTCTTTATTCATCTGTTTGCCTTAGTTGTTGCTAGCAACTAGCAATTGTCTGTGCAGAACTTTTTTACTGACCTGCTTTTGGGTGCTGCAGGTAACTGAATTATGCAGACCATGTCAAATTATGTTATTTGTACCCTCTGATCCTGTAAGATTTTTCAAACCTTAGAGTGGGACAATTTCTTAGATGGACTGGCATGTTTTCCAGCTTCATTCATTCGTAATGCCACAACTGCATAGGTCTCAAGGGAATAGGACAATGGCAATTGAGCAGAAGTGAATCCCTCACAGTTTACATTTTGAAATGTAAATACACATGGATCTTTCCAAAGAATGCATACTTCTTCTAAGCTATGTTATAAAACTACCTGTTTCATCTAAGTCTGATAGCAAGATATTATCCCAGTATGAAACCTCTCATTTTCTTCAAATGGTGTAGCTAAAGGAAATGAAATCAAATGTGTGAGCTACTTAAAAAAATTAAGTACCCATAGGTACGGCTTCTACAATTACTAAGGTAATCCTTGGTATGATATCTGCCCTGGATATCTTGTCTTTTTTGTTCTATTTCTATTCTGTCTCTTCTCCTGCCACCTTGTGCTTGGAGTTCACTATTGAACTAATTTAAAAAGAATTTCTATATAATTTGTGTATCCTTTGACATAGAATATTTGATTATTTACACGTATTTTCTCTCTGTGGTTTGCTGAATTATAAAAGCACAGGCTGGTTTTTCAATACACACTTTTGAAAGGTCTAGTAAAACAGTGATAATTTCAAAAGAAGTTACCATGCCCACATCATATATATCCAAGACCATTGAAGGAGTTTTAAGTATGACTCAGATGAATTTCTAACAAAACCAATAGCTTGCTTAAAAAAGGGCTAACTGGCCAGATGATAAGAGGATAGAAATACTGACTATATCTGTTAAAAAGATTCTACTGTGTACTTAGCTGGAGTAACACTGAAATAGAAAAAGGAGTGGGAAGATAATAGTCTGTAGCTATTCATGTCAATAGCTAAGCATTGCTAGTTCTTGAGGTTTTTCCCTTAAGCCTCATATTACCTGATTTTATTTCTTTTAAATTCTTCATTATGGAAGTTGGGAAATGGAATGAGAAGGTTTTGAAAAAAATAAATAATTAAAAAAAATATCCCCAAAGTAGAAATTCAGGATTTAAAGCTCATCATCCTGAATCAGTCTTGCTCAGAAATTGGACACCAGGAGAAGCAGAATTGTTATTATATCTTAATATGTCATGATTTGTAAGCTATCGCATGATTCTGCAGCTAGTCATGCATGGTTTTGTGAAGGTTGTGGATTGATAGTATCTCTCCTAAAAGAAACCAAGTAGCCGTGAGGCAATGTAATATCATGGATCAAAAAGTAGCTGAGAGGCAGGAGACAAAGCAGGAACAAATGGTCCATTTTCATCATGGCAAAAGGTTAATAGTCACAAGTTTCTGTACTAGGTCTTTTGTTGTGTAACGTATTTATTAGTTATCTGGAAAGAGGAAGGAGAAATGAGGCAGCATCACTACATTATTGGTAGATAACTTCTTTGTAGATTACTTGTTAATCAAGTCCAGAGAAATCTTAAGGAATTTCACGTGAACTCAGTCAGACTAGGTAACTGTGAGGTGTTTTGTTTTTTTTTTTGTTTTTGGGTTTTTTTTTAAGAAATATAGAAAAAAAATTTTAAAATGCCTGTGCAGTCATTGTATCAGCCAGCAGTGTGGTATTACATAAAATTTATTGGGCATTAATGGAATCTTGGAAAAATATTGCAGAATTAGACAGGCCTAGACAAAAATAGAGAGAAAGGGTAGTTTATAAAAGTATCTGAAGTGATTGTTTCTCTGAGGAGTCAGATGAGAGTGATAAAGTATATGGTTTAAAAAAGAAAAAAAAAAAAAGTGAAAAAAATAACACAGCAGAAAACAAAGATCAGGGAACTACAGTCTTCCTTGTCTTAAGCAAAAAGAAACACTCATCAAAAGATGCCTATATAAGTTGTGGAACTCATTGACTCTGGATGAAGATGAAATCAAGAATTTTGCAAGCTTCAGAGAGGGAAGGGGCCTTTATATGGATAACAAGAATATCCAGAGTTATGATAGTAATGCTAAAAAAGAGTATTTGAAGGGATAAAACCCCTCATGCATCAGGATTTAAGGGAATCTATAACTAAAAGGATTAGGATGAGACCTTCGAGGGAGACAGATTATCCTGCATCTGTGGGGGTTTCTTGTATCTTTCACCAAAGCATCTGGTGCTGGGTACTGCTGGAAGCAGTGTATTAGGCCTGGTGGGTGACAAGTTTGAGCCAGAACAGCAAGTCCCTTGGTAACGTCTGAAAAACACTTAGCGTGCATTGTCTGCATTTGTGTCTTATTTCCACTACAGTGGGCTTTGTTTTCTGTTTATTTGCATCATAATTTTGTACTAGGTCAGGCTCATGTTTCTGATGGTACGATGTGCATTTGAAATCGTTGCCATGAAGAAGTTGTGTGAGCCAGTGAGCACCACACAGCTTCTGGGAAAACATTAATATGATGTGCAGCCAGCAGGGAGTTCCAGTCTTTTTTACTATTTTACCAGCTGTAACATATAAAACAGTAATATTTACTTCCCAAGAGGAATTATTGAAGGGAAGTAATTGTCAGTTATTCTTTGAAAGGTGCAGTGGAGTGATATAGTAAGTACCATTATGTCTTACTATTATGTTCCGACTTCCTTCCTAGGACTGTGCTTTGACTGTATTAATTTTTTTGATGTATTGAGCAAAATACTTAAACATCAAGAGAGAGAAATGCATGCTGCTTCTTTCAATTTAGGAGTACAAATTTTAGGGGCAAGCATTTTTACTTATACATGTGCTGGCTGTGTCCACCCTGGGCACTTTAGAACAATTTAGCTTTTGGTACTTCCAGTTTTGCAATTCCTTCTCAGAGTCTTGAACAACTTCAAAACACAATAGCAAAATAATATTATAAAAATTTACCTATAGATAATCTATCTATATATTTGACTAATTGGCTTTTTCTGACTACAAAATATGTCTGTCAGAAGCTGCCCATGTCTCTATCATTTTTACAGCTACTTCATTTGCTAGTGATCATTTTCTTTTGCATCTTCCTTTATTAAGGGTATTTTGCCGTAATTCTGGTTATTTTTTTTTGTTGACCTTTATGTTTAATGTTCTTGACTTGATTGTTAGGACTTTTGTATTTGAAGGGTTTCGTTTGGACCATGTGTCAGTAAGACCTGACCCATGATTTTGGCTGCAGAATCATAAGAAATTTTTGGAATTCTGTGTAAGAGCTAAACAAGGTGCAACTGTTTATTGCAATAGATTTGTTTGCTAGTGTATAGCAAAGTAAGTTAATATTGACCAGGTAAGTTTTCTATTTCCTGTATTTCATGAGGCTTTTGAGTATTTATACCCACTGTGTGATGTGAATTAATTCTAAAGGTATCACACTTAGTGCACAAGATAATTGTGCTAACTAGGATTTTCATGAATGACAGATAATATCTGATCCATATGATGTATGATCTACAGATACTGTAGCATTCTGTGAATTTTGAAGTATGTGTTCTAAACTTTCCAGGTCTTCAGCACGCTTTTCTGTCCTAGTTTAAGATTTCTTGGCTCAGATATTCAGTATTAACCATTGTTGACCTAGATTTTATTCTTATTTTTTCTTCCCAAAGCCACAATGATTTCTAGTTTAAACATAAACATGCTGTCTTCTTTTTGTTTAAATCAAACAGATTAATGTGTATATCATAAATTTATCGATTTGTATAAGTACTTTTGCAGATTCTTTTTTTTAATTAATTTGTATATTTAACTGTCTTGTCAGGGAAGTAGCAGAGAAATTTTGCAAACCATTTTGTAGAACTTTTACACAGAGTGAGGGAAGCTCAGCTTCTATGAAACTGTTTTACTGTGGAGAAATCAGTAAAATTGGAATTTGTTTCACTTTTAAATCTATTTTGGCTCAGTCATAAATTCTGGTCTCACAGTCTCACAGCAAAATTTGCAGTCTGTCAACTGTTTCAATGGGGTATATGATCTCTAACCTTTATTAAAATTGAGTTGAACACTGTTCAACTCATTCGGTAGCTGGTGGTAACACTTTAAGGTATTGCAGACTGGTTTGCAGCCACTTCTGCTATGGGTTAAATAGTATGTATTACTCACACAGAATCATGGAATAATTAGAGTTAGAAGGGACTGTAAAGGTCATTGAATTCCAACCCCCCTGCCATGGACAGGGACACTTCCCACTAGAGCAGGTTGCTCAAAGCCCCATCCAGCCTGGCCTTGAACACCTCCAGGGATGGGGCATCCACAACTTCTCTGGGCAACATTATTGATACAAATAGTCTTTGGAAATAATTGACTGCTTTTGAGAAAACCTGTTCAAATGTCTTTTCTCTTCTGAGGTCTTTTATGTGTTTGATGAAGCCAGATAGCATGCCAGTAGGTTGTGTTGAAAAATGGCAGAATAATTTCACCAAAATAGAAGCAACTTCCAAATTTTTACCTTTAACATGATACAGAATAGAGCAACTTTTATCTAATCCTTTCTTTTTTTTCCATTTGTGGAAAAAGCTGTAGACTGAAGAAACAGTAACATCAAAATTATGCAGACTGATGTGTTCCTTTCTCACCCTTATCTTTCTTCTTGTGATGAAATTGATAGTATCTGTGATTTAGTCTCTTTCTTTTTTTTCCATTCCTTGCTCTGCAATTTCAGAGCCTCTTGCAATTTTAGGAAGTTGCAGAATAACAGTAGAAAAAAAGAGTCAAGAAATACCCACTTCTCATTTTTTTATTTTATTTTGATTAGGGGAAAAAGAAGGGGTAGAAGAATGCCAAACACATTTTTTCTACTCTTTGTGACATAATTTCAGTTTGAACCTTTATTGGTAGCTAGTTTACTTTACCATTTGAGAAGCTGAGACATTTATTGCTCTGGCAACATAAGAAAAAAAATTAAAGACCATTTCTGTAGAGAGCATTGAAGCCATTGCAACAGTGGGCTTCTTTGGAAGACAGGTATTATGCAGTAGGTACAGTTATCCCGTATCCTCCTTAAACGCTCTCAGTGCTATGTGCAGTCTCTCTTGTACCATCCAAATGGCAGATTTCCCATGTAATTCTCGTAAAAATATGCTCCCCTAGCAGTGAAGTCATAATCATCTCATAGTGTAGTTCTTTGCTAGTCAAAAGAGTTGTAGTTGAAGTGAAGTTGATTTTAACCCTTTCTCTGAAAGCAAATTGAAATAGCTTTCTTACAACAGCTTTTCTTAATTATTTTTATAGATCATATAATCAGATACCTAAACTGATACCACTGAGAACCAAAGGATACAGAACCACTTCCCCAAAATTCCATCAATACGGAACCACTTCCCCAAAAGCAAAGGTTATATAAGGAATGACAGCTCTTTTAAACTTAAAATATGTGGGAGGATGGGGATGTACAAAATGACATATGGTGTGCGGAAGCTGGATGTTAAAATGTGTGTCTGACAGTAAACAGCAATTAGCTACTGTTTCTTGCAGTGCATATCCAGGTTTATAAACTTTGAAGAGGTCTAGCATGCAAACTTTGTCATCATTGTCTTTGCTGGAACCATGTTCTGACTTGTGGAGTAATCTTGTGGCAACAGAGGCTGGTTTATTTTAATAAAGATGTGGATCTCTGTGTTCCCTCAGAGAGGCCAGCTCACCTGTCGCTTATAATTGCATCTGCTTCACTAAACACCAGCTTTGAGTATACAGCAGCAGCTTGGAAAAAGCACAGTTACTTGAGAAAATGCAGGTCAGAAATGCCCCCAGAGATGCCAATACAACAGTATTTCTCTTGGCAGACACTTGTTTTGAATATAACCTTCCAACAACTCTGTGATCCTGGCCCTTGTGGAGTCAGGAGCTCTGGGCATCCTGAAAGAACTGCAAGTCCTTTAACCTTACGTCATTATGTGCACTGCTGTTATCATGCCTGATTTTCCCATGCTGACAGATGATGATTTTTGGCACATACAGTAATCGTAAATACTGTTGTACCATTCAGTCCTGTCGTTGTTGCTCCTGAATTAAGTGCCAGATTTTTGGGGTGTCACTTTGCTGTTTCTTCCCCTTGATTCTTCTGGACTTTGGGAAAAAAAATTCCAGTGTCACTTCTTCGTTGAGACTCTATGTTATCCTGTCTGTGACTGATTAAAACATTTTTGATATGTGTTCTTTTTAGGTTCATAATGGTCTAATTGAATTTTTCCTGTTTTGGAATGACATTAATGATTCACAGCAGAAAGAACAAACACTTTAGGGTTCCGGTGTTGTTAAAAGCTAAAATACCTTATTCAGGACAAAGGCAAAATTGTTCTGTATGGGGTTTGTAGCCCAGCCTTTGGCCTTTCTCTATTTCTCATCTTTCTCAGCTGAGGGCCCTTGTTCATAGTTCTGTGCTGTAAGGAGAACCATCTTTTCAGATGGCTTCATTTCCCCCAGTGAAAACCAACCAATTTAAACAGCTCTTTAAAGTCAACATGAAGACTTAACCTCCTTGGAAAGATCCAGTCTAAGGGATGCTCTATTATAAATCCTGAACTATTTTTACTGTGAAAAGCGTGTTTAAATCATGTCATGGAGCATAGCATGGGTTACCCATTGCTGGCATCAAATGAGTTGGCGGCAAACCAGACCCTGTCAGTAGGACTAAACAGCTTGCATTGTGAAGCATGCTAATTCTTCTGCTATGCTTATGGGAAAGTGCTTTCTTTTATTGTGCCAGATACAAACAAATTTGGAGCTTGCTCAGTGTGCTCTAACACATGCCCAATTGTGCTGTGTGGACAGGCTTTTCACCACCTTGGAAATATGAACCTTTCTGAACTACATCTCTTCTACCCTCACAGAATTTCCGTATTTGTCCATGAAGTGGAAAGGACCTGTGATTTTTCTTGAGGTGTGATGCTCCAATTATAAAATTATAAACTAAATGAGAGCTGTAATTATAATGGAAAACAGATTAGAATGTTGTCATTTACCTTGCTGGGGAGCCAAGGAGAGATTAAAAAGCCAGTGGTCTAAATTTATGTTATTTGTATTTCTGCGAGTCAAACCTCAATCATGCAAAACAGCCAGTAGGCTTGTATTAATGGGAGAGGCCAAGAGAACTGAATCTCAAAGGGCTGTTGCCCTTAGGACGTGGTACATTATGATAATATGATGAGGAATAATTACCAAATGTGAAATATATATTGTCAAACATAAGAGCAAGTTATTCCTTACTGAAAATGAGGATGTGAGAAAGATAGTGAATGACAGTCAGCCAGGGCAAAGCATCTCCACTAAAACTGGCTGTTGAGGCAATGAATTGACTTTCAGTTCTCACAGACTGAGGTAGATCAGTGGAGTGAAGTAAGTTTGTATTGTTTGTATTGAAGCCAGATCCTAAAGCTTATTGCAGATATTATAGATGTATATTTATGGCAGATATAATAATAGCTTTTTGGGTGATGATAATTGTTAAGATAAAGCCTACTGAATAGCAGTGACAACAAAAATGTAAGGCTTCCCCAAATGACCTTAAGACGTGATGCAAAAATGGAATGGGAGCATTTATACACATATGCACTATTGATACTGATTTTTGTCTCTGATAAAATTCCCTTTCTCTTCTAAGTGTGGTAGGACTTTTTTTTCAATAGCTCATTTTGTGGCCATTGCCTGTGATGTTGTCTGTATTATGTTTGTGACATGGAGAGTGGGACAGAGCATTAGTGGTCCTCTGGCAGCTTCTCCCTTCATACTTGCATGATGCCAGCCAGCAGTATAGTCTCCATGTCCTTCTTTCACCTGACATTTGTCTTTGGGAAAGCCATACTCTCTGTGTTGAAAGATTTGTGTTTTCAGTCAAAATAATAGCCTTCTCCATGGTGTGGTATAACTGGATTAAAGCACATTTCAAACTTGTGACTTTGGTCAAAGAGTATATACATAGGTGGAACCTTCAATATATAGCCAGCTGGACTGAGTTCAGTGACATTATTTTCATGCTTGAAGTTATGCATGAAATAAGTTTTTTTGCTGCATCAAGCCTTTATTATGGGTACAAATTCTGTGCGTGTACAAATTCATAGTGAAATCTGCCTATAAAAACTCAGGTAAGAGTATAACTCAAAATAAAAGCGTGTCTGGCTAAGTTGGTGTGTGGAAAACATGGACCAAAACCTAGTTGTGATAATGAGGCAAAATTAATTTTTAATGAGTTTTCTGTCTTAGGTGAGAAGGGTGATTTGACATTGGATATAACCAATAACAGACCAGAATTGTTAGCAAATTTATCAACTGTGCTTTACTTCTTTATTTACAAAACACCATACTTATGAAATAACTTCCCCTTGAGATATTACCTGGTTTAGGTGTTTAGGTGTTATATTCTGGTATCCTCAAAACTCTCAAAGCTGCTAGTTGTGTACCTCATGTTCTATAATATCTGTCTACTGCATCATAGGGTGGGATTGTTGGCCCATTTTAAAGATGGAGAGTGTTCAGATTAGCTTGCTTAAGATCACATAGGAAATTTCTGGCAGGGACCACTGACCCTATACTTCAGAATAGCATTCAAAGTATTGCTTTCTCTGCTTGCTTGGCCTATCTGGTAAATGTCTTTAAAAAAATCACTAGAAAGAGCTTCTTTCTGTTGTTAATCTAAATAGCTTCTCACTGGCCCTGATGAAAAGCTAGCATCTTGTAAGAGCTTTTGCATGTTACTGAAGAAAACTTTTTAATATTTTTGAAGTCTGACCACTAAAGAAAAATACACAAATACATATGAGTACTTTTAAAATCTAGTGATCACTAATCTTGAATTGCCCAAACGTATGGATCACAGGCTAGACATGTAAAATAATGGAACAATCAAAGCAAATGGGCCCTTCTGAAAAATCATGCCTTTTTATAAGCAAGAGATAAAAATATTTAGTGTAAAGAAATATAGATAAGCCTTATATTTGCACTTCATATTTCATACACTCTGGGCAAAACCACCAAACAAATGAAATTTATAGACTGTATCAAGCATACACATATTTTCCCCACACACTTTTCTGTATTTTATTTTCAAATCATAACTATGTGATTTGTATCTGAAGGGTTAAACAGTAAACAGTCAGATATTTTCTTCTTTTTTTCTCTTGAATTTTGTATTAGCTTAAAGATGAGGGAAGGATAAATCATTAACTAGATCTGATCTTTGCCTACTTCCAACATATAGGTCCATTTCTAGAGTTGTATAGTTGTTCTGTACTGTAGATACAGTATTTAATTTGGTTTTTCTTGAGTTGAATAGGAAATAGAGCTTTTCTGTTCCAAAGTCTTCTGAATGTTACCATACAGTTGAGAGAGTAAGTAGTTGAATAAAACTGTCAGTAATCATGAAATTCTGTCCACAAACCTTTTCCTCTGCAAGGAAGAGGGGTAAAGCAACAGCTGTAGTATATACTTTGGTCTGAAACCATCTCTCTCTCAATTTGCCCTTAGGCCAATGTTAATTGCTGAAAAGCCAAATGGTGTGAACAGGTTTTCAGAGTACTGTACTGCTGAAAAATAAATTCAATAAGAAAACAAGATAAATACCCAGTGCTAAGAAATGATGATTCTCTAGATTTCCTCAGTCAAGCAATATTTATCAGGTGCATTGATTTAACTAGCGGCTATTGGCAGTTACAAATGGATGATGACAGGAAACAAAAAACCACCTTCATTTGCCATAAGGGGGCTTTTCATTTTAATGTAATGCCTCTTGGAATTACCAGTGTCCCGACTACATTTCAAAGATTAATGAACATCATCCTGTCAGGTTTAATGTATCATACTTCTCTAGTACACTTGGACAGGATACTGTTCTCATAGATTCCCAGAGTTTTCAACAACACTTAGGAGATTTTTTTAAGACATAAGGTCTGAGAGGAACTAAATATTTAGGAGTTTAAGGGAGAGCTTTCATTCCAATTTGGATACACAGTAAAAACTATAAAATTAATTTATGTCAGTGGAAAAAAGAAAAAAAGCATCTTAAAATGCTGCAGGATCACACAGAAAGTTGCATATGGCTGTGTCTTGTTATCCTGGAAGTACTGCTCAGTTTTATAAGTAGGAGAAAGAAAAAAAATTACTCTCAGACATCAAAAATCATTTGACAACCTCATTAAGTCTCATGGATCTCTTGCAAAAGTGGGATTGAGCCAGAAAAAATCCTTGTTTTTTGTAATTTGAAGTAGAGTCAAAAACTGATATTAAAACTGATACCAATAAACAAATTCAAGCTGGGAAGTGAGTATTCCAAAGTTATCATGATTTGAGCTTAAAATTATTTTATTTCAATGGATTTACTTGATTGTCCTGTGAGCTCAGAAAGCACAGAACCAAGATTTTCTGATATAACCCAGACTATTAATGCTGTTATGATGAAATAGCATCAACCATGCCTTCCTGCAAAAAAGAATAATTTTCTTTTCATTTAATTAATATTTGAAAGATAGTCTAGGTACCATTAACCTTTACTTATTTTTGACATATAGGAAAACATATTAAAAAATTATAAAAATGAAATCAACAATATTTGTTACATTTCATAAGCAACTGTTTATCTTTTTCTTCTTTTACACTATGGAGCATCTTCATTTCTGAAATGAAAAGGAGAGATTTTTCCTGACTGTTGTCTCACAGGTCTCATACATAAATGTGGTACTGAATAGAGAAAATTTGTTCTTATCAGTGGAGTACCTCACAGTGTACACAAAAATTGATCTTAGAAAAAACATTTCCAGCAGATAGATAGTTTTCCAGAATTATTATAATAAATTTAAAATGAATTGTGTTATATATGTGTTAATTTAATTAATATGTGATTTAAGTACTCCATTGTTGTGGTTTCAGCCAAATTTACCAAAACCTGATTGACAGATGTCCCCCCCTCCCCCCTTTGGGTAAAAGAGAGGAGAGGAAGAAATTGAAGAGATTCAAGAGTTTAGAAAAAAAATTAAACTACTTTAATGAAAATATAAATAATAATAATATAGTAAATAATAAAANCATTTCCAACCCTCCAACAGGGCAAAGGACGAAAATTCCCTGACCTTGGTTGTTCTAGCAATAAGTCTAAACAATGGCCTCTCTGCATACCATCCCTTGGTATAATCAGGTCTTATCACTGCAAGACGAAACAGCTCTGAACGATGTGCTGTTAATTTCAGAGTTTAGCTAGTTAGAAGAGTCCTAGCTAAGAAAGTAAAACTGTAAAACAGAAAATTGGTTCGTTTTACCTCAAACCAGGACATCCATGTAGAATGTACCGTTAGGTTTCTGTAACCCAGATAAAGAAAATATTCTATGGAAAACAGGAAACGTATATTTTATTTGATATTAAAATTAGACTTCACTAATGTTAAGATTTTGTTTCAGGGTAGATTTTTATGTCATAGGTGCACAGATCACCTCTGATGCTCTCTTCTTCTGACTTGCATAAATGCATACATACTGGTCATTTAAAAATATTAGATATAATCCTAACAAATTCCAAAAGATAGACAGTCCTGTGCATACGGGTTAGGACTGTCTTACAGTCCTTACAGTAGGAACAAAGTATATAGTTTTAAGAAAAATGAAGCACTGACAAATATCAATAAATGTAGTAGAATTTTTGTCACTAGGTTTTAAAATTAAGGTCAAATATATTATTAAAACAACTTTTGTTCAACTACCAGTTACTAGCCTTCATGCAGAAGTGATTCTATAACATTGTACAGCCTGTCTTATGCAGGAAGTTGAAATATGGAATCATCATGAGCTTCTGATCTTAAATCTCTGAATAATTCCTTTGCTTTGATGAGCAGAATATAACACTTGGGCTAATTGGTTACTTTTGGCATGTAAAATTTTTGTGTAAAAGATAAATAATCAGAAATCCTCTTTACCAGCTGGCAGTAAGTTTTTTTTAAATCTAACTGTGGTTTGGTTGTTCTTTTTTTAAACTAATATGATGACATTTGTACACAAAAATAATCCGTGATCAGAACATCTAATGCAACTTAAACTAAACAGTCTGCTGTGTTTCACTTCCAAACTATTGAAACTATTTCTTTTTTTGAGAGTATTGAAATTGCTAAGGAAATACTGGAGTTAATAAAAATGCTTGGCAGAGAATTCTTACCCTGAACAAACTGTTTTATGAGCTGTATGTGAAACAAACTGTGTCCTTGGCCATAGGACCCTACCTTAAAGAAGCAGCAATGCCAGCCACGAGAAGACTGATCCACAGGTGTTCAGGATGTCTACCACACAGCCCGGCTCACCTTTTTTGGGTAGAAATCATTTAGTTCTTATTCCTCTCTACAAGCACTGATTTTTTCAGAAGGGTCCTTAGAAAGTGTATGTTTCTCCTATTGAATTCCACTTCCAGATTGCCTGTTGGAAATTTAATGTGTGAAGACAGATGGGAAAGAGGAATCTGGTAGTGAGTACTCATAAATTTGGTTTCTTTGGGTTAGGGAAGAGCCTGATGCATCAAAATATGCTTTTATTCTTGCATTATTTTTTTGGGAAAAAAAAAAAAAACAAAACACCAACAAACAAGCAAACCCCAAACAGGACAGCTTTTTATTAGACATACTGTACACATATCTGGGGTCATTCTTTAGGTGTTTCAATATCTTCACAAATTGCTGGAAATAGCTCTTAAAGGCCATTTATTACTTCTGTTTCAGACTTGCTTTGCCCTTCATTGTGGAAATGCTGATTATTTCTTTCATTCCAGAGTTGTCCAGGAGATTCTTCATTACCTCATGCTTTCTGAGAGGTACATCACCTCTGGACTTTTTCCTTAGCCATACCTCATTCACTTTTAGTCTGCATATACAGTGTTTTTAACTGTGATATAAGTGATGAGCCTCCTTCCTATGCTGTGACGTTGTGCTGTTTCTCAGTCTTGTGCTACTTACCATGCCAGCTGCAGAAATCTCGTCATTGGATAATATAGCCTCCAGGAGGTTTAAATTCTGTTCTCAGCCCTTCCTTAGTTTTGCCATATGATCACAGGCAAATCTTGATCTGGTCTCTCTGAGGTGTAAAAAAGGGGTTAATATAATCAAACATAATCAAGCAGAGCAGGAAATCGGGGTTTCCACTTGTTCCACCATTTCCTCCACTCTTTTATTGGAAAATATTTGTTCTTTTTACCCACAAATCTGAGGTCATCTGCTCATGTTTCTCAACTAAATTGTTAAAAGTCTCCTGTGTAGATAAGTGACTGCTTCTAACTTTTGTGCCTTGAGCTAGTGTACCGTAAATTCTTCTGGTGTCTTATGGAGCCCTTTACAGCTTTAGTCATTATTTTCACCACTCTCAGTGGTACGCTGAGATGTTGAAGACCTAATTTTATCAAACTGAGGTGACCATTATGTTCTCTAGTTTCTCATTAAAGCAAAAAATCTTGAAAAGGATTAAACTACTAATGTGCTTTGTTTCCTGGACTGATTTTGGAGCTTCAGAGTTCTTTAAAGTTTCTATTTTGGGCTACAGTGAAACCTTCTGAATTTTTTTATTTTAAGCTTTTTAACACTGAGATTTTTTTTTTTTTTTTTTTTTTTTTTTTAAGACCAGTTGAGCCTTTAGGCTGGAGAGGCCCACTTTCAAATCCTTTTTTTCATATTGACATACTTCGATGTGTACCTCTTTGGGTTATATGTTTGTTAAACTATTGCACTCTGTCTATGCAATTATATTGTGTTTAGTACAAGGGCTTTCATGGGAAGAGGAATGGGAAGCATGGTGGGAGAGCAAGAGGTAACAAGCCCAATTTGAAACATAAGACATTCCAAGCAGATGTAAGAAAAATCTTTTTCACCATGAGGGCAGCCAAGCACTGGAACAAGGTGCTTGGAGAGGTTGGGCAAGCTCTGCCCTTGGCATTTTCAAAACCTGACTGGATAATGGCTGGAGTAACCTGTTCTGACCTCGGAACTGACCCTGCTTGAACAGCAGGTTGAGCTAGAGGCCTTAGGCCCCTTCTGAGAGAAACGATTATCCAGTTCATTCATACATACATTTCCTACAGAAGTGGGAACTGTTAACAGTCCTATAAGTTCTCATACTATTTCATTGTATGGTTATTAATTTAAGCATTTAACTACTCAGAATTTCTATAAAGTTTTGAAAATATACTGAGCAAGGTGCCTTTTCCTCTGAGCTTCCATTTACAAAGAACTAGGTTTGTTTGGCCTAGGAAAAAGGAGGCTGAGGGGATTACTGCGGTTACTGCCCCCTACGATTACCTGGAAGACTATTATAGCAAGGTGGGGTCAATCTCTTCTAAGAAGTAACAAGCAATAGGACAAGAGCAGTTGGTCTAAAATTATGCCAGCTGAGGTTTAGATTGGATATTAGGAAAAAATTCTTCATCAAAAGGGGTGTGAAACACTGGAACAGGCTTACCCAGGAAGAGATAGAGTCAGCATCCTTGAAGATATTTAAAAGACAGGTAGATGTGACCCTTAGGGACATAGTTTAGTGGTGGACTTGGCAGTGCTAAGTTAACGGTTGGGCTTGATGATCTTACAGGTCTTTTCCAACCAAAACGATTCTATGATTAAAAAATCAAAACAGAAATAAACATAACAGGAAATACTTTGTTTGCTGTCTTGGCCCATATAAACAAACTGGATCTTCGCATATTTAGCTCAGAATAGTCACCATTTTTTTTCCTGCAAGTTCAGACATTGCAGTAAATAATCTGTTGGTCAAAGGTAAGTATATAAATTACTTTTATGGGTAGTGTTCACACTGCTGTGTGCCCAGTATTAATAGTGATTGGACTGATTGTATATGTAAGTTTCCTGCAGAGCTCTAATTAATTTGGAATATATGACTGTGTCACTCCAGTTAGGTGATGCATTTGGTTGCTATATGCCTGTTCAGTGAGCAGCCTCATTTGCTCATGGAATTGACATTACAGCATTTTGCTTTCAAATGCATTATCCATCCTGAACAGAACACGAACAACATAAAAACCTAAGAAAATGATTCTTCCCTGAAAGATAATGCCACATAATTGAGTCTCTGTACAGGTTGTTTGGAGACAGTAACAAAGAAATGTAAAACAGGATCCCTGAAACTGGTACAGCTTGTAAAATCTTGTTAAGCCATGTTAAAAAAAATACATTAATGCCCCCATTAGAGGCTGCAGTTTATTTATTGCATCCTATTCTTTAGCCATAGTAGGCATAGGCTTTTTTTAATCTTCCATCCGTCCTTCCCCCTCCCCTTTGAAAGTGCACTCATTGAACTCTTGGCAATTAGTGTAATTGAAATTTATTGACAATGCGGCCGTCTGCTGAAGCTTCATTGTTCCGGGTGCTTAGTGCACAGTGCTATTGAGCAATGCCATGGCAGTGTCAGACAGCTCATACCTTGCTCAATTATATCAATGGACCAGTGACTGCCAAAGGTTCCTTTGGGGGTACGAATGTTACTTAGTGATAAGAGCCTTTCGAAACAGAATCCCTGGGCCCCATCTCTAGTGGGAGATGGAAATGAAATATGTATTTCTCTGCTGTGGAAAATTAATGTAATTGGCTCCCTTAAAAAGCTTTGACAAGTTGACCTGTTTGAAATCTGAGGAGGGCTTATACTGTGGTATCATATTATCTCCAACATAAAACCCCTCCTTTGGTGGCGGTGACAGTGGGATAAAATGGAATTTGGATAGTAATATTAAACTTCAGCTCCATTGAACACGTTCATATGTTTTTCCATTTATAGCTGCAAGATGGGGTCTTACAGAAATCCTGTCTTTTTGGTATTGCCATCTAATGTTTTTTTGTTTTGATTTATACTAGTGCAGGAGAGAAAACAATGTGTGTGAGTAAGATCTCTATATTTAGTTTTTCTTCTAAAATGTATATTGATGCAAATTGAAATGCTGTGTCAAATATGAATATTTGATTCAGGCTAATCCTGAAGTCAGAGTTAAACTCTCAGACAAAATGATCAATATATTCCTTACATGCCATAAGTAAATAAGAGCTTGGCGCAGCAGTCCAAGAACAAAGGTGAATATCCGAAAATGCATTTTATCTTGTGTTTGAACATAGATGCATACAACAGTTTCATATTTTATTAGAATTTGATTACCATGATAGAAACAGAAGGCGTATGCAATAGATTGCATTCTGCCCAGGCCTAAATGTCATGCATTTCTACTAAATTCACTGCAATAGTGTACTTGAAAATTAGGCAGAATTGAACTAGTGCTTTTTTATTTCGGATAATAAAATGACTTGACAACTTATTTAATACAATATGAAAAAAGAAAGGAGTTTGAATGGGAAACATCCACATATCGGCCCACTATTTTATTAAATTATGGTTTATTTGGCTTTCTATTTGACTTCTTTTCAAAAACAAAGGAAAATCTTTTGTTGGTAAGAGATGGGTGAATAATTATTCACATTGTAAATTTTTGCATTACAGTTGTCTTTGACCTTCAGCACACAGGTGCAGATCTACTTCTCTTATTCATGGGAGTTTAGGGAATATAGGATTCTGGTTCTCACATGTGGAGTTTTTGAGTTGTGAAATCCTCTTTTGTCACCTAAAAGTGATTTGCCAGTAATGAGAAGAGGCACCTCTAGAAGACTGAAGCACTTGCAGTGGCAGAATCTTGAGTGAGAAAAATGTAAGAATGTAAGACAGTGGTGAAGGGGGAGTTTATTTGAGGTAAAGAAAAACCGCAGCAGAAAAACAAGGCAAAATAGTTTCCTCTTAAAAAANAAAAAAAAAAAAAAAAAAAAAAAGAAGCCAACAACCAAAAAATGAGATAAAACAAAGTGAACAAGACTCTTTTGAATTGTATGGAGACAGAGATTGGTGATTACTTCATGATTTGCATTACAGCTTTCCTTACCATTACCCCCTAAATTGGAAGAGCTCCTGTCCCATTTTCAGTTTGGATGCTGCCAAGATATCTTGAGAATATCCTTCCACATGTAGAATATTTTAAAATCAGGATTAAAACTCCAACTAGGATTTGGCCTCAGGTCTAGAATAATTCTACTTTTCTTCCAAATGCCTCTTCCTCAGCTATTTGCTACTCAGGATTTAGCAACATTTGAATTCACTGATACATTTCTAGTGCTAAAAGCTTTAGAAAGAACTCTAGAACTAAGTAGCCTAAAATTTAGTCCACTAGATACGAAATTTTTCAACAATTACAGGTCAGTGTCCAGAGTCAGCTTCCTCGTATTTTTGCAAAAAATCATGGGAAAGGAATGTAAGAATTTGAAGAATGAAATTGTCACTACTTGAATGAAAATACTTCAAGTAAATTATTTTAATTGAGGATATAATGTTTTAGAATAACTGAATTATTTTTTTAGTGTTTGGTATTACTGGTATTTATTACCAGTATTCTTAGCATTTAGTATTATCACAGAATACATTAGTGTTTAATTAATGAGAAGACTACCTTAATAAGCTAGAGTTTTGTATGGTCTCTCTGAATCTTGCACCAAGTGATTTCTTCATGTAGTTATCACCCCTTGATTTCTGGATGGTAAATTAGTTAGTAAAGGACTAATCCTTTCTCTCTCAAACATAAGGTGTAATCAAAGCTCAGTCATCGGACCTATCCTCCTAGAGGTCTTGCAGCCTTCAACTTCATAAAAGTTCTTTCAGAGCCTGCACTAGAGAATGATCATTCTGAATTCCTACTAACTAATGTAAGCATGCAATTATTTTAAATGTTCCTCCCAGGAATTCTTTTGGTAAAGTATTTTAAATTCATATATAAAAAAATAATGACAATGTGAATTTAACTTCCTCTGAATCTGGGCTGACTGCAATCATTACATAGAGAAAATTATTCAAATATCTTTATTAAAAGTATAGTATTGAGGTGCACACTTTTTTGCTTAATAAATTGTTCTTCTAAACTTCATAACATTGCCATACAGTGAAATATACTTTACCTTTCAAATCAGTAGGTTACCTAATACTTGTTTGAACAGCCTGTATTTAGTCTTAGGAACATATGTTGCTGCTTTCCTTCCATGCATTCTGCATTCTGCATACTGTCAGATACAAAGGTTAGGCAACTTGCTAGCAGCTTTAGGGGATAACTGTGGTCTGAAATAATATATAGAAAGGTTGAAAGTATTTTAAAATAGTATTCACTTGTTAATTTCCCCACTGTTGCAACACAGTATTATTTTATTATTTGCCTCATCCCTGGAAGTGTTTTGACCCACCCCAAAGTGTTCCAAGGCCGAGCTGAATGGGGCTTTGAGCAATCTGGTCTAGTGGGAGGTGTCCCTGCCCATGGCAGGGGGGTTGGAACTTGCTGGCTGCTTTCAACTCTAACCATTCTGCGATTCTATGATTTTAGGCATTTTGTGAATTAATTAAAATGTCCATGTTATTATTATAACCTCAAGAAAAGCAGCTGTGTGTAAGGGGAAGGGGTTGGGGAGCAAAAGAGAGAGTGAGCTGAAACTAAATATGAAAATCTTGTACATGAGTACATGTACATCTGGAGGAAGAAAAGGATCCCCATAGCTCTAAACCTGGTTACATCTGTTCTAAAACCTCATAAATTTCTGCTTAGCAGTCCAGCTGTGCAGAATCTTAAAAGAACATCAAATAGATACTCATCTTGATAAAACAATTATGATGTCAGTTCTCTTGATCAACATGAGCTTGACAAAGCATGCTCCAAACTTGTAATTTTAGCCTAGAGCTCACAAAACTTGAAGAGGTGATCTCTGGAAGGGAATGAATTATCTGAAGATACAGGTTTTCATGTATTGTTCCTTAAGTGCCAAATCTTGGCCTGCAGTTATTCAAAAGTTGGGCGGTACCAGCCCTGGGGTGGACAGAGAGAAGAATATTTAGGTAGTGAATGTATTGTCGCTCCCAGCTGACAGCTCCATACCATAACTGTCAGCAGTGACATCTATCTTAAGAGTGTAGCACTTTTCAAGTTCTTTTGTGTCTGTCATTCAAATATGGACACGCTGTGTGAAATCCTGGCCTTGCAGAAGAAAAAACTCATGCCGGTGGCCCAGATTTTATGCCCTCCATGTGGAGCAGGGGAGAGGCTATTTCTGCCGTGTGTATTCCTGAAGCTGCACCCCCAGGCCTGAAAGGCTGGGGTCTTTGACTCCAACCACATTGAATGACGACACAGAGTTAAGCAGTTGAGCTGAGTAAAGAGGAGATGAAAACTTTGTTCAAGTCTTCCCTTTTGTGCTCGTGCTGGGGCTGGGGCAACTAAGCAGTGCTCAACAAAAGAGAAAGGAAAACTATAGGAAGTACTGTGCATGAAATGTATAACTTGTAATCATGAGACGTGAGTGGAAAACAGCAAGACTTTGTGAAGAGCAACTGGTGTCCACATACTTACAGACTACTTAGGCTAGGTTTTGTGTCTCAAAGTATCTGTGACAGTTATGATTGTGGAGATTTTATTCTTTTGTTTTGGCTTATCTTCCTCCCGGAATTAGAAAACAAATTCCTAATAGATTTCAAGTTTAAAAACCAAAATCTTTCAAATCCTGCTTTCCAATCTGGCATAACTGAAATACAAGTTTCTATTTTTTACCTGTCTTATTTAAATATCATGAAGTTAAAAATATTTATGGAGCCAATGTTGTATGTTTCATGACACGTAAAGTTCTGTTGAACCAAAGAAAGATGGCAACTTGACAGAGATACACATATTAGATCAGAACAGAACTGTGTATTTTCCTTGAAGTTTTGCTAGTTCACTGCCTGGTGATTTTTAACTCATGCTAGTACATAAATTTGACACATTGAAGTATTGAGTATTCAGCATTAGGTTTCTGATAGAGCAAATGCAGTCCCTTGGCTGTCCAAGACTATAAGTGGTTTGAAACATGATCACAACGCCTGGGAGAAATCCCTCTAATAGGCACTAGAGAGGGCTGACATTTTTAAAGGATAAAAGCATACAGTAGTCATACAAGAAGGTGCTCCTTTGAGACAAAATTAACATGAGATATTGATAGTAGTTCTTTCAGATTAACATGTTGCATAGTCATTACTAGTTTCGTTTGCATTTACTTAATGCATTTCTTCCAAGGTACTTTCTCAATAGGGATTGTCTTCTAATAAACATTATGAACAAGTGATGTGTGATGTAAGATAGGTTCCAGTATATTCTCTGAGAAAAATGCTGGAAGGGCTGAAATACCATTGCCTGTTATGAAAGTGCAGAAATAGACTGTTGAAAGATTAAAAAAATCTATAAAGTTCTTTGCAAAGGCATATTGAAAAACCTACAGTAAAGCAGAAGAGCAGGATTTAAAAGAGCTCTTATGTTTTGGCCTCCTGTCATTGGAGTAGATTTTACATGTTTGCCTGTGCCTTTGCAAGCTTCCTTGTTAAAGTAGTCTTTGGCAGAAGAAAATGAGGGATGTGAAAAACACATCACAAATTTTACAACAAAATAAATGTTTTGTTTAGTGAAAGGTTGGCAGTGTTTGTTAAGCAATGGGTTTTGCCTTCTGTGGTCTAGGACAATATTTGCCAATAAACTGAACTTGCATAAGACAGGTTACTCGTAATTTGAATTTCAGCAAGGTTTAGTATAGCTTGCTTCATAGTCAAACCTTATTCTTCATACAGCTATGTAAGAAATACTGTAGTGTCCTAGAAAAACATCCTGATGGCTTTATGACTATCTAGAAATGGAAAACATGCATGTAAATGAATTTAAGTGATATATTGCCATAAAGATAAAAATGCTACTGCAGTTTTACAGGTGTATCAAAATCCTATATCTTATAGGAACTACTTAAGGTTTAAAAAAAATAAATTGCCCAAGATCCTCAAAAATATACCTGACAAAGAGGTGTATTTTGTTCGGTGGATAAGCTATTAAAAAATCTGTCGTTAATGTGAAATCTGGCCAATATTTTCATCTGAAACATTCATTTGACTGAAATGGAGGAAATGATTCTATAACATCCTGTTAGTGAGAGGGTTTTATTTCTTTCTTTTTTGCCTCATGATACATCCATTGTCCATCCTTTGTCCTGGGTTTCTCTCTCCTATCCTAGTTTGGACAATCAATCCTAAAGCCTATTAACACAGAATTCTCAAACCTTATTTCTTCTCACAGGGCAAAGGGAACACCAATTACATTCCAGGTAGGGAATATCATGGATTATGCAGGGTAATATGCATTATAGAAGGGTAATATTAAAAACTAGAAAAGCAAATAAATAAACTCCCCTAATATTCATAAATCCTCCTAAAATGAAGCCAAAACAAAACAACCCTCAAATCAGCCAAGTAAAAATATTCAACCAAAGAAAAGACAAAAAGAATTACAACTAAAAGTGCTTGGCGTATTTCCTTTTTAGGATGTTCAAGGAAGTTGTGTCATAACTGAAATTTTGATCAATCAACATCTGTGCTAAACAAGTGTAGTGTGAAAAAAGAATCTAATGGTTTGGATTTTCCTGAGTTCTGTCTTTTGTTTTGCTAACTCTGATACACCCTGAAATAGTTTTCTTTCCAGTTTTGTGCTGAGAACAAGAAAGCTTTTCAAGTTTGCCAGACAGCTACATCATCATTTTCTCTATAAAGTCCTGCTATAATTCAAATAAATATACATGGTGTGTTATTTGCTATAATGTAAGCAATAAAAAACAGTGGTTTCTTTAGTGTGTGTCTGTATTTGTTATTATGTGTTTTACAAGAGATATTGGGGGCATAAGCAATAATGTGTTTTCTAATATATGAGACAACTACAGGGCATTTTTTTGTGTTTTCCTGATTTAAGAAAAAGAAAAGTCTGATTTCTTTTGGAGTTCTGTTAACTGGGTACTTTTTATTTTTCTTTTTTTTTTTTAACATTTTCTAGGGGAAGTCAGAGGAAAGTGCTAAATGATTTGTAAATTACATTTAGTTAGAAAGGTTTTACCTAGTTCTACTCTTAATGAAGTAAGTCACAATGCTGATTGCTTTGAGTAGAAACAGTCCATTATATTTTCAGTGTGTTTTCTCTTCAGAGTCACTAGAGAAACTGGAATAGTTCTGAAAGAGGCGGGTGTATTTAGAGATCCCACAGAATATTTATAGCCATTTCTTATTGTACAGGATTTTTATATGAATTAGTATAAACACTGCTGGCTTGCTGGGATGTGGATTACTGTAAATTTACTGATTTTATGTATAAGCAGTCTCGTGTATGTAGGAAAACAAATGCATATCAATGTGACTAACCTACTCTGAAATGTCTCCATGTCATTCTATAGGAACTATAAATATGAAGCAGAATGATGTTAACCTGATTTTTTTAATACCAAAGACAGCAAGTGGAAAAATGTCATAAAATCAGATTTTGTATGACTGTCACAACTTGTCACCTACGTAATTTATGCTGTAAAAATATGAATACAGCAGGATGTTATACATGATTTATAGAGATATAAATAGTAAACAGTGCTTGAAATATATATATATATATTTTATTGCTATATATTCTCTAACCCCACTGTGTAATGTTGAAAATTGAACTTGTTTCACAATTATTTAACTTTTTGTCTCCAGCAAATCATTCATATTGGAGAGGGGCTTGCTGAACTGGAAGGCAACTGTGAGACCAGCTAGAATTCTGAAACCTAACAATCAGGGAAATTTAAAGAGTCATGTAAATTCAGCCTCAGTCTATTAGTATGTGGCATTGTTGTCATATTTTAAACCATAAAAATCTAGAAAATGTAGGGGATTTTTGACAGGTGATATTTTGCCTGTGTTGAAGAACTCTGGCTGTACTTTTGAACAGTGCAAATTTCCTAAGTCTTGGGAGGAAATAGAAACAGGTGTGTTTTGGGGGATAGGGAAAGAAAACTCTCATAATTTTTAGGGGTGCAAAACTTTGTTTGCAATCTATAAATGTCATCAGTGAGTTGTGGTGTACTTTTTGGATACTAATTGAGAATATATTAATACAAATACTAGTAGATTGTGTCTCTGTAGACTGATAAACAGCTACTGATATGGTATTGGTCATGACATCTTTCATATCAGGGATAACTAGGCATGTCAGTAAATAAAGTTCATTCACCATGGTTCCCATTATGAATTTCTACCCAACCTTTACATGGTTTTGTTATGCATTAAGACCAGATTTTGGTTTTAGACACAGACATGGTGTCATTTCACTGGCTGTTTTTCCTGTGATTTTTTTAAACTATTCTTTAACCAGGCTGCCCATGTTGCCTCCCAAACCAGTCTGAAGAACTATTGTTATTATTGTTGTTATTATTATTATTACCACTGCTATTATTTTCAAGTGGGTTTCTTCAGCTGAGGTAACAAATGTTGTATGTCTTGGGGAATATTTTAATGTCACATTATTTCCATCTCTGGGTAATCATCTGTCACTTTAAATACCAGTGTCAAGTAAAGACTCCAAATCCCTCAGGCCAAAAACCTCATGCTTTCTTCCACTATAAATTAGGGCACATTAAGACTTACCTTCTTTTACAATTTGTTTTTTATCTCATTCTTGCTGATGATGACCAGTTGAACAGAAGTTCTTTTTTGAGGTATTTAGTATTTAGTCATTGTCTGATGTATGGAGAAAAAAAGGTGGCTTGGATGATAGACTGGTATTTGGAAAAGGGCCTATGAAAATCTGTTATCTGTCCCACCGTTGTTTCTGAAGGCTCAGGCCACTGGATTGCTACACTGGATGCCTTGTTCCTCTCTAAGGAGAGTCTTCTAATGCAGATGGGCTTATTGTCAGGTGCCAGGAGAAAGGGGATGCTACTGAGGGGGTTGCTTACCTGAGTAGGGGAAACTTGCTGTATGAGGGAGATCCCAAGGGGTCTCTTTTCAGACATCTCTCTCATTCTGATAATCTCATGTTGAGAAACCATGCAAGAGTCATCGTGAGATAGGCTGGAGCTGTTATTGGATAATCAGGGTCAGGAACAATCAGTTATTGCAGATTAGTGGAGGCACTAAAATTTTGTCAAGTATGTAGGCAGCAAACCTTGTGAAGCTTGTTCAAAGCTGCTTGTAGAAGAGACATTCTTATGCTGGATCAGAGCAAATCCATCCCTGTGAAGTTCAAATGACTTGAAGACAATGATTTACGTGGCTGCAGAGAACTGAGCATCCTTCTGAGGCAGATTCCCTGTGTTTGCTAACATCTCTCTCACCTTTCAGGAAGTCTGTCAGGCTGACGTTGCATAAATGTGATTTTGGCCTCTGCTGCAGGCATCACCAGAGGAGAGAAGTGTTGGCCTCCATGCCTATAAAGACCCTTCATCTGATTGCTTGACACTTCTAGTCCCCCAATTTGTGTGGAAGGGACAGATAGTGAAGGTCATTGTAAAAAAAAGAGTATAGGTATGCTCTCTCTCTTTCCTATTTATGCCTAGCCAAGCTTGAGGAGGAGCAGAGAATAATGGAGAACTTCTGAAAGCACAAGAGGAATGAGTTCATTGCTCTCAGGGAGGGGTGCAAAATCATGAAAGAACTGTGAAAGTTGTATTAATTATGGATCTTTGATAGGCATATGAAGAGCAGAGAAAATTCATGCAGGTAGTAATTAGTTAATTAGCAGTTGAGATTTGATAAGAATTTGTCAGTTATGTACTACCTGTTAATCAGCAGGAGCTTCTAAAACAGGCCAGGTTTATCTTTTTTTTTTTTTTTTCAATGTCAATCAGAGTTGGCGCAGTAACTTGCACACACTTTCTTTAATGGGAGGTTGGAAGACTTGCCAAATGTGTAATAGAAATGTATTTTTTTTCAATTGGATTTTGGCATTGAGGTAATGATTTTTTCTTCTGTTTGACTGAATCCTGTTTGACTGTTGATATCTGAATGTTTGAGACTGGTAATAGTAGTATTAAGTGAGAAATGTTAAGGCCTCAAAATTTAATGTTTTCTCACATCTCAGGAGGAACTAAAACAATATATAAATTACAAGGATATTTTTTTGTTAAACACCTCATTTTGTACAAAAGCACAGGAGAACTGAATACAAGTGGCCTTGTAAGGAAGGCCTGGGGTGTGAACTGAAAGATCTGGTGGTTCTTTCAAGTTTCCAACTGTTCAAACTGCTGTAGATTACACTTTGTGGTCATGGTTCTTCCTTTTGTGAATGTTTATGAAAAGAGGCCTCCTTTTCTACATTTCTCTGGTTGGATATTTAAAGTAATAACATTGATTTTAGGCTTTGCTTTCTTAAATACTTCTGTCCTGAAGCAAAATGAATGACTCAACTGAGATCTTCACAGCAGAATAAGCCAACAGCCAGATTATTAGGAAGGATAAGACCTGATTCATCCTTGACCACTTCCTTGCTTTGTTTTTTGACTGCTCTGTAGCAGAATACTGAGCCTAGAGTTCCTGAAATGCTGGCTAGATAAAAACTGAATGTTTTGGAAAGATCAACATTGTTGCAATTTATTATTTATGCTATTTGTCAAAATTATTTGTTGGTGTTTATGAAAAGTATCACATCAGAGTATTAAGAATGAAGGTTACTTCTGTGGTGACTGAATACACAGTATAAAGTTACTTAATCTACCATTCCATACAAGTACACAGCAACATAGTGCACATGCATGAATGGGATTTGTTGCATGAGCAGGCTAGTGTTTGGCAAGAGGTCACAACTCTTTCAGCTTGGTGTAGAATGTATGGCAACCTTTTTTCATGCTTCCTTTACCAGAACTGTGACTTTTCCTGGGTCTCAGGCTTCTAGGGCTTTCCTTAATGCTGCCAGAAGACAAGTTGAGACAAATAAGGAGATAATGTACTTATATTGTCTACAGAGAGTACTAATATATTTCTGTGGTCTGGAGAGGTATACTTTCAAAAGTATTGCTGGTGCCAAGAGCAAGTTTTCCAAGTGGCAGTTTGTTAACCATTCTTCTCCTGATGTCTCCAGCTAAGCCATTGGAAGAGGCTGATAAAAATTTATCCTTCAGGAAAACTATGAAATTACTTCCTGACTCCTCAAACCACTGAAGCACAAGAGAAATCTTAGAGCTACCATCTAAAAGCATGCTAACATGTCAGAGATGCATACTTGATCAGTAGAAATAGCACTGGAAGCACTGCAACCAGGATGAGAAGTTCCTAACAGTATGATTTTGGTTCAATATAGAACAGTTGTTTTCTCACCTGATAGAGAAATTTTGGTGTGTATAGCAAGGACGCCAAAATTGTTCTAGCTGAGCTGATGGACAGGACTGTCTTCATATAGGCAAGTTGAAGGCTGCTGTATTTACAACATGAAGCAAGAGGCACTATATATGCAGATGACAAGGACCACACTCTCTCTTCTAGGGCTTATACTAGGGTTCACTAATGCTATAATAAAAATCAGTTTTGCCTTCCAACATGAAGATAAGCTTGGGAAACTATAAAGTACACAGCATTCAGGTTTTCTATAAATATGTGGCTAATGAGTACAATGCTGTGGAACTCAATGCATGTTTGGCCCATATTTTGGCTGATTGTATAAACAGCATAATAGTTTAAAAAATGTTAAATATAGAGAAATATAAGCAGAGAAGATTTTTTGAGATCTTCTGCAGCAAAGATTTAAATATATATTTAATTTTTTTTCCCCCTAGATCCATGTATGTTTTAGTGATTTGGTTCTTTTTAGTAGATAATTATAAGTCAGTTTGAATTTTTCCCTCAGGGGGGTTAAAAATGTTAACACCTACTGAAACTGTGTTAAGAACCATTGTCTTCATTGTCTGAATATTTTGTAATCTGTCTGAACCAATCTTGAATTTAAAGGTGGTTTATTTTGTACATCTAACATCAAAAGAGGTTTCTTTGGTAATATTTAAAATATGTGCTTTGCCTTTTTTTTTTTTTTTTCCCCGTTGGCACAGTGTTTTGTATGTTAAATTATTTCAAGGGAAGACCTTCCCCTTAGTAACTCACTCTTCACACATACACCTAAAGTCAAGAAAAGCATAATACTGTTTATTCCATTAGATCACACAGCCAATTAATCAAGATTTGAATGAGTATCAAGATGTAGCCTTCATTCTGTCTGCTTATTAACTTTCATTATGTGTAAATCTAAGTTGTAATTGTTAACAGGATGGATTATGCTGTAAAGTTTTTTTTCCTATAACAGCATTCCTTCTCAGGTCCCCTTATTAAAGCATACCCAGGGTGATATATTATGTTAAGAAGGTTTAAAACATAAGGTGACAATGACCTTCCCTTTAATTAACTATGATGGAAATAAAGGTGAGAACAATGATGATGAAGCTCTGCTGGATACCATAAATCATCTGCTGCACTGGCTAGACAGGACACAGCTACAAAAATAACCTTGCAATTCACAGGTTAAATGGGTCTTCCATTGTGCTGCATTCAGTATTGTTTTTATTTACATACATACAGATAACTTTCATTTTGTGGCAGTATAAAGTATGTCTCTGATCAAACAATGAGTTATTTTCTGAATATGCTTGAAAATACTGACGTTGGTTTTTTTAAAATTATATTATTGCTCAATAGTCCAACTTTTAAGTGGCAAAGTGGTATAGGCAGCAATGGAAAATTGGGATACTTCTGTGCTTTTATTCAGAGACCTGTGTGGTGACAGAAGGCAGTTTAACGTTTTATTGTAAAATATTTTTTTGTTTCTCCTAATGATTCTGGACTTTGACCATACTATGAGAGATGAGATTGCCAATTATATTTTTCAGTATCTGAAAATTATTTCTAAGTTATTTAACTGGTGTTAAGATCATATAATGTGTTTTTAGCAATAAGTATCCTTCTTTTTCTAAATATATCACTTTATCTGAGAGTTATAGTCCTGTACCATTTAGTGTACCAATATTTTGCGATATTGGCAATAGTTTGCAATATAATGGGAACATTTAAATCAGAATTACAGTTCAACAGAACTTATAAATAGTCTATTGTCCACTGCTGCACAATAAATTAGGCAAGAGTTTTGTCACCTTAAGTACCAACATTGCAGAAAGAATATTAAGGGCTTCCTGTTCAAAACTGATATGTGTTAGATAATCCTGTATGATCAAAATTGATTAAGAGATTTTCCCATTAGACTGAAAAAAACCTACCCCAAAACAAAGTGGTGAAAATACTACAGAATATTTTATGTTTCCTTTATGTTTTATATCTCTTGATTTCTCCATGAAGATGCACTCTCAGTCTGGTAAATCTAAACCTGGAAAATAGAAAGTCTGGTATTTAAAAAAATGCTGGAAAACTTCAAAGTGCATGTTAATAGGCATTAAGCAAAAGAATTTTGGGATATTTTAACATAGAAATATGTCTTCAAGAGCTGACAACAGCTTAGTTGAAATAAATTAGTACAACAGCAGAAAGCCCAGAATTTACTGTCTGTTCTTTTCTGTGTTGTTAAGCCAGTAGGCATGGCTGGGGTATGTTTTGGATGGTAACTTTTTTTTTTTTTTTTAATGTCAAGATAGGAGCATGGAGTTTTATCTTAGGCTGTTTCCCAGCTGCCTGAATTTAGCATGTTCAGATAAATCATCACAGCAGTTTTGGCTTTTTGAAGTGTTGATGCAGACATGAAGGGATCGTGGATGGAGAGCTAGCTGTCTGGGAATTACTTTTGAGTAGACGGACTTCCCAGGGCCATGAACTGTTATAGAGTTAAGTAACACTGGTATATTTGATTGCCCTTTTTTATGTTTAAACAGAGTGAGTAAGAAGGGGAGTAATGATTCTTATTATTCAGCTTCAGTATGTCTTGTATGTAACATTTCAGCAAAACATATTTTTTTAAAAGTATGCAGTCTGCATTAGTCGTTGCTCTTGTTCACATGTGGGTGGCAACGTGCCTAAGTCTGGAGACACAGTAAACATTGCTAAGCTTGAAGCTGAGTTTCTTTATGTGCTCGGAAATATGCAAGTGATGCACTCAGCATTCTGCAATCATCTTTCTTTGGGTATCCAGTCCACAACACAGTGGGATCATTAGTATCGGTTTCTCTAGGGCCTCCCCGCACACATTGAGCAAGTAACAGGAGTTATTGGGACATCATCAATTCCAAATACTTCAGCGATATTGGAAGTGACAAGGCAAGATACCTCCAAATGATCCCTGTATTACTTTGTATTGAGCAGTCCTGTAAGTCAGATGATAATGGTGGTAATTCCTTCTCAGACACCTTTAATGGTTGGTGTGATGCTTGCTATTTAATCAAGAAATATCACAAAGATGTGCAGAATGACACTCAGCATTCGCTGCAGCTCATGCTCATTCATGCTGCTCAATACCGTGCCTTGGTCAGTAGGTGGTTTCCAGTGCTTCTAATCTGTCCTGACCTCAACAGAGAAAGAGAAAAATCCTTTCTGGCTCTACAGGCAGTTGACCCTGGAACAGAAGACTTGTTTTCATGCTTTAAGGTAGCATAGAACAACAAATGTTCAGAGCATCTTCTGGACGGAAAAATGAGAGCACATTTTTAGGTTATGGAATAAGGCTCAACTATTGCCCAGTCCCTAACAGAATAACCTCTTTGCCCCAACCCCTTTGGATGTCATTGATCCCTTTGAAACTCTGAAGACTTTTTTTTTTGCATGCTTGACTCCAGCATTATATGAGAACTGCAGTCTCACTCTTCTTTTTGGTCTTTGGATCTTATTTTATATCTTAATAAACATTTCCAGTGAAGAATATTTTTACCATACAAATGTAAAACAAGATTTCTAAAGAATAACACTGAGGTGCAACTCACTCATATATTTTACCAAAACTTTTGAGTCAATGGTGAAAAATGTCATATCAACGCACTGGTGAGTTGGTGATAGGGTAAAACACTGTAATGGGATAGCAGAAGTGTCAAACACTAAAGGCAGAGCTGGTGAGAACCAGAGGCAGATCTTAGCTTGGCTTCTTTCTACAAGAACGGCAATAGACTCCACAGTTCCAGAATACAAAATTCATTTTTTTCTGAAGTAGCTGGTCAATGGTCAATCTTCCATAAATAATAAGAGGAAAATTTTGAGGGAAAATGAGAAATTACTTTGCTGCTGCTGCTGTTGCTATCACATCTTCTCCTCTGTGTCTGTAAACTTTTTGTCTGTTATGACTCACTTTGACCCAATCTTTTTTGGCAAGAATGAATTTTTTACAATTTGTGTTAATTCATAATAAGAGTGCTTAGGTGTGATTCCCTCCTACTATGATATCACGTTTTTGGTTGGTCTTGTTGTTAGAAGGAACAGCATTCTACAAGATGCTTTAATTACCTGTTTTCCATAATCTTGCATTCAAGCCCTGACCTAATTAAGTGGTGAAGTTCCACAATACTTGTTTGGTGTTTCATAGGCCTCCCACAATTTCTTACCATTTTTTTTCTTTTCTGTACGATGTCTCCACCTGGCCCCTGAGTTTTTCTCAGTATTTTATTTTCCTGTTCTATTAAGTGCTCCAAGACTCACACCCACACCAGAGACAAAAGTATTTATAATTAATGTGGTGAAGCTGAAACCTGTTTTTTTCACAGCACCTCTTTTGACTTTCATGTTTTTAATATAAAGGGAGATTGTTGATAAATTCTAGAATATAAATATAGGAAATACTTAGATAGTACTCAACAAATGATAAAGAAGAGACGTAAACAAGGGACAAAGATCAGAAATGAGGGACTGAGCGTAAGTAAGACTACCTTTTAAATTATCAAGTAAGCAAATTCATGACAAGGAGAGGGTAAAGAAAGAGAGAAAGAAATTGTTGCACATTTACTCATCTAATGACTGTTAGAAACCTGTGGAAAGTTCCCATGAAGATGCATAGGTATACAATTAAGATATGTGATTAAACTTGTTAAATATAAAATAAACATTGCTTATTACTTCTCTATCAAAGGGAAAACATTTCTTTTTGACTAGTGGGATTTTGTTTATTTATCTTCTGATTTTATTTTTTTAATGAACTTGACTGGAATTATCTTGTCTTATGCTGGAATCCCAATTTATTAAAACACTTTGAGTCTTGGGCAGCCAAACTGAATAAATATTTAGAGGCACGTTTAACTTCCAGAAGGCTTTAAGTAAAAAAAACCTAGGCTTAGAATCTTATTTGGTTCATGTTATAATTTCTTCCCACAGAATCTGTGAAAAAAACATGAGCTGCATATGCAGTTCAGTGGCACAAGTCTGTTTCTGTAGTAGTTTTAATGAACACAGTAGTATCTTTTGCTTTTTTAGAAGGGTGTAGAAATTGAAAACAAAATTTTCAATGCTATGCAGTGGGCAGTTGCATATTGTTGTCAAGATGTTGGGTGTTGTTGTGTGTTGGGTTCCCTCTGTAAAGGGTGTCTCAGCCAGTGAGCTGAAGACCGAGTACATGCATTGTGTGCTTGATCTGTGCATCTCTGAGGGACTATACATTGCATATTAATTTATATGTAATGATATGCATATACTGTATTTACATCCTCCTGAGTAATTAAGATGAATGAGATGCAACCACTGCTTTATTGTTGGGCTAGGTTCAAGTACCTTTTTTCAGGTGCAGTGTTACTATTGAATAAATGCCAGTCACCTTACAGAATTCTCTAATGTAGACTCAGGTTTTGTAATGAAATGAAAAGTTAGTTTTTAATATTGTGGAGGGAGGGAAATAGCTGTGCAGGTTTGATGCTCTGTTTTTTGGCTTCTAATCTTTCCTATTTAGGACAGAGGCCAAGAACAGTTAGCTTTACAGTTTAAGTTCTAGATAACAATAACCTAAATAATTCTATGATTCTCAGAATCCATATCATTGTAAGAGATCTTTTTGGTAAATGGTGATGTTTTAAAACAATCTTTCTTAGTTTATATGTAAATCGAGGGTTAGTGTTTATATCAACAGATGTATCCTCTCCCCTTGAGCTTTCTGAAAAATAATTTAATTTCATTGTAACTTTTTGCTTTGATTCCACACTAGAATGAGAAGAAAGCTTAATGGATTTTTAATAAAATGGAAGACTATTTTTGAAATAACTGACTTTTGGTCAAACTCAGATTTTGAAATCAGGAATTTTGGGGATTTGTCAACAAACCCTCTTTTCTTTACATAAGGAAGTGGGAAAATGGGAAAGCCCCGCTGACTATTATACTCTAGGAAAAGGTTACCCCTATAGGACATCTAATCAAAGTTTCATCAGGTTTCCTGAATTTATGATGAAAACTGTTGGCTTAGACCCTGTCTTCAGAACAGTTTGCAAGAGTCTTGGATTTTTTCTAGGGAATTTTGAGATTTTGTTGAAAATACGCTTAGCAAACCTAGTTGCCACCCAGTATAATGGCTGAAGATTTTGGTTTACATGCTCTTTTTTTGCAGTCAGGATACAGTAGGAGAATCAGTGGCTTAGAATGAGAGAATCAAATACACAGTTACAGCATGATTAGAGAGTCCAGTAAATCAAATCCTCCTCCCCAAATACTCAGTAAAATTATCTGCACTATAGTATTAATAGCTGTCATGGTACCAGTGGGATGGTAAGAAATTTTATTCTGAATCATTAATTAAAAACAAAGCAAAACAGAGATGGAAGGAACTAGAATTTATAGTTTAGTAAGTGAAAGTCAAATCAATTTCACTGGATCTTTTTAAAAACAGATTTTCCTTGGTTTGTTACCATTTTAATTTTTCCCTATACTTGGTGTTAATCAGGCATGACAAATAGGCTCACCTTTGAACACTCTTTGCACTAATAATGTCATAAAGTAACTCCCATTAATTGGTACCTCAGGCCACTGTCATCAAACAAGCTCATAAAAAGAAACTAGTGACAGCTTTCGCTTCTGCTGGATTTATTAAAGACTTCTTACCTATGCCCAGCCCATGTGTGTCTATATTACTACTCTAGGTTTGACCTTTGATCAAAGAAGCAATGTTTTTTGTGTTTCACAACAAGCTTGCACCGTCACTTCAATTCAGACATTTATTCTTGCAGTGCATGGCGATTGTGAAAACTTTACACTTAGAAAATATAAAGGGCAGTCAGTTTACAGTCAGGTTTACAGTTCACTATAATGTAGTAAATATGTTTTGGAGACAGATATGTAATCTAAAATTAATAATTTATTCCACAATTGATAATTTTTTTCTTCACAGATTGTATAAGCAAAGACTCTTATATGAGCTCATTATTCAGAACTATTCACCCGATAACTTCTGTGAATAATTCTTGGTCTTGGTCTGTAGCTCATTCTCAAGGATCTCATTGTGAATATTTGATCATCGAAATTCCAGCTCAGTGACTCATCACCTAAATCATATGGTATGCTTCTGCCAGGATGGAGGAACACAGCTCTTAATTTTCTACTTAATGATTCAGAAAGTAGTGAGGACTTGTCCTCTGAAAGTCAAGGCCCTTTATCAAATATCTAGAACTTGAGGTCTTATCATAATCATTTGTTTTAGCAGATGTTAGAGGTAATAACTAGTAAATGCAGATTTGAATATTTTTTTTAAACTATTGAATTTTAAATTAGATTCTTTGATGGATGCTCCTACTTTTATGTTCTTCTTTTCCTGCAACTATTCTAGGCAACTAACAGATAAGAGTGAAATTATTCAAAGTGAGTTTATACAAAACATAGGATTTATAGTAGCAGAAATTCCTGCTAGCGTCCAGTAATGCATGCTCATGAATGGCATTAAGAAAGTAAGCATTTGTTTTAAGCTTTACAGTAAAATTCTGTCAGTTTTTAATTTGGGATGTTTCACAGTAGAATTTCTGATCTTGATTCAGAGAATATTTAGATTTTAATTCCTGCTTTCTAGAGGCACACACTTGTCATAGTGATTCCTTTAATTTTAGAAAGCCCCCAAAAGGTTTTCATTTCAATTTATTTAATCTGTGATTTTCCTCTTTAAAGAACACTGATTCTTCCAATGATAATTTGATTTATGGTGTATATTTTGCTTTAACTGCATTTTGCTTGCGCAAATTCTTTCTCTTAGTAATGAACATTGTTAAATTAGAAATAGATATAATAGGTTTAAATGAACGTGGGTTTTTTGATATGTCCATAATGCCTTAGTATTGGATCAATTTGCCCTCTTTTGAATGACTTTATTTCAGGTTTTCAGTACAGTATAGCATTTAAAATGAATAAATTCAGCAATTAGTGATATTTATGGTTCATAGAAATGTGCATTAAGACTTAACAGTGTGCTTGGAATATAACTGTGCATCCATTTACAATTTTTGCTGGAGTATAACTGTGCATCAGTTTATAATTTGCTCTGATCCATGTCTTTATAGATGACCTCCCTCTGTTTCAGGATCTCAAGTTTGATAGGGAAAGGAAATTATGATTTTGAGTCCTAGTTTTTCCTCTTTTTCCTACTTGTTATAGCAGTAAGAAAGTTATTTCAGTATTTTCTAATTTACCTGTCCATCTGCCCTTCTCTTGACAGTCTGTGTAGATCAGTTCAGCTTTGGTGATACATAAGTTGTGACTCTATTAACCTCTTTAGACGATGACACTTCTTGTCAAACGCATAAACATACTATCAAAATGACATGTTTGATACTGTTCTGAATGTTGTTCATAGCATTTAATTCACCGTTGGTGACTTCTGTTTTATAAACTACCTGAAACTGCTGTATATTCTTATTTATTATATGAGTAAACTATTTGCCCATCAAACTTAGACCTAATTTTAAGGAGGATATGGTTACCATAGTACTATGCTAATGAATGAAAACATTTTAGATACGTTTTGCAATCATGTAAAAACATTTATCTACTCATTATGAGGAACATGTATATTTGAATAGATATGTTTGGAACATTCTGCAGTTGACAGTGTTCAGGAATAATAATATTAAAAGATTTTGCTCCCATTTGAAACATTTCTATTTGGATTTTAATGGTGTTTTGAGATAAGGTGACATAGTGACTTTAAATGAATGTTTTAAAAATAGCTTGTAAGTTACTAGATATTCAATATTAATATGGGTCTTATTATACTTTTTTTTCCCCCATGGGTAAAACTTTCATGTAAAATGCTATCACTTGCATAGTTTATACTTGATAAAAGTTTCAAGCAATACTTCTCCATTTTTGGACTGTGTGCAAAAATTTGCAAACCAGTCAGGTACTGATATCAGTTATGGCTGTAGACACATTTGGGGAAAAAACCTTCTCAATAATGCCACAAAATATTATTTCCTAATGTGCTCTGAGGCTTCAAAATTCAGCCTTCCAAATGTGTGAAAAGTCAATACGGAATAGAAACATCTAGTTTTTCATACTGAAAAATTCAAAATATGCAGTTAAATAACAGTTGCCTTTAGCTAGATGAATTCATTTGAATAAGTTCTTTCTTAGATCCAGTAATTCCCAAGCAGGGTTTTTGGTCTGTTTGATTTATGATAGATTTAGTGAAAGGACTGGAATAGCTTAAGAAATTCTGTCTTCCTTTTTTCTAATAAATTTCCTTGTTCAGAGTTAGATGAGATTGACTGTTTTCTGTTGATCAGCGCTGTTTTAAACATGGGACCTGTCTTCACCTTCTAGCAAATAGATAAGAGCTAGTGAGGGGAGGACAATGCAAAGCCTCTGGGGGAGAGGAAGATTGGAATGAACAAAATTAAAGTTTAAATTCTCATCACAGGAAACAGTATCAGTACCTATCAATATAGAAGGTCAATGGCAAGCTGCTTGAAAATGGTCTCAGTGGTTACTTCCATTTGCAAATTTCATTTACCTCACAGGACTTCTTTCTAGAGAAAAAGAGGACAGGAAGGGAATGCTAAACATGAAGAAAAATCCACTAACTTCCTGCAAAGCCACCAGACTGGAAAAGAGGTAATTTTGCCTGAATCTATCCCGCTTCACTAAACCAAATGGCTTGGAAAGGTACATTGTATTCTGACGTTTTCCGGTTCTAATTTATTCAGTTGACATTGGAAATATGATAAAGAAATCAGTCAAGGATGCCTTCCTTTGTAAACAATGCAATAACAAAGAGCCATTAAGGATTTGGAAATAGAAGTTAGTGCACTAGTTTCTTGTCTCAATTAACAAATACAGTTCATACAGTCAAATCTCAGTCTTTATTAGATATATAAAGAAGAAAAGTTGTGCTATTTTAAAGATTCCTCTAAGTTGCTCCAGGTAAAAATAGATGTTCTGAAGTTAATAAAAACCTGTTTTTCAGATACAGTTCATTAGGGATTTATCATGGATGTGGGATATTTGGGGTGTGAAGTTAAATCAAGCTAAAATCACTCCCATTTTCTTCCCTTATAAAAACTTTCCAGAATGAGTTTTGCTGCTGGGGCAGATGGCTCCTTAACTGCAGGGCTCATGCAGCTTCATGTCACAGGGGGAGAGATTTTTGGAGGGAAAAACCACTACACAGATGGTGAGCATTTAAAAAAAACCTGTTTCTCAAACATCCTGATATGTCAGCAGGACAGCAACAGAGAAAAAGGTAGGTATGACTGAGGCTGGCCTTACTTCTCTTACTGGGGAGGAAGGGGCTGGTACAATGAGTCATGGCTTTCCATCCTTTGCTCTTCTATGGTAGTGTGCAACTACAGGTGTGGCTTGTGCAGCCTTAGTAGCTGCAAAAACTACCTGAAGGAGAAATTCCTTTCTTCCAAAGCTAATGTGATCTAGTTTTCAGGTGGTGTCTAAAATATTTGCCTTTTGATGTTTTTAATTATATGTACTTTGAGTAATGCTTTCAAACTCCTTAATTGTAAGAATTCCCGCCTTAAGTATCTAGAAAATTGTTTGCCTTTGATGAATGCAAATATGATAAAGCACTTAAAAGTATGTTACCATTCAGAACTGTCATAAACTTGTTTAAATACTGTTTGCAGTGAATATGAATATTTTTTAATAAATCTAATTTACGGTGCACTTTTTAAAATGGTGGTCTCAGTATAGTCTTTACATAACAGTTTAAGCACATTCTGCAACCCCACACTTGTTCATACAAGTGACAAAATTTACACTATTGAACCCATTTGTTCCAATGCAGCACCGTGAGAGCTCTATATCAAAACTACTACTTCACATCCATTATTTATAAGTAATTATCTGCCTTTTCTGTATTTGTGCTGTCTTATAAATAAACACAAAATACATCTCTAAGTGCACATAATTAAACACCAAAATAAAATCTCATTGTTCAAAATAGGGTTTTTCATTTTTGGTTTAGTTTGGGTTTTTTCCCTCCTCTAATGACTGGTACTTCAGGTTGTTTTTCTTGTTTTCCGTCACTGGTTGCCTGTCTATGCTGAAGGAAAAGCCTTTGCCCAAAATTTAACTCTTTTCTTTCTGCATGTTTCTAGGTTTATGAAAAATACGTGTTAAAAACCCACCAAACCCACAAAGCACCAAACTCACTCCGAGTAAGCAAAATAATTGCCAATAATTGTCAGGGTTGGTTTTTTTTTCCCACATCTGCAAATCAGTAACAAAGGAAGTTTTCAGTAAGTTTAGTGTTTTTACTCAGAGCTTGTAGAAATTATTTCCTTCATCTCTGCAAGTGTCAAAACATTAATTTGTGTCAAGAACATATGCTTTCAGTACTTAAAACAAGCTTGGTTTTGTGTTGTTGCTCTGCCTTGTTAGTTCTTACACTTCGATTGTCTGGAAAGGTTGCCCCTCTTTACTATACAAAAAAAGGGCCAGGCATAATTTCACAAGTGATTGAATGCATGTAGGGAACAGTCATTCCTGGCAGAGAAAGGCTGAGCCTCCTGCCATTGTTCTCTTGACAAATAGTGAGTGTCCTCCCTTTCCACTGTCTGACCTTGACTAATTGTGCAGAATTGGTGCAGCTGTCCCTGGCTCATTCAGCGCTGCAACACAAGGGCATGTAAGAAACTTTAAGCTGCCATCATAAAACTCCAGTTTGAGGACTTCATCACAACGCGCAGTTCTCACTTTTCTTGTTGTATGCTGTTTAGTTTGTTGCAGTTTACTTCCTCCAATAGTGCATTTTATAGTCGTGCTGTCATTTTATTCTCACTTGCTTTTGTATATATTTCAGAAATCTGTGATAGAAAAGTATTTCTAAAATAGCTAGATAAAGTCACATTGAAGAAAACTTATAAAACCATCAATTAAAAAATGATAGGGGAAATTAAGCTTATCTAGACAGTGAGTGGAAAAGCATGTTTGTACTTTTCTTTTTCCTTATTACTAGCACAATCTATTGTTGGAAATTCTTTGGTGGAAAGCTTTCACTTATTAACTTGGAAACTGAAGAATATAATCAGAAAAAGAAGTACCGTGTGCATATGAATACAGGGATAAAATTTTCTGGTGCTGCTTTTAAATATTAAGCTTAACTGAATATTTTAATTATTCTGTGTACTAAAGCAAGCAAAGTATTTTTCCTGTACAGGTAATTTTTCATAATACAGATAGTGGTTAAATATACATTAATTATAATATAATTTATAGGTAATGTAATCTGGAGATTTTACTAGAAATATCTTGAGAATTTTTACTGGTTTATTTTCTGAATTAGGCTGCAAGTTTGCCTTATGAAGATGGAAAATTCAGTAAGTCTACATCATTTTTAAGTCACACAGCTTTTAGCGTTAGGGTTGTGTTTGAATGGTAAACAGGTCTTGTATTTGGGTAAATTACATTCATATAGAAAGAACCATTGGCTTGCTTTATTTAAGGTTGAGTTCGGTAAAGTTCAGTTTTTAATATCCTGTGTCTTTTTTGGCCACGCTGCTTCTCAGTGACAGATTCTTTTTAAATAATAAGCAGATTTCTATAAAAGCATCATGCAAAAGTGAAGGGTCTTATATATCTGCCCAACCTATATTGTACATCTCTCCAGAATAAAGAGAACTTCTGTGTCTTTGGATTGTGTACTTGCAAACAGGATGAGGGTTCAAGTTAGGCACATGAAATAAATCAAGAAAACCAAATAAAATTTCCAAAAGGAGTATCTGCAGAAACACAAGTCTTGTGTGAAGTGGCAAAATTCTTCTTGAAGGAATGTGGGTAATAGATGAAGTTTGAGAAGTGATGAGTATATGGTGGTTTATATTGACCTGGGTATGTCTAAGTCAGACACAGCTGGCAATATGGCGCTTTACCCCATGGGCTATATAGTCACACATAGGAGTGTGATTGCACACTGAGTCGGAGGACTTATCTTTATGAAACCTTCCACAAATACTATGCCATTGTTATGTGTATTGACAGGCAAATCAGGTGTTCTGCCTTGACTGTTGCTTACTGCAAGGAAAGAGTGGCAACATGTGGACTGAAGTACTGCAAGAAGACATTTCAACTATGGTGGGTTTGGGTTCTTGATATTGCAATGTGTTAGCAAAGAGAATTCTCTTTAAAAACCTTCGTCTGTGTCCCTGCTACTCAGACCTGTGCTGGGAAAGCATTTGGTGCCAGCTTGAGATCTGATTGACACATTTCTTGTGAAATTAAATTTTAGGAAATGTGTTGGCTGGCTTAAAAATCTGGCCATAATGAGACTTGTTAGTCTCCCAGTGATGTTGCTTGACTGGGATGCTCAAGTCTGGTTTAACTTGCAGCCACATGAGAGTTATTTCTTCCTTCTCACCACTATGAGAACTTTCTGACAAACTTCGACCTCTTTCTAACTTCTTGTGTAATGGAGATAACCTTGTGTTTCCTGAAAGCCTGTTTTTTGACTCCTGAAAATGTTTAGCTCTTGTTTGAAAATTGTAGCAAGCCTTACTGAGAAGTACATTGCCAGAGGATGAAGGTTGAGTTTTATTTTAATAGCTCATATGTAGAGAACAAAGCTTACTTTAATTTGTATAATAGCAACAAAGTAAAATACATATAGAAAGAATTGTTGTTATTAATGACTATCTATGGTATCGCTTAAAAGCAGTCATGACATTAGGGTCCTTATGTACCCATGCTGCTGGAATTGAAGTGAACGCCTAGGGCCATAATGAGAAGTGGAGTCCAACTTCTTGGACTCCCACCCAGCTTCCTAATAGGCAGATGAACAGTGTGGCCCTGGTTGTAGAGCCATGCCATATTGTCCTTCACCAACAATGCCAGTTTGAGTCCTACTTGAAGCTGCAGGTTTTTGGTTTTGCATGGCAGTGTGCTGCCTTCCTGCTTGTGCTTGTGCCAGCACAGATGTTGCAGGCAGTGAGCTGGCTCAGGGACAGTCAGTGAGGCTTATGCTTCCTCTTCTTCCATTTTATAGATAAAAAGTATAAAAGGCTGAAATATGTTCAAAGACGAGGGCTATTTTCGACGCTGGTCACACTGACAGGCTGGCAGTTGCAAAGGCACTGCTGGGGCACGTGAGTGTGTTGCACATGAATAGCAATTGGAAGGCATTTTGATGAAGAAATCTTTAATCTGACTTTGCTGCCAAGCGCTTTGTTCTGTGGAAATGCACACACTGGATGGTTTTAACTCTCGGTGTTTTAGATTTTTGATTGTGTGTAGATTAGAATATGATTAGTTAGATGCCACCCTACTGCTGCCTGCTGCAAGTCCTGAGTGGATCTTGATCTCAGGCACAGAAAAACAAGGTTATTTTCTGGAGTGGGCGTGAAGGGAGGAAACAGAGAACTTGCCAGTCTTTTTACCTTTTCCACTTCTGTCTGCTCAGCTGCAAACTAACAAGTTTGGGAGAAACAAGTAAACAGAGTGATAATATTTCAGGGTTGCATTTAAGTATGCTTTTGCACACTCCTCAGCTGTGCCTGGTAGTGTAGAACTGGCTGAGTGGTATCTAACTCGGGCTCTCATACTTTGTTTCCTAGCAGTCTTAAATATGTAAACCATCAAATGGGGTTTGCTGGCTTGTGGCTGGGAAATGGGAAGCCTTGAGATGCTGATCCCCTTTTTTCTCTATAAATCATATGGAAACTTCAGGGAAGTAGTGCTCTGAAGAAAACTTGCAGGTCTAAAATAAATGGGACAAGAACACAGAAGAAAAGACAGAATAGCCATGTTGTTCGAGAACATGGAATAGGGACGATCTTTGAACACGTGCAGGTAGGATCTTTCTCCAGTGTCTCTTCAGCTCCTTTTCCCTTGGGTATCTATTCAGTAGTTCCTTTCATTCCTTCCTTTTCTGATTTTTCCTTCCTAACCCCACTCAGAGAAGCATGTTTCATCTCCTCTAAACTCTCCCTGACACAGGAGGGAAGAAAGAATCACTGGAGACGTTAATCAGAACAACACTGAACGTAGGTGGTTGGTGATGGTGGAACAGCTACTATGTTTTACAGACTGGCAAAATGTAAATAAAAACGTGTAAGACTTAAAAAAAAACCCAACAAATTTAACTTCAGGTTTTCCTATTGCATGACTCAGAGAAGCTTGTTTATCGTACTAGTAACTCACCTGCGTCTGGTTCTAAGAGTCTGGCTTCACTCCTTAGGAATCTCTAGCAGGACTGCAATCTGCTTAGCAGGACTTGAGATGGGCTCCCAAAATGCTAGTTATGCTATATATATGCTAGTACTTGGAAGTATCGGACAATGTTCCACGTCTAAATTCGGATTCATCTTCAGTGAGTTGAATAAGCTTCCTGAATGTCGACAGCCTACCGTACATATCCATGTCTTCTTTATGTTTGAAAAGAAACTCATCCAGGATGGCTTTCAGAACACAACACAAAAGTTGCAAACTGAAGCACTTCATTTTTTATTTAGAAATTAACACTGGCATTAATTAGTTAGGCCCTGAATAAAATAACAGGTTTTGTGAGCTTATTGAGCATCTGAGCACATCTGAACTCTCCTGTTCTATCCTAAGTGTATTAGAACAGCTTTATTTATCAAGTGGAAGTAAAAATCAGGAAGATCACGTTTCTTCTTAGCATTATACTGCCTGCAGTATTTATGGCATCCAATGCACAAAGACAGATATGCATACAAAAGTAGGGATAACATGCAAAGGATTACAGAAGAGCTAGCTAAACTATTTGATTTTCATATGTACAGACACATGACAGAACATGACTTTAGTACAATAAATCTGTTCCTTAAAATTCTATGCACTATATTAACTAGAAATTCAAATAAAGCCTTGCCTCTGCTTTCAAATAGAAGAGGGATTGGCATATTTAGATTTAATGCTTCTAAGTTCTCTTCAGGAAAACAAAGCGTCAAACAGGGGTGGAGTGCAATTTTCTGAGTAGGAAGACAGTGTTGCTCACAGACAGAAGACAAATTATTATATGTCTGATTTCTGAAAATCTTCGTTCACAGGAATTGTAAAAGCCAAGTGCTGAGGAAGACATGCAAGGGTTAATATGATTTCCATTCCAGCGAGTTTTGCTTGCCATTATTTTCTTTTTCTTTTCTCCCTTTTAACTGATTCATAGCATAAAATCTTCCTGGACACCTAATTATCAAGCCAGCTCACAGTCACAGCTGTCTGCTTGGAGAACCCATTAGATGCAGCAGTTGAAGCCTCCATAATTCCCCAAACTTCCCGGTTGTGAATATTAAGAAAAGATTTTTACATGTCATATGCAATTCGGAGGTGGTGTGAATGGCGTTGGAAATGACGAGCTCTGAATGCTTGTCCATCACTCCATTCACTGGTTACAGGTGGTCTCATTTTCTACTTTCAGATATCGGCTAGCTATGACAGCAGGCACTTAATTTGCATGTTCGACAGACAACAAACGGCCCTGTGCATGTCAAAATAGGTGGTGATGCGTGACAGTTCCTACACAATACTGTCTCCTCTTTGCTTGACCTTTGACCTCCCTGCATGTCTTCTTTCACAATCAGAAAAAAATGCACTTTTCGGCTTTGGAATAAATTTGATACCAAATTGATTATTTTCCTTTCTTCTTTTTATTCTTCTTTTTCCTTTTTCTCCACTTTTAAAGTATGCATGTATCCAGGCTTTCATCTTAATGGCTACAAAACTCTGCCAGAAGAGTCTCATAAAATTTAAAAATAGGTAAGCATTGAGGACAGGAAACCACCTTGTTAAAATTCATTGTAGTTAAATTGCTTGAAAGTTCTTTGTAAATGCAAATGTAACCTTTAAAAGAGACCTTAAGTTGGGTTAATATTTGTTAAAAATAAAATTAAGTTTTTAAAAAAATCACAAAAGCGCTTCATGTTCATTTTTCCTTGGGCCATATATCCATCTTTACATTTGTGAGTTGTGTAGTTTGGTACACATTTTATCAAGACATTCCTCCAGTGTTTTTATGGTTGCTGTGACTTGTACTAATGTTCAGTAACAAGAATTGATCTATTAGCATCATTAGAAGCACACTTAAAGTTTGCAGTTTTATTTAAGTCAAAATTCTGAGTAGTGATTACAGTGCAAAAATGTTTGAATGATGGCAGCTCTGTCAAGTTTATTGGGTTATTCAGTGTTTGGGGATTGCAGCATTTTGCATGTGCTGCCTCCTGGTTAAATCATATCAAAGGGAAAACTAAGACGAGCTGGATTCAAGCACAGCTCAGCATTGCAGAGTTCACCCAAGCACCTGAATTTTAATTCCAGAGATACACGTTCCCCCTTGTCTAACCAAGAATGACCATAATCCTCTCACAGATCTTATCTGAGCTGCAGCTCTTGTTTTAATTAAGAATTAAAGCATGACAGCAGATAATCACACCTCTGGGGTGTTACAAGATTTGAGATGTGGTTGTGTACCCAATACCCAAGGGTGTGATTATTCTGGGGTAACCCTACCCCTACTGAGTCGTCCTGTGCAGGACCTCAGTAATGGGCAAAGCACAGTGCTGTTGGCTTCAAACATTGAGCTGGATCAGCAATGCACAGTGGGCTGATCATGGGCAATAATGCGCTAGCATATCTTTTCTGTTGTGTTTTAATACATCTCGCCTTTTGCTTAAAGCTTTTTAGACCAGTAGAAAGCTTGGCATGTTGTAAGCATTCCCTGTTCTCCTTCTCTCCCCAAAATAAAATTTTCTTCATGAAGCAGCACCTGGTGAAATATGACGGATATTGAATTTCAGTCCTAATTTAAGATAGAGATGGTCTCTTTGATGTTTAGCTGAAGTGCTTACAGCATTACCTTGGTGAGCTTGTTCTGACTTTCTTGTTATACGACACCTTGCTGTCAGTTTGAATGGTGGCTGAAGCCAGTGGACCAGATCTGGCTCCTCAGGAGCACTGGAGTGTTTGAACATAATTGATCAGTTAAGAGCCCAGGCTCATAAATGCAATTTACTTATGAAGCTAGTTACAATATACAGCAGGAGAATCCTCTTACCAAAGTCCATTCCTATTACTAGCATCAATCACACTAAGGACAGGTGGACTCACAGAGTCATAATATAGGTATCAAATAATCTAAACCCTAATTGTGTAAGGGTTGGGGAAAGAAGGAACTGCTGCTGAGAAATGAGGCAGTCCCAGCTTTTAGCTCCAAGTGGAGCTGGGACAGAGCTGGGCAGAGCTGCGCTGTGTGGTCCAGTGAGTGTGTACAAACACTGGTTTCCTTCTAATGCAGAAGTTTACCAAGAAGAACAATATGAAAGGGAAGGTAGGATGGCCATATCTCCTGTCAGTCAGATTGTCTGCTCACAGCTCAGGAAAACATTTTAACCTTTACCTTGCCCCTATCCACTGACATTAACAAGGATACCGACTGAGGAAACTCTTTTGCTTTGAGGGAAATGGTTGTTCAAGCTGAGCTACTCTTCAACACTAAAGAGCTGACTGAACTGCTAGCTCTGCTCTAGCCTGGGCAGGGACTTGTTTCTGAGGGTAGATCTTAGACTTTGAGATGAGATGACCAGTGAAGCTGCAATAGTTTATGATGGGGAAAGTTTTGTGGAGGAACTGTGTCCAAGGCATCCAAGTAGCTTGTTCTACTGGTCACCGTAAGAATTGTAAAGGCTTGAATTACGGTAGAGTTGAATTTTTAAATAATTTCTATAGATTTTATTCTTCATAAGTCAATGCATTGTTAAATAATAAGGTGGTTTATCTGGTGTATCTACTGCTGATCATGGATTTCTGAACACAGATTTCATATGTGCTGATATCAGTTTAACAGGTTGTAGAAGAGCAGCTGATGCACGGGATATAATAGAGTGAGGCAGAGCTGAAGTATCTGCCTGTGTGGACATGAACCAGTGGCTGTTGGTCTTTCAGTGAGGGCTTATCAGCTGAGACTCAGTGCTCTGCTAGTAGCTACCCAGCTTCTGGATCTGACTTGGTTGTGTCCAGCCAGCTCAGAGCACAGGACAAGGAGAGAGACAAACACATGCTGTGCAGTAGTCCATCCAACGTGGTTAGATTAGAGAATTCTATCCTTGGAGTGGGCAAGGTGTATTCAGAGAAGTAAGGAAGGGAAAAGGGATGCAGCTAGCCCTGTAACGATGACAAAGAGCTCATTTTTCTCCCCTCTTCCCACTGCCCCATAGTAAGGTGAATTAAGTGGAGCATTGGTGATGAAATAAAACCTACAGTGATGTGCAAAGGGCCTGTGCTCCGTTAGTTGTGTTTTCTTATGCGTTTGCTTTGACATGCATTCTGAGGTGCTCTGGATGGGTAGTTTGCTTTCCCAGTAGGAATTCATACCTGTATTTGGTAAGAATTCATAATGAAATGACAAAGCCTGAGAGCAGTCCCAAAGAAGAAGGATTATTTTTTTCCCAGAAATCCCTTCCAAAGTTGTATCATAACCAGCTTCTTTGTTTATGAAACTGTATTTCTTCCTTGATTTTTGTGAATAAAGACGGATGGAGGCCCAACACCCATCTATCCAACCCTTACTTAGGTGATCATTGCTTGAATATCTGCCTTTACATATCATTTCCAGGCCTGTCATTTCTCAGTTTTTCTTGGGAACAACTCACTTATGAAGGTTCATGTTTTTCAAGATTTTTAGCATCAGAGGTCTTCTGAGTTGTGCTAGATTTTCTGGATGTCTGAGGCTGAAGGTAATGAATTTTTCAAAACTATGTGGGACTTAGGCCGTATCACTTTAAATGGAAACAAAGCCGAGAAGATAAACTTACTGTTGTTAATTCAATTAGTAGAAAGTGATACATTCAAGCAATAGGAGTCAAGGTTAGCCTAGTTTATTTTCTCCTCAGATCTAAGGACTGTGGACATAAGACTTAAAAATTCTTGGTAACCTTTCTGATACAAAAAGACATCATTATTGCAATGCTGTATTTGTTACCATCTAGCGCCCTGAAATATAGCATTGAATAACTAATAATTCCATTGCTCCTGAATATATTTGTATGTGATTGCTTTTCATTGTGCAGTTTTGATGTTCATTAAAAGAGGGTAAATTTCATGGTCTGTTTATTGCAAATATGTTTTCTTTCTAGTGTAACCTTTGTAGGCAAATAAAGAGGAAAGGAAAACAGTGTAACAATTGCTGTTGGATTCATGGGTGACATAGATCCATCTACCTGTCTTCCTCCTTTCAGTTTAAGGATGAATACCAATTCATGATTAATTGCTAAAAGCTCATTAAAATGCCTTTTGCCCTAAATTTGACATCTTTATTTTTTATCTTTTTAATTGTAAATGAATGCAGTGCCCATATTCTTCAACATGAAAAAGCATTAAAAAAAGAGAGTTAACAGCTATAGCAACCAAAAAGGATGCAAAAAAAAAAAGTTTTTGTTTTTAATCTGTTTGGTGAAAACTGGCAAAACACAATTGTAGGACAACTACATCTTTTTTTCAGGCTAGACTCTATGTTCCCTTTTTCTGAGGTCTGGAGTAGGCATCATTTGTCCAGCACCTAGCTCAGTGGAGCCCAAGATCTTGACAAGCTTTTAATAAGTGAGGACAGTCAAAAGTTTCAACTTGCCCTCAGAAGCTGGCCTAAAGCATATTGCTGTGTTAAAAGGAAAGATTGTTTTTTTCAGTTGCTCTAGCATAGTTGAGGTTTGTTTTCACTTGTTAAAATGATAAGATCATCTCCACTTGTCTATATTTGTATTATATGGCATGAATGACGGAAGTGCTTCTGTTCCTCTTTCTTCTCTTAAAGTGTCTGACATAGAAGCCCTGGAGCACCATGCTCAGGATACCAAATCTACTGCGTAACAGTTTTGGGAAACTAAACATGATCCAGAATTTGAGTAAGAAAACCGCACTGTGCCTGGGTGCAACTTACCTAATACATTTTTCAGTCTTGTGTCAAATTTAAGTTCATTAAGCTCTTTTTGTAATCAGGAACTAGAGTGTGATTTGTTTCAGAAACAGTCAAAGATGCTAGAGATAAATCTACCATTGCCTATTGAGGGCGTATAGACCACTCAGGCTATACGCAAAACTTTCAGACGGATGTTAGGTCACATAGGTTCTGTTGCACATATTTATTTTCAGTGTAAACACTACTACTCTAACGAGATAATCCTGAACAGAATATGTATGATGGTTTTGTGGTTATGGAGTCAGAATAATTTGTTGGACTCATATGCCTTAGGTTAGAGACTTATTTGAGGGGCATGGGAGAAGCAATCACAAAGTGGTTGGGAAAAGATGACCAACAGACTCTTGTAAGCTGCATTGTTCATACCTTCTAGGGTTGCTAGGATGTCAGACAGTCTGACACTCTCCCAAAGGAGATGGAGACAAAGGACTTCTCCCTCTTCAGGTATGCTTCTTCTTTCATGAACTGAAAGATACAAGTTTTTGTACGTTGCTCTTCCCAGCTTGAGGTGTTGCTTTATCAGTTTTTATCCTGAAGCACTGTAGCTGTCTAATTGAATTAACAATATGTAACTATAGGAGCCTTTCACCAGGGCAATAGTTAGTACACATGAGAAATAAAGTCAGCTCTCAAATCAGCACAGTTCAAAAGAGCACTTCTGAACTTTCACCTAAAAAGCACTATGAGTTTCAGCAATGGCCTTGACAATTTGGAGGGTTTTTTGTTGTTTTTTGTGTTGTTGTTGTTGTGTCAGTTTGCTTTTTGAAGCAGGGCTCCCCTATCCCTTGTGACAGTAAATTTAAAAAATGGCAGCCCTAGAGCTGGTCCAAAATTATTTTCAGATATTCTACTTTTTCTTTGTTTACTGTTTCTTGACTGTTGATGGTTCAGCTGTCAGCATGCACATAGCATGAATATATTTTTGTTTTTAAAAAATTGAAAAGGAGATAGAAACCTACTTCTGACTTTATTTATTTTTTCTTAAGTGTGATATGTGATGACAAGTAGATCATGTAAAAGTCAATCTATGGTCAGCTACATCTAAAACCCAAAACCTTATGGCTTCACGTTGCCGGTGACTATGATACACCTCCTGAAATAATCTTTAAATGCATACTCTGTGTATGAACTCTCAGGGCTTCACTTCTGTGAGTATAGCATTGTGGTATATTTTCCATTTGCATATAGTCATAGAATGCTAGAAAATTGTTGTATATAAACCTGAGCACTAGGGCTTAATCCCTTTGCAAGACACATATTGCACTTGTGCATTAGGGACCCCAGAGATTCTAGTTGTGCTCCATTACTGTATGAAGTCTTAAAAAGGAATTAGAGAAGGGGGCTTGGTCCAGAGCACTGCCCCATTTGCTCCAGCTAGGACCATAGGTTGTAACTGAGCCATTATAGCTGAAAAGACAGTATTGCACTTCTTTATATTTTTTTTGCCCCTTAATATCTTTTTGTAAGAGAGACAGAAAAAAGATTTTCTGGCTTGCTAAACAGCTGGTTCTTACTAAATCTATACTACGATATTGCTAACTTTTGTACTAACTCAGTTGGTTTTGGTAGGGTCACAATTTGTTTCAGCCAAGGTATGTCCTACAGGGAAGTGGAAAACATTCAAGTCTGTTCTTTAGTATGTGAATATTAATAACTCTGTACTACTAGTAGTAACTATATTTTACTATACTTTCGTAAAGTATACTAACTGTACTTTAACTATACTTTCCTATACAGTAACTATAATTTTGCTATTGTTATTGCTATACTGCTAGTACATAGTGACTATAGTAACTATACCAGTGATGTGAATATAGTGACTCTACTGCCTAAATTGGTTACCCATTT
>VZRU01001315.1:109287-120773 GCA_013398155.1 Pedionomus torquatus | reverse complement strand
AAAAAAAAAAAAAAAAAAAAAAAAATCCTTTCTCATAGGCAGTGCTCTAAAATGTACACTTGGAAATTACAGCCGTTTCTAGAAAAAATCTTGACCTTGTTATCTTGCCTGAAACATTCATTATGGAATGTTACTTAAAAGTGCAATAGGTCTTTCATTTAAACTTAAGGATGAATCAGAGAAGCTGATTTTTATACAAAAATTTTGTTTACTTTTAATACAAGCAATTTTTTCCTGAATTTCTGATTTTTTTTGAGGAAAAAAAAGTACACATTTCCCAGTGTTTCAAGGGGAAAAAAAAAAAAAAAAAAACTAAACTAAGAATNGGAAAAAAAAAAAAAAAAAAGCTAAACTAGACATTTTAAGTTTTTCCTCATAGGTTTGTTGTTTTTTTTTTCTTTTCCAAACAGAGATATGTCTTTTTGCACATTTATGAACTAGCTTGACTAAACTAAAACCTATTTTCCTATTGACTTCAGTAGGACCAAATCTTACTCCTTACATTTTACTTCTCACATTTTATTTCTCATTTTCAGCCTAGCCCAGAATTAGTGAGAGCAATCATAAGTGCATAAAAACTGTTTCTTTTCCAGATTGCAATGAAGAACATGAGCAATCTGATAACTTTGCAAGGAACAGGTTTATGTAAAATCTCCATCCTTATTTGCAAACCCGATCAGGTAGAATGAGGGTGCTGTGAGCTTTATTTCCAAAGATTACTACTAACCACTTCCTAAAATGCCACGTTTGGATAGAAATTTGGCTTCATTTAGAAACTTACAGTTTGCCAGAGCTGTCCTTGATTTTAGGTGAGAGTTTTCATGATTAGAGTCTCAAAATGCTGCAAATTAGTGAGTTCTGATTTCAACTTCGCCACCTCAAAGACTATCAGAGAGCCAATTCTGCTTTTCAGCAGAATGCGCTATATAATTAACTTCTTTATACCAAGACATGGAACCATAGCTATCTGAAAAGCAATTTTTGTCTCCTGACCATTTTAAATTGGTGTAAATTTTAATATGAATTGGAAGTTCCCTCCTTACCTTATATCAAGTTATGAATTTCCTTTTCTCCATAATATGTCAGACTTTATGTGTATGACCCAGGGCAGAATTTGAGCATGTGAGATCGAATCTATACACAAACTGTCTGTGGCACCATGTCACCTCAGATTTAGGTTTCCTCTGCTACATGTCCACTTGTGTGCAGCCTTGAGTTCTTGACATTGCCAGTAAACTCTTACTGGCACAGATGGGGCCTAAACTAGATTTCTAAATCTCTGTGGTAACCATATGGCTGATGAAAAAATAATTTCCTATTTAATGATCTTTCTCCTATACCCTCTAATTATAAAAAATCTGATAAGAAAAAAAATAATCTAACTAATTGTTTAAGAGTCAGACAAAACCAGAGGAAAAAAATCCTGCAGCTCTCCTCTAGAACTTCCAGGGTGATTTATTGCAGTTTTCCTGAGCAGTAAAACTTTATTAGTAACAATTGATAGTTCTTCCATGCCTCTTTCCATCTTCTACTGCAATTCCAGGATTAATTTTAATCCTCAGAAGCTATTGTGATATAAAATAAGTTTTTGTTGTATTTAATTTTCAAGAGTAAGTAATTTCCAAGGGGAAAGTTAAAATCTCATAATACTGTGCAATATAAATATGAAACATATATCTTAAAACAGAAGATATTTCATACTCCTGGCAGCTAATTCCTGTATCGTATTTGAAGCAGGAAAAAAATGCTTTTCCTGCTTTTCCTTTTTATTTTTTTAAAATTATTTTTACATCAAGTGCTTCTCTTCCTATCAGAAATTTGCCATCTTGTCTTACGCAGTGAATGCAATAAATATATATTATTATATCTCCCTTTCTCCCTACTGTCTCTATTCTCCTTTCTGCAAACTTAAAGGATGCATCTTTTATGGAAAATTGTCAGTTGCAAATGCTGATATTAATGTAATAAAGATAATTGCTCTTATTTCCACTGAAAATATTAATGAAATATCCAGAAGCTCTAAGTAGGGCTACAGTGTTCAGGGCATTTTTAATAATTAATGGCTGTATGATAACACAGACTGTAGTGTTGCAGACATCTCCATGATCTCTGCTTATAAAAGTGTTTTCTATAGCAATACTGAAGCGTTGTTACATTGAACTCCTGGAATTATTGTAGAATTTTTAATTACATACCAAATGCAGAAACAGAAAGATGAATGAAAATTTTAAAGGCAGCATAAACATGGCCCAATCATAATTCCTGCTATTTATATGTCATTGTGTTCAATGGCAGAAAAAGCAAAAGAGATGTTCTGCTGTTAAACTCAAAATATCAGAAACGTTAGTAGGTTAGTGCTACCCCTCATACATATTATATGATAGCTTTGTAGCCATAGGGTTTTTTTTAGTTTTTATTTGTGCTTTGTGCTTCTAATTTTTATCAGACCAAGCTCGGCCTTTTGTGTCTCCTATTAGCAAAATTCATACTAAGAATACATGGGATTTTTTTCGTATAGAGAATCTTGATTTAGGCAGAGGTGCTGGGTGAAAACACTCACATTTCCTTGAAGTGGAAATAGAAGAAGCACCAGAAAGAACAAAACTCAACTGCTTTTGTTTTGTTAAGACACAAATTGAAAAAAAGTTTGTTTTTTTTTTTTAAATAGAGGAATTTACATCTGGAGAATGAATATGGACCAGATAAAATCCTGCACCATTTCCAAAATTAGATTTTGTTGAAAAGAACATGGAGAATCTTTTTTTAATTTTTTTTTCCCTTTGTATTTACCTTCTGTGGCTTTTCCAAATTCTTAATTTAGGTCTTACACCTCAGAACAAGATAGTACTGATCACATTAAAAAGCATAAATTAAAGCAAGACCAAAACCTTAGCTAATTACAAGTCCTTAAAATAGTATCAGTCTATAAAAATGTTCTAAGGATGTCCAAAATTCTTTGTTCAGTGCTAACCTTGTTAAATCTTGATTATAGTTACAGAAATGGAAGAAAGTTGTACCACGTGCATTTAAATCTATGAAATTACTTAAAAATGTTTTGTACCAAATCATCTGTATTAATGGCAGCATTATTTGGTCCATATTTTTCAATAAATTCAGTCATCCTTCTGTTCATGAAATCGTATTCTTTCAACTGAATGGTATATATAATGCTATGCACACTACAAATAATTTTTAACATGGTCTTGTCTAGAAGCTAAGCAATTATATGTTAAGAAATCACAGAACCAAAGAATGAAACTCAAAATTAACATTTTGTGTCTCAAACCAGCTAAATTAACATGCTGGTATGTGTTCCTAAATCTATGTGTAACAAAAAATTGGAAGAGTTTGCTGTAAAGCTTTGCTAAAAGCTCACTTAACAGGCAGGCTGATCTAGTCTGAGATCACTAAAAATTGCTAGGAATTGCCAACAGAACTGAATCAATCTGCAGTTGGAAATGCATGTGAGTTTTATCAATAACGTTTTGTACTATTACTGGGCAATTCAGTGGTATTCTTAAAACCATAGTGTATAAAATGGTGGGATTAAGTGTAGAATTTAATGCACAGTGGGATTTCTTCAGGAGTACTCTTGACCAGTATCTGGGTAGATGGGCTGAAGGGGTTTTATCTTAGGAAAACAATTTAATTTTTTCAAATAAGTGAAATATCACCTGGAGAGTGATACTCTGTGTGTGTATGTGGAGCACAGGATGAGATGAGAGAGTTCAAGTAATTACAGCAATGTGAAAACAAGAAGTTACCAAGTATTTTTAGCCTTGACTCCAGCAGGTACTTCCAGACACCTGGCGGGAGCCTGGAGTGAAAAGAGGCCAGGTAAGTTCTGGAGGCCAAATAGTTCTGAGCAATTTAGATGGCAACTCCCATGTCTCAAGTGAAAATAACCTTAGGCTTGCTCTCCATTTTTGTGGCGTGTTGTTACCTGCATTTTGATTATAGTAAACCATGACAAGGCTGAAATCTGAAGCATCAAAAGATACAGCACATTAGGGCTTTGCTTTTACTGATATCTTTTTATCAAGGGATCTTTATAATTTTCTCATGTTCTGAACCACTCCCTTGCAGGAATTGGTTACCCACTGTTGTTTCCCAGTGGGAGTTGTGGTTTTCATTACCCTTTGTTGGATTAAAAACTACATAAACTTAATTTGTTTGTGCAGCTCCTCTTAATATACCTTTTCATAAACCCAGCTAAATAAATATAATTTCAACCTTTGGATCCTTTTCTTTCTCTAATCCTAAATATTTTTTTCTTCATATAATTTTAGCTATAAATGGGAGAGATTTCTTGCACTGCCTTAATCTTGAATATCCCATGCCTTTGCTGCTGCTGTCATTCACTGTGATACTTTTAATTTCATTGAATACTATTTCATGACCACCTTGTTCTTTCTTTTTTCCTATTTGTACTTCTGTGTGCACAAATATTCACTATTGTGTTCTGAGACAGCGCTACCCCTTAGTAACTTGCTTTTCACATTATGCTATTTCTTCTGTGCGTGAAACTCTGCAATGCGGTGCCCTGAAGGAGGGATTGTTTTCTTGTCTCCCAGGGCTCAGTCATAAGTTTTTTGCTTAGAAGGTACAATATTATATAAGAAACACATTTATTTCTTATATCTTGTATAGGACTGGGGTAGCAAAAAGTAAATATGTAATCTAGTGTCTCTGACCTGCTTTGTAAGAAGCTTATTCCCTGTTTACTGTAAATTATACAAATGAGTTGACTTTGTACTAAATGAATGCTCAAGTTAACAAAATACTTAAAAGGTGATTTGTAGAAGCATAACAAAAGTTCTTTTAAAGTTCTGGTGATTGTCACTTAATTGGCTATATTTCATGAGGTGCATTTAGTGATTCTTACCCATGGTTTCAAGGCTGCCAAATTCACAAAGCTATTTATACACCAATGTATGTGATATCAGTACAGGGGATTTATCCAACAAGACCTGTTGCATTCAGGTCTTGTGCTAAATCTGACCTTCACTTTTCCAAACTGTGAACGCAGAATTTCCTGTTTAAGAGAAAGAGGTGTATAGTCGCTGGAGCAAGGCCGCCCCAATACCAAAGTGAGAGCCCTCCTCAACTCCTCAGCAGTTATTCTCTCTTGACCTCATTTGTTAATGCCTGCACAAGACTTGAGCTCTGCCAGTATGTTGCTTATGTGATTCTTATCAAAGACATTCAGTGCAGAAGGATTTTTGTTACAACGATGAGGCATCCATTTTTCTGCTGCATTAAATCAGAATAGTGCAGAGCTCTGTTCTGATTTTTTTGCACACTGGGGTCTGATATGAAAGAAATACCAGGCAATTGGGCAGCTGTTTTGAGATGCCCTGCAGCACACAAATCCTATCTTACCAGTTCTTTGCCCTTGTCACTAATTAAGATGTTGCTGTAGAAATTCTAGAGAAATAACTCTTTGTAATAAATTGTATTAATTCGATCGTTCTAAACCAAAAGTTTCTTTAGATACGTTGTATTTGCAGAAAGGTGAGAAGCAATGAAATAGAGGGAATGCCAGCTAAAACAAATAAATGTGGAGAAATAAAGAAGTACACAAAGAAGAAAAGGCTAGATAATGCTTCCTTTTCCAGGAGAACAGAGTCCTAAGAGAAGAAAGAGAGGCATTGTAAAATAAGAATTTGTGACAATGAGTCCTGCCATCATTCTTTCTGTAGATAACAAGAATTTCAGAAGGAATGTGTGGATTGCTCAGTGTGTAGTTAGATTTGGAAGCTAGTATATGAATCGATCCTTTTATATTTTTTCTTATTTTCTTATTTTTTTAATTTTTCTTATTTTTTTATTTTAATTATTTTTTCGTATTCCATCACAGTAACAATGTGAAAGTTGTGTCAAATGCAGGAGGCGTATTTCTGGGAAAAATAAAGAAACAGGGCAGGGATACATTTCTAATCACTATAATTTTAGGAGGAAAAAATCCACTTAAACACTAAATGAGGACAGCTAAATTATTGTCTACTTTCTATACAGTTTTATTGAGAATGAATACAAGGAGATGAAGCTCTATTGTAAACCCAAGAAATTGTAGAAACGTCTTCCTGTACATTTCAAAGGAAACAATAAATTGCCATAAATTAAAGCTGGTATAAGGATATTTTGGTTGAAGATGAGATCTTGGGAGTTGTTCACTTGGAGATATCAAGTACCTATTGTTGATCTGATTGCTTTTTATATTTACGTTGCACAATGAGTCAAATTTTACACTGTCAGTTGTGGTTCTGCACAAGAAAATTATCTGACTCTCATTTGCTGTCAATTCACAGCTGTGCATAAAATCCTTGAAAAGATTTTTGTGTTAATGTATATTTTATGTCTTTGCACTCTTTGGTATTTTGTAGCCATAGAAGTTTCTTTGTGATCAGATTTAGTTTTTAAAGCATCTCCTAATAGTAGATTACTTCGCCATATATTTTTAAATGTGTTTTCTTAAGTGTTTACATTTCTAAATATATTTTGAAAGCAACTCCAGAAATGTTCCTAGGAAATGGTTTGAATGCATTGCTATCCAAATAAATTTATTTAATTCTGTTCACTTAACAGACTTGGATGTGTGTATAACTCCCATGCTTCAAGCCTGCCTGTTTTCATTTCAGACCTGAAGAAGCACTTGGCGTGCTTTAAAACCTGTCTGCTTTTTCAATTACATCTGTCAGTGTAATAAAATAGATTAAAACAGAACCTATGGTTATTATATCCTTTACTGCAATTGATACAAAAGTGGTGAAAACTGCAGGATAACTTCTTCAATAGGAAAGCAATAAAACAAAACTACTGGAAGTACTTCTAGCTTATTTTAATAGCATGCAACAGCGGCAACAATGAAAAGGCCAGCATGATGTAACTGTGAAGCATCAGTAAGTGCTTCATAAGAGTAATAACTGATAACAGACAGTACTTTAGAAAGAGATTGTGTAAGAAGTTACAAAAATAAAGGCAGCCTGGAATTTCCTCACTGAATTTTATTTAGGAAGGGGTTTTTATTAAATTTGCGACTTCCTTTTAAACTTTGCCCTTTTTACAGAGAACCACCTGAATTACCTGTGCTATTTAGACACTTTCTGTATGCATTGACCACTGAATTAGCATATGCTTTAATCAATGCAGAAACCAAGAAAAACTAGTAAGATCTCTGGAAATATCTCACTGAAAAAGCTTTCTTTGGCAAGTGAGCTTTCTTTAGCAATACCTGTACATACGATACAGACTGCATCTCTCTTGCAGCATCAAACTCTCATCAAGTGAATATCCATGTGTATAATGGACATGAGAAGCAAATCAGTATTGATATGAAGCAGCAGGTGAGGTGATTCAGCAGTATTCTTAAAAACAAAGCACACAGGACTTTTAAATCCTCAAGTCAAGTGATTTTGCTTAACTCTATACAGACAACATCCAGCCCTGACCTCAATTTGAGTTTTCTCAGGGGTCTGAACAGACAAATAATATTCATTATCTCTTTAAGGAAAGGTGTAGATTCCACCTTGAAAATACGTTACAGATGTCACAGAAAGGAAGATTTACTGCAGCTTCTAGTGTACAGGAGTCTGAATTTTTTTCATTGAACTGGGCCCTTAGCTAGTAAAGAAAAGCAGTTTAAAATGTACCTGGGCAGCTTTAGTATGCTCAAAATGTACACTTATTGCCATATCATATCAAACACATTTGTAGCTTCTTTCACGCTAAACTTTTCTTAATGTGCTTTACAGAAACAGATCAACATATTAAAGGGACCCTGTCAAGGCTGTTAGTCCTAAAAATTGACCTACTTTGACACTGGTCCCCTACTGAAGCTTTTACTTCTGAGATTTGTTCTGTGTACTTATTCCTGGATAACTGTTCTACACAAGGGCTAGACATATAAATATACACTCAAATTAATTTTTTTTATTAAGAATGGATTTTTAGAAAAGATGATGCTATGGGCAAAGTTTAATTTTGGGATCTTCAGCAGTAGAGTTTTTGAAGGTTCAGACATAACTGCTGTTATGAGATTTCTGAGGAGATCCCAGTACAAATTTAACATGTGACCCAGAGGGCTGAATGTTTATGTGCTGGCAGGTTGATACAAATGGAAGTGAATAAGATCTATTGAATGGCTGAGTGTAGTAAGATGTCCATTCAGACAAAAAGCTTTTTCTGGCTTCTCAAACTTAATCGCCACCTTTCAAAAGATGACTAACTTCTGTTTGTTTGGAGCAGGTTTTCTCTGCACTATATCTGAAATGAGATACTAATTAACCACATAAAGGGTGGGACCTGCCAGGAGCTTAGTTTATATTTACTAATTTAATAAAGCATTCATGCAGCCCATTGCTTGCCAGACTGGTAAAAGTAAAATCACAGACTGCTGAATTTATTGCCATGACTATCTTGTTCAAATAGTAACTTTTGTCTAGTGGTTTATATTCTTAGGGTATAATAATAATAATAAAACAAATCCACACTTTTCAGAGACAAATATATTTAAAGAAAAAGAAATAGAGTGACACCCCAGCAACTTTGGATTGAACATGAGTACGTAGCACATACTGTTTTCTGTTTCACTCCTAATTGTCAGTTATTTCATAATGACAGGTATTCTGAAGTACAGGGCAGATACACTTTGGAATACAACATGTACTGATCCAAAGTGCTAATATTTGTTTCAAAATCCAAAATTCATATTTCTATTCTGGGCAATTGTGTTACAAAAATCCAGTTCTGAGTGCTTGGGTGCACATGACTGACATCTCATCCCCTCTCTATTTGTATTGGCTAGTAATATTAAGAAAAGAAATTACTCATAACTGATGTTTTTATGACAACAGACCTGATGTTTTTACAGGAAAGCTGACATTTGTAAAGTCTTGTGCCAAATCCCATGCCAAGTCCTACATTTCCCAGGAGGTGTGATCTGGCAGTAGTTTTCCTGGATCTGTACCAAAGAGAGAATTTAGCATCCTCTTGCAAATAATTTGCAAGCCAATGTTACTGAAAAGCAAGTTAGCAGTACCTACTCATCTGCATTACCTGGTTTAATGTGTTTAATAGAGAAACAGTTTATTTCATTATTCAGTCATATTGCTTCTCTGTCACACATGTGTAGCTAGTGGAAAGACCCACACTTTGTTTCAAAAATCTACTTCAAAGAAACAGAACAGCATTGCTATTTACTCTGCTACTGTATTTCTTCAGTGATTCAATATCTAATAATGCTTCATGATAGCAATATTTGGGGATTTGGCTGTCATCAGAAATGAACTGCCAAGGAACTACTTACTTTAACAGAGATAGTATATTGAGAAGGGTATAGACTTGTACTTCATCTTGTAATGTCAGAAAAATTTGCGATGTTTGATTTTTTTCCTTTGCTCTCTTCTTTGGGGAATTAATTTCTACAACAAATGGACATTACAGTTGGATTTCAGAACAGATTCTGTGCAGTTTTCATGGACGCCTCTGGCTAGCTGAAGGCTGCCATCACATAACTGTTGCTACCAGGCAGGCTACTTGGTTGGTCTTAACTCCCATTTTCCTCCTTCCCCTCAGGAAATTTTGCCGAAGTTTGTATCCCTCCTGGCTAGCCCCGTAGCTGTCTTAATAACCTGAAGCCTGTCCCCAGGCTAGCTGTCTTGGTGTTATATCATCTTCTGTCTTGCAAACCAAAACATAGTTAATGTGACTTCAGCAGAGGGTCAGGATTATTCTGGGTCTGCTGTCATCTCTCTTCTGGGTTTCTGAGCTGCTTTGGGTCCTAACAGAGGGTTCCAGAAAGAGATGTACCTAATTCCCAGCAATATCTACATGACATTTCTGACAGCTCTTCTGTGTCCACCTGGAGTGTAAGTGGTTGCTTAACGCAGGAAAACAGGAAAGCGATCAATACAGTGTTCAGATACAGATATGGGCCAAATATATAATGTGAACCTAGCACTTTGCTGGGAGTTTCTCTTAGGATGAATGGAGTTGTGTAGCTATGTTTATGGCAGAGAAGAGAATCAATGTGCTCTTTAGTTTTTACCATTTCTTAGAAAACCCTGGTGTACAGTGTCTGTAATTTTGAGCACTTTATCTCTTTAATAAACTAGTATCTGAACAAATATGATTTGAAAAGCAAACATAAATACACTAAAGTGTATATTTTTGTTTTCAGTTCTTTTTTTTTGTCATCCATAATTTTTGTAACTCCACCCAAGTTCTATAGCCATTGTAATTTCTATCAGTACTCAACACTTGCCAGAAAAAAAGCCTTTCTTCAAAAATACTTGTATCTGTAAACTATCTTGTAACCCTAATACTGTGCACAGAAACTTTTATGTATCTGTCTCATTTGATTATATTTCTCAAGAGCTTAGCATTATGTCTGCAATTTATAATTCCAGTCTTTTTTATCCTTTCTAACTCTTTGCTTTTATAGTAATGACAGGAGCTAACAGTTATGTAAAACATTATATCTAAGAAATCTGTGATAAGGCAGAAGGCAGTACCTATTCAAGCATTGGCTGCTGGTTGTTGGGAATATCATTACTGCCATCAGCCCCACAGCTGTAAGGTCATGTGGGACCCTGTTACACCAACTTTCCTTAGCTACTGGTTCCCAAAGCTGTTCCCCAGTGGTGAACCACAAGGAGCTTCACAAGGTGAAGTATTTGATTGTAGTTTATAGAAAAAGAACCACTGTAGAATAAGACACTAGTTGAGGTTGGAAGGGAACTTTGGAAATTTGGAAATCTATCTTCAAAGTTAGGTCATGTCAATTTTCTCTTGCTCTTCGTATTTGTTGTTTATATACTGTTTATGTATAGTGTTTTATATATATAATGTTTATTACATAAGTCCTTGGTCCAGAAAAAATGTAAGCATGTCATTGAACATTTTTAATTTAATACATTGACACTGTCCTGGTTTGAGGTAAAATGAACCAATTTTCTGTTTTACAGTTTTACTTTCTTAGCTAGACCTCTTCTAACTAACTAAACTCTGAAATTAACAGCACGTTGTTCAGAACTGTTTCGTCTCACAGTGATAAAACCTGATTATACCAAAGAGTGGTATGTAGAGAGGCCCTTGTTTATACTTATTGCTAGAACAAACAAGGTCAGATAATTTTAATCATTTGCCCTGTTGGAGGGTCGGAAACGGAAAAGCGTAAAGGGGTCCCACCTGCAAGGAGGGATGGGCAGGACAGGTGACCCAGAACTGACCGACAGGGGTATTCCATCCCATCCGCATCATGCCCCATATAAAAGCTGAGGTCAAAAGGTCAACTCTCCTTCTTCGATGGCCGACGTCCAAGGAGGATCCTGCCTGTTCGTCTGCCTTTGATCCTGATCTGAGCGTTCCTGACTCCAGATCTGGAATCCAGCTCCTGTCGATCACCGAGTCCAGTTTGGGACTTTTCCTGAAGTCTGCTGGTGACGTGGTTGTCATCCTGGGAGCTTGATACGGTTTTGTATATA
>VZRU01001315.1:0-109170 GCA_013398155.1 Pedionomus torquatus | reverse complement strand
CCTTTTTCTAAATTTCCTTTTTATTATATTACTATTACTAATATTTTCATTAAAGTAGTTTAGTTTTTTCTAAACTCTTGAATCTCTTTAATTTCTTCCTCTCCTCTCTTTTACCCAAAGGGGGGAGGGGGAGACATCGGTCAATCAGGTTTTGGTAAATTTGGCTGAAACCACAACAGACACATTTTTCACCACTTTCAAAATGTGCTGTATCCCTATAAAACTATAAAATATAATATAAATAAATAAATGGTTTACTAGGACTGTGAAAAATTATTACAATAATCCTGATGTTATTCCTTTAACTGAGACTTGTCATCTTATTTAGGTAACTTTCTGTTTTCATAGCCTTAATAGCTGATGTCAATTGCTTTCACCTAAAAGGATTTCCAAAAAACAGGGAGCTGAATTTCATTATCTGCATGGGTTTTTCATCCTGATGCTTTCCAAAGTATATCAGTTATTAATGATCTTTCTCTTATATTCCATTATTAATTTCTTATATCAGCTTTTCTTTGAGTTCCAAGTTGACCTTTTCCTTGTTGCACTGAACATAAACTTGTCACTAGCGAAAGTAGAGCACGGGCCATCTTATTTGTGTCTGTTAATTTCGGCTTATGGAATGTCCTATCTTCCTCTGAGTTTTTGTTTTAATGTAGGACATTCTGCTTGTTTAATTTCATTTTTCCTTGTCTATCATATTTAATAATTCAATTGTTTCAGTTTTAACACCCCTTTTGCAGATGGACTAGAATTTGTACTCTCCTGAATTGCACAGTGATATACCAACATATCTAGAAGGATTCCTAGGAAAAGGAAAGCATTTTCAATTGTAGGAGAGAAAGAAATGGTAATATATTTGTAGTGATCCTAGCTGAAGTACGCTCACTACTATTCATGTATTTCTAACTGAGAGAATTTTTGTTTATGTTCCAATGGAAAGAGTAAAAGATGTTGTTCCAAGCATGCCATTCAAAGATTCTCTTTCAGGAAAAGTGGTCTGGTGGCCCTGTCTGACAGCAATGATATAAAAATGACATTTCCTTGATTTTTAATGAAAGCATCAAGTACATATTTCACATCCACTCAAAGAGAAGAGCTGTCTTGGTTTTTCTATCCTGTATATTCACAAGGAAATACAACTGCATTGTTCTGAGGTCTGACTCTGCACTTTTGCCTAATCAGAGCAATTTTCCTGCTTGTCATGCATAACATTACTACAGCTTTAAGCAATTAATTGGATAGTTCTGTACTAAGACATCCCCAAACTGAAGACTTGTGGAGCATAATAGATGAGCTGTCTGCATCAGAACTGCAGCCTTAAAGATGACAACCTGCAACGTCCAGCAAAATTTCTTTTTTGAGTGGCAGTCCTTATTGCTGACACACATTTGATGTATGCTAAGCACTATCAATTGCATGTCAGTTTATAGACTTTTAATTCTGCAGACTTTTCAGATTTGTTTTGAATTCTCAGTATGAGTTTTAGGATAAAGCCTCATAGACTGAGATCCTGCACACCTCTGCTTGAAGATTATAACCTCATTATAAACCTCATTTTGTAGCAAGTAGAAGCTGGGTGTCTTTCACCAACTTTTCTTATCCTGAAATGTACTATGGCTGTCATTATCTTGAATGAACTGAGTTTGTTTAAAGTACACCGTAATGATTTTGGTAGGGGATAGAAACAGATGGTACATCAGTAATGACGAAAAAAGTGATATGAAATGATCCGAAGTGTAAGGGTTAATTTCTCCAATAGCTCAGAGTGTTTATGTAAACAGCTCATGGCAAAAAATTATTTCTAAAAATTTCTGCAGGTACTGAAGAGAGAATGGTCCATTGTTGTAGTGCCTGGTTGTACGTGATTGACTTTTTGACCATGGATAAGAATGAAAAGCCATTATAAAGTAACAGCTATCAATCCTCCAAACTCAGTTGGTGTGTAAACCTCTTATTCCAAAACTGCTAGAAACGTGTGTGGGACATACTTAACCTGGATAACAAAAATACTTATACATATTATACACAACTGTTATTACTTGAGTATTTTTTTGTTATTAAAACTTCTCTTTTGAAAGTCGGCTAACTCTATCAATATAATGAGAAAAACACATGTTCTGAAGATGGTAAAGACCAACTTAGAGATCACGGAAGGTCAAAATTAGGGGTTTGTTTGCATGCATTACTGTCCAGTCTTTAATTAAATTTTATTATATGGATTAAGATTCTTTATTTACATTACAATGAGTGATAGCTTTCTCCATGTATTCTCATGAAATACACAAAATAGGAAAGAGTGATAGAATGCCTGTAACTTTCCTATGAATATTACAAAATCTGTTTATTTGCTTTCACTTTCAGACTTAGACGTCCATATATATGCTGGATTACATTCATGTTCTCCTGCTAACATTCTAATGCTGCTGGAGCAGTGTAATCCATAAACTCCATCCAAAAAAAACTCCAAACCCAACATAATTATTCTCCTCCTTATTGCACATGCTGATGGACAAGAACTACACTTCCATTTTACATATGTGCCATTTTTCTGCAAGTTTCAGATTTTTGTGACTGAAAGAAATCTTTATGCCCGCAACACCCACGATTAGGTCTACATTGCCATCTCTTTTCTTTAGAGGTTTGTCCTCTATAGTTGCTACTTTTCATCCAGGAAGAATTTACTTTACAGGGTCCATGTATGCCTTTTTTGTCTTGTCCACAAGTGGATAGGAGAAGGCTAGTAGTGGCAGGGAATGAACAGAGACATTTGCTTAGTGATTAGCTAAGCCATGGTATGAATGAGTTTACCTATTTCTACTTGCTCCTTGTCTGGATCTTCAAGAAAGCTGAAAGACAATCTGAAGAGACGCCATGTTAGTGACATTACCAAATATTTTACAAAGCAGAGTATAGCATCTCTTGCAGCATGCAAGAGATTTTCTGTGATGAAAGGTGTAAACATGTGGTATTGACATCCAGCATCACACAAACAATTATAGTAAGATAGTAAGATTCTGAATAGTATCAATTCTAGTAAAAAGGCATTTTAAAACCTTATAAAAATAGTTTAGGTATTCTAAATTAAGTATTTTAATATTTTTTTGTTGTAATAAGCGTGTTAATAAGTTCTGAAAATGATAAATCTTTTTAAGAGCTGAAAGACACTAAGCTCTTTACAGATGCATTTGAATGTGATATTGTTTTTTTGCTTTCAGCTTTTTTATCATAAATTCTATTAGCTGCATGGAAGATACCTTTCTTTTTTTACTTTCTTTTCTTGAGAAAGTTGACTGGCTAAAGTAATGGAGGAGGATTTCTCAGGGCTCTGAAGTGCTTAAGGTGACCTAAGCAATTGAAATTACTTGAAAGCCTTCCTGTGGTACAAGGAACCCAAGCTTGCAGATCCCTTGCTTTAATTAGTCAATAGTTTGACTGGTCAGTACGCACATTTCAGTAAAGGCTGTTGGGCAGTATTACAGTAGAAAAAAAAAGTTTTGTTGTCTATCACACTCCAGAATCTGTGTATGCAAGTGATTACTGGCACACCGGCTTATTTAAGTAACCATTGATGTCTAAACACAAGTACTGTAAAATAGAAAAAGCAGGAAATAGAGAAAACACAAATTAGAAATAAATAAGCTATGTCTTGGAGGAAGATACTAATGAAATCTTTTAGATCAACTTGAAATGAAAACTCCTGTGAATTGGTTAGCTGTGAATAATCATGGCAGATTTTATGACTGTAAACACTGCCATGAACAGTCCTTATATTCATTTAAGGGGACACAAATAAAATGTTCTCTTTGCTAAAAAGAATATTACAAACTTTCACTTTGAGGTGAAAGTCATTAAAATATACTAAAGTGATGAAAAATGTTATTTTTTTTAACCTCACTTTCTCTAAGTGGTGTGTTTTCGTGTTTAATGTTTGAAACTATTACTGTCAAATCATAACAAACTTCTCAGTTGCATAAGAGGCTGGGTATCATACATTGTGCTGTTAGTATTTTCAAAATAACCAATGAAATAACAAATATTTGACCTATTTATGGAATCTGTTAATAAAGGAATGAATGTTCCTCAGCACAAACATTTTCTATGTGTCAAGTCCATGAGCAAGCTAATACAACATCCCCCCAAGAACATTTTTTGTAGGGGGAAGAGGTGTGAGCAACTTGGATATTTAAGGGGATTTTCTGATATGCTGTTTAAGAGAAAAGCCCGAGAAAGGGAAAAAAAAAATTGTCAGACTTTGCAATAACAAGCAGCAATTTTTGCCATTACTCTAAATGTCTATAGTTAACATGCAATTAATAGTAAAGCAGAAGCTTCCCATGTCAGGATTAAATACTTGTAGAACTAATGCTTTTCTGAGGGGATGACTTCTGCCTTGCTGGCGTCACCTAACGCTCTGCCTTCATACGTTGTCATAATCTACATTTTGGTCCTCTGGCTTTGTACTGGCGGTATAGTATTTGTCATGTATCATTTCTTTCTGTTCCTGCTTCACAGGAGCAGGAGTTCAATCAAATCACTATTTTTATTTGTACATGTTGTTCTTGTCCAGTTGCTCTGTAGCACCTGACACTTTGCTTTTCCCCTTCCCCTTCTCTGTCTCTCTTTTGTAAAGGATTGAGTTGTGTTTTATCCCTTAATCCTTTCAAAATACTGTGTACCTTTCTAAATGATGGCAACCTTCTGACAAGGCAAGAAAATGAGAAAGCTGGGAGCCACATCAGGAAGACCTGCTAAGTCTGTTGTGACAACAGGGGAGAAATGCTCTGACTTGCTCCATTTAGGTCTGAAAGCACCTGTGCTGTTTCTGACAGAGAGGGACCTGAACTGCTGGTCCTGCTCTGTGCTGCCACTCAGTCCACTTCATATCGCTCTCCCTCCCCTCTTTCCTGTCTCTCTCTTCTCCCTCTCCTCATAACAGCTGAAGAAAGGGTAAAAGAGCAGAAGGCTTTACTAAGAATTATGCAACTCATATCAAAATAGACAAATTATCCTTCCCTGACTAAAAAGCAGAGAGAGTAAAAGAAATTTATTTGTGCTTGTGTGTGTCACAAGCACTGAGTTCCTGGGTTCCAGCCTGGATCAGGTGTTATTTTAGTCCTGAATTTGCTTTAAAGAAAAATATGCATTCTTTCTTTTTTTGGCCTAGTAAGGTCCTCATTTACATGAAGCTGTCAAGTCTTATGACATATAATGTTAATAATGCCACTTTTATTGTTTTACTGTGTGTCTGCTGCACGGACAATATAACACAAACTTACAATGCACAATACTCAGACCATTTGTTCTTGCATTGCAAGAATATTCTCTAGTGACATTCTCAGAATCATACTTTTGCCAATAGTGAGAACTATGGAAGAGAAAGCTTAAACTGAAGTGCTCAGTCAGTCTACTGATTCTTTTGCTGAGGAATAGAAAGACAGCTTCACACTAAAAGCATTATCATAATCTCAAAGATTTTTCTCAACCTGCAAGGTCATAAAGGGAAACCTGAACGTCATTTTATGATGCCAGAACTTAAATGATGAGCCAAATGGAATATATGAAACACACACAAACCGAGACACTGATAAACTTAAATACAGGCTTTGCTAGTGTTATTATAAGAAAAAAAAAAAAAAAAAAAAAAAAAAAGGTTTATTTGACTCCTTACTTTGTTTTTCCTTTTTCTTCACTGACCAGTCTTGCACTTCTAGTGCTGAAAGGTATTAAGAGGGAACAGCGCTACCATGTTCATTCTTAAGAGTAAAGCACATAAAATGGGTTATGAATTAGAAGTCCCAACAGCTTTCTTGTGATGGGTAGCTAATTGGATTTGTTTCATCTTATAGAAAGAAAAGATGAGACAGGAGGATGATCAGAAAACTTTTCAAAAACAGTAGTAAATCCAGTATTATAAATCAGTGTTTTTCTATTCTTATTTATGTGCTCACTCTAGTATATGTACTACCCCATGAGAGAGAGACTGTCCTCATAAAATTCCAGCTCAGGTTTGAAAATCCAGGTGTCCTGGATAAGCATAAAATTTTACGTGCACCCTTCTAAGGGAAAGTTCAAAAGACTTAGAGGTTTTGTGTAATTGGGATAAGCAACTAGAATTTCATGCTTATCCAAACAGTGTTAAAATTCTCAGTCTTTGAACTTTTCCTTAGAAGGGAGCACCAGAAGAAAGTTAAAGGGTTGGGAAGATGTGTACATAGAGGGGTTCAAGAAAAGAGAAAGTACGGAAAAAAGAGAAGGGGTAACTGTGTGTGTTTGTGTGTGTGTGAACTTGGAAGGATATTTTGCATGATAAAGAATATTTACTTTAAAGGCAGCAGAAAAGAAAAGGGTCATGGAAATATTGCACATATTGCACAGTGTTCTATAGGATCAAGTCTTTAGGTCCAACCTTTCAAAGGAGCTGAACTTAAATTTAAGCACATAAATATACTTGGTAAGTTTATCAAAGTGTTTCAAAATCAGTCCTTGTATAGTACAATAGACTGGGACCAGACATCAAATTCTGCTCTGAAAATAGAGATTATAATTATGGAGTGGTAACCTGATTTTCTTTCTTGTGTTGAAAACAACAAAATAATTATGGTACAACATGCTAGTAGAATAACTGCAGTTAAGGATTGCTTGTCCTTTAACATGTTTCTCACAAATGCAAATTGTTTGTAGTGAAATATGACCTTGATGATTATTAATCAAACCAGAAATTCTAATATAGTGGTTATATACTTATGTTTACAATGGCTAAATGAATGATTTCAAGTCAGGATGTAACAGGAAATAATAAATCAAATTAATGGAGTAAGAATTCTTTTAAAAAGGCAAGTGTATTCAAATCCCATGTCAAAATGAACCATGGCTGCTTTATCAAGCTCTATATTAGTTTGCCAGTCAAACTGGAATGTTCAATGAAGATTCTGCATCTGCTATGGGCTGAATGAGAGTAAAGAAAGGAATTTGGAAGTTTGAAACTATGACTTTACTGAAAACCCATTTAACTGAAATTAATTACATTTATTTTCCCAAGTAGTGTTTGTTCACAGCTAACCCTAATAGTGCCATCCCTTAAATATTCACTGAGATCCTGGTTCCGTTTTTCTTCATGTTGATAAAAAGGTTTTTATTGGATTCATTGATAAGAAACTTAAGCACCTTTAATGTTCAAAGCAGTTTATAACTCCCAGAAATTAAGCCGTTTAAAATCAGCATAAAAGTAATAACTCATATTTTTGAGGATACATATAAAGTGTGCTAGGTGTTATTAATTCTAACTATATAGCAAATCTGTGAATTCTCTAAGTAAAAACTCACAAATGTAAACTTTTATCTTGAGAGGCTGAGTCATCTGACAATAAATCACCACCATAGGAAAAGCCTCTGACTTTGAACTGCTTCTAGATGTGGATACTCTTAGTTATCTTTTTGTATTGCTTCAGTGAAATAATTTAACTGATTCTGTACTTACAACTCTGGTACTTACTGATTTTAAAATGTTAAGGTTTATGAGTTGAAATTTGTTACTGAAATTCACACGTGTGTGAAGTTAAAGTAACTGTGCCATCAACTCAGTAAATTAGGTAACATAACTTCACTTGCCTTGAGCATTGCAGACTCAAAGCCCACCTGAAAAACTCAAGAAATCAGTTACAAACAACCTCAAGATGCTGTGTCTAGACTGTGTCAGTGCTAGCTTGTACAACATTTACTTACATCTTTCTTCAGTAGTCCCTGCAACTGCAGGGGATGTGCTCTTACGTGTGGATTTATAAAACTGCTTAGGGTATTTAGGCTCCCAAATGTTATTAGAAGCCAAGAGAGTTTGGTTGTTTATCCACCAAAAGCAGACTGTGGACAGGGGAGTCCTTGGTACAATCAAGGGAGTCAAATCAGTTGATCAAAAGTAGGTGTCTACTGAAGGGATCTTCAGTGCACTGAATGCACTGATTTGGGGTTTAATTCAGTTGCCTGAAAACAAGCCTCTGTTTTCATTGTAGACAAACCAAGTTAATCCAGCCTGGGTTTTGCTGCCATCCCAGAACGATTCATCTGTCCCACAGGACCTGTGTCATATCTGCCTTATAAATATCTTACTTAAGCCAAACATCTCTAGGTGCCTATGTTTAGACAACCGATTTGAGACATAAGTCTCCATTGACAGAAGCTCAGATGCCCATCTCACTTGTAGAATCTTAGATACTGACTTCTAAATTTAAACCAACCAATGAATCCTACCCAAAATGTCATTGCAATGACTGTTTACTTCAGCTGTTACATGGTCAAAGAATGACTGTGATAGATAATCAGCAAAGTTGTTGTGTTACAAAGCAAGTGACATATTGGATGCATACACTGAAAAATTTCTAATGTAAAGAAAAACAAGTTTTGGTAAACAAGCGGAATATATCACCCCTGTTGAACCAAGGCTCGGGTAACACTGACTCAAATTCTGTACTGCTTCACAACTCACAAAAATCAACAAGACTCTGCAGATACTTTATATGCATGAGAAAGCTTACCCTTTTTCCCTGGGTAATTCTTTCACTTTCTTCAATTGGTGAAATTTTGAGAGCAAAGTAGGATGTAATGTGATATTCAATTATTACAGGATTTGTGGTAAGATTAATTTGGAGATTTATCTGTTTCTTGAATCTCATTTTCTTATTAATAAAAAGCTTTCTTCTTAAGATGGTAAAAGTACTTGTCCAGGTGCAACAGATCTTGCTTCATTTCACTTTGATAGTCTAAGTGCACAGTAAATAATTTAGAAGCAAGGGGGAGAATGGTACCAGATATTTCACCTTCTCTTCATTGTTCATCCCCAACTGTACTAAGTGAAGACAAACTTTTCAGCTGAAAGAATTTAAGTGTGCTGTTTCACAATTTTATTTAGCCTACAGTTAGTTGTGTTTTCTAGTTGTTAGTTTGCTGTTTGATATGGTAAGATGATCAGGGAAACCTGAGGTTGTTCTAGACACTATGGAATAAATATAATTCTCTACATAAAGAAGGTGTGTGTGATCTTATTACAGAAGATAAGACAAATAATGGCAAGAAGGACAGGGCACCCACTTGGTAGTAGTATTTCAGGATGATTCCAACTCCATAATAAGAAAAAGCCTTATTTTCTCTCATTTCATTTTCAGAGATGATTAGCTGAAGGGAAAGAAGCAGAGTGAGAAAGGAAGCATGGAGGTCAGTACGTTAGAAAAGAACAGGGAAGTGAGGTTTCATCCCAGTTCCCTTCAGGCTACTTGGCAGTCTTTGGTTTTTTGCAGATTTGACACTCCTGCAAAAAGTACTTTGAAGGGGTGTGCTTGTTTCATAACATTTTCAGGGAACTTTGAACATCTCTCCCCCTCAGCTTGCCATTGGCTCCTCATACTTCCCTGCAGTTGTTTATCTCTGAGCATCAAAGAAGTGGTTGTTGTATTGCTTACACTGTTTTCTGTAGTGTTTCAGACAGACGTCGTCTGACTGTCTCCCTATCTCATTGTGGAAAGAGGTGTGCAACTGGGACAAAAACTTATTAGTAGTAACAGTGCAGTGGTCCATTTTGCTTAAGGTATCTTTTGTTCCCCTGTTTTCCAAAAGCTTAAAGACCCTGCTAAGTTACTGCAACGACTCGACTCCTATAGTGTGGAAGTTTATCGCTGAAGATCTGTACCCCTGTGAGCTGGCACCTCCCTGTATTTCAGCATTGGCCTTCCCTCTCACAAGACAGCACTTGCATGCTAAGATGCTGTGGGACATCTGCTGTGATACAGATAATGTATCAAAATAGCATAGATGGAGATGTTTTTAATCAACAAGGAATATTTGACTTCCATGGTTAAATTACACATCTTCAAAATAAGACTGCCACATCAAATTCCACTACCTTCTTGAAAATATATCCCTATGGGAATAGCAAATCTTTGCAATACTCTTAGCAATAGACACCTATTTAATTGAATTTCACATTTGGGGTGAGGAGGGTGTTGCAGCCAGCAATGTTAGTAGCAGTTTTTTGGGATTTGGGAGTTGGCATGAGTAGAGTCCACTGAGGAATGAAGATATTATTCTCTGTGTTATGTTCCAGAGGAGTGGTCTGTGCAGTGGGTAGAGGACTGGCTGACAGACCACACACACCCAGAGGGTGGTGGTAAATAGCACTTTTTCAAACTGGCAACATGTAACAAGTGAGGTCACCTCAGGATCAATATTGGACCCAACGCTGTTTAATGTCCTCATAAGTAATCTGGATGATGGGATCTAGTATACCTTGACAAAGTTTGCTGATGGTACCAAACTGAGCTGGGAAGTAAAAACTTTGGTAAGGAGAGCCTTCCTTCCTTCCTGCAAGAAGACCTCAATAGGCTGAATGAGTGGGCTAGCAAGAACCTTATGAAGTTCAACAAGGACAAGTGTAAAGTCTTGCACCTGGAAAAATATAATCCAGGAGTGCAGCACAGACTGGGACCTACCTGGCTGAGGAGCAGCTCTGTGGAAAGGGTCTTGGAGATCTTGGTGGAAGACAAGCTCAATATGGGTGAACAGTGTACTGCAGCAGCAGCAACATAAACCAACAGGCTGCTAGATTGCATCAACAAGAACATCACCAAAAAAGATAAAGAAATTATTATCCCATTCTACTCAGCACTTGTCACACCACACCTAGAATACTGTGTTCAGTTTTAGTCCCCACTATACAAAAAAAGATGGTTACATGCTAGAGAGGGTCCAGAAAAGAGCCGCATAGGTGACCAAATGACTGGGAAGCCTGCCATATGAGGAAAGGCTAAGACTACTGTGTTTGTTCAGCCTTGGGAAAAGAAGGCTTTAAGGAGAGACCTTATCACCACGTTCCAGTATTTAAAAGGTAGCTGCAAAGAAGATAGGGAGTCCCTTTTTATAAGGAGTCACATGGCAAAGACAAGGGGTAATGGGTACAGGTACAGAATGGGTACAGAATGGGGAGATTATGATTGGGTACAAGAGGAAAGTTTTTCACAATGAGAACAATCAGCCATTGAAATAATTTCCCCAGGGAAGTGATGGATTCCCCGCACAATCCTTATGTGTTGTATGAAGAAATCTCTTTTATTGCTGTTGTTGTAATCTGAATATGCAATCTACTAATCTTAGTTCTTGCCCCTAGCTCCTGTATTTATAAGAAATCATGAAAAACTGTTCTCAGTTCACTGTCTTCTATCATTTTTGATTTTCTATTGTTATTTCCCTTTCAGTCATAACTTTTTCAAGATAAATAATCCTGGTCTGTGTATTAGTTTTTCTTCAAGATCTATTTTTTACCACTGAGTTACATTTTCATAAAGTTCCCAGTATATCCTCAATATTTTTTTATCTTGGGGTAACAGTAGGCCCAGAGAACATCCTCATGTCTGTGAATAAGGAAAGTTTTTCTCTCCCTTTTTTTAACATTAAGATGACTTGAAGTTAACCTGACATTCTATTGCTAAGTATAATGAGGTTAGTCTGTAGTTCTTAGCAGTCAGCAGTCACATAAATTTTATCACCTCATCCCCTTTCAGAAATGTTTACATTGCATAACTCTCCATGGCATAGCTCTTTGTCAGACTTCAGCTACAACTACTTGAGACAGTCACAACTGCTTACTGTTTCTTGCCTTTTAATCAGTTCTTGGTTCTGTGTGCAGATACACATTGTACCACTGAATATTATTTTAAGAACGTTTAATGAAGGACTTCATCAAATGAATCTATATAACTGTCTGACACTGTTAACATTCTCCTTGTTCTAATGAGAAATGTAAACATTACTTTATTTCGTATGCAATATATATCTGCTACAATCTATCTAATGTATTTCAGCATTATCAAGATAAATGATTTCTCTTTTATTGAATAAAACTGAACAGTATTCTGCTCAACTTAATTTTTATGTATCCAACAAAAAAGATTATGTCCTCCTTTTGCTCAAAGTCCAGAAGACATTTTGCCTCCTGCAGGTTCATAGTAGCTCCTAAAGAGAGGGATATCTGGGCCTGGGAGTTATGTGGGTAAGACCTAGCAAGTTGTTAAAGTTTCAGAGGTAGAAGTGGCTGCCAAGGGTTTCGAAAAATTTGCAAGAGTTTGCAAGAGTTTACCCTCTTAATAAAACCTTTTTTTTTCCCTTGTTTGTTTGATTGTTTTTATTAATTTTTCAATCTCTTGATTCCCAAGTACAAAGCTGATTAGTGACTTGGCCTTACAAGTTTATGCCCCTAGGACAGCAATTTCAGTAACACAGATCTGCCAATAGTTTCTAGCAAGCCACACTGTTAGCTGTAAGTTCATTTTAATAAAGTCTAAAGCCACAAATCCAAAATTCTTTGCTTCTGTTTTATTTTAGATCTGAATCTCCTTGAGAAGACTTTTTTTTTTTTTTGGTTGTTTGTTTGCTGCCATTGGCAGGTGAGCTAATATCCCTTCGAAGAAAGCAAAGCACATAATTACTTACATGAAAAGCAAGCTCTTTGGGAGAATTCACACTAAACCCACCCCTTAGAGGAAAATAGGAAGGGCACTGGCAATTAGATAAGCTGCACTTCAGACATGAACAAACACATTTATCAGGTAATTAGTAGATACTTTTCTAAGTATTTCTGGCACTGAAATCCAAAAGTAGTGCTAAAACAGGTAAGATCATCTGATGAGGAAGAAATGCCCTGTGGCTCCAACAGACTGCTAACTTGAGAGGGAGAAATGCTCCTGCATTGTAACTCCTTGTCTGCTTCAGACATTCAGTGTTCTTTGTCTTGAGTCTTTAGCCAGTGTTACTTATTCTCCTCTCATAAGCTGGAAGGCAAGAAATGTCAATCTCGGAGAAAGAGCAGCCTCCTGTGAACTGTCTGCTTTTTGCGGAGGAAAAACCCCACTTTAAAGAATTTGAGAGAGGTATTTTGGCCAGAGTGAGGTGAGGGAACAGACACACTGAACAAAAGCGTTCAGAAATAACTCTAGTTTACATTTTTTTCTTGGAAATTGGTAGTTGGTATACCATGCTACACATCGACTCCTCAAGTATTATTTTGGTAGAAGCTGGCCTACCAGGGAATTTACTACTGAGATGGATGGCCCTAAACAATTGACAGGGATCTCTGGAGGCTCCTGAAATTCTGTCTGGATCACAAGGGATCTTTAGAAACAAATCCCATAATGCTTTTGTATGGAGAGAGGAGAGTTAATGCGTGTGTAAGGTTAGGAAAGTTCTGACAGCTGGAGTAGATAATTATGACAATACTCATTGTCTGCTCTTTCCCAGTGATTAAAATAAGGAAAGATACTGCAGAAACACTGTAATTTCTCTGTTCACACACACACACACATATAAAAAGAATACATTAAGGATTGAATAACTAAGTGACTAAATAATCTGATGTTTCAATAATATGATGATTCAATAAATAAAGCATTCCAGGCTAGTCAATATTATTGTCAATAAATTTCTTTTTCAAAAGAAGCACTTGTGATATTTCAAGGCACAAGTTTACCAAATAGTCTTTGAAAAGTCTTCTCCCAGTAAGTTATATGCCTGTAGAAAGTTATTAGAAACATTTTTCAATGGTCAAAGTAATAAAACACAATCTTCTGAAAATTTTAGCACAGTCTCCAATGTTCCTGTTTTTTCCTCTGAATTTCTCTGGGTATATGTATATATTTGCAGACATGCACATTATATGAAGTACAGAATACACGCTCATATAATGGTTTACAACTGTAAGGGGGTTTTGACACTGGAAATGAAATTACATTTTCTCATGAGTTCAAGAACAGTATTTTAAGAAAAGACTTAAAAAAGAATTTTGATTTTTATTTATAACTCAGAACAAGCACTGTGCTCAAAAAGTATACACTATAAAAATAATGGTGATGATGTGTTTCCCGACTAGTCCTGTGATACACTCTAAGGTGCATTTTGTACTATGATGGAAAAGACATGCCATGTACTAAGTTGCAAACTTTCCTCCAAACTGCCTTATAGAGATGTTTCATTATTTGAAGATTTTAAAGATTTGAAGATTTGAAAATATCTCAGCGCATCTGATTTTAATCTTCTGTTGTATGATAATTGCCAATCACTGGTTGCACAAAAATGAGAAACGGTTGTACTTTTGGCACTTCATGAAGAAACATTTTCTCCAGAAAGCAGTTTTCAAAAGTCTTTCTTTCATGTTTACATTTGTAGGGTGAACATTAAATGAAATTTTGTAGTTCTCAAGAACTAACTCTACTCCATGCATGCTGCTGTAGTTTCAACAGTTATATAGCAAATACAATATTACTATTTTGCTCACAGAGAAGCTAAATTTATTAATGTTTGTAAGACAGTCTAAGAGCCACACGGAGAAGATGCTATGTAAGTGCCTAGCATGAAGGCAATGAATATTACTCTAGCTGTATGGCTTTATAGATAATTTAGCATAGAAATGCTTTAGTCTGACCAGAGAAATAAGAGTTACTAGAATGTTAAGGAAAAGTTAATGGTATTGCAAGACCCATTACCTCCTTTGCATGCATCTATACAGCCATTTTAACACATAACTTGTTTATTCTGCATTTTTATTTCCATTTTGGAAGTGAAATCACAAGACTTTATGAAATATCTCCTTCTAAATATTCAGCATAGTATTTGTTTAACATAAAGTTAGCTGTTTGAAACCTACATGTCTAAATGCACTAGTCATTTGTATTCTCTCTAAATCAGCACAGAAAAACATGCATCTCCTGAGGGCAGTGCTTCCTTAGTATACATCAAAACTGGGTGGGATGAAACACCTTATGGAGATGTCTATCTGCATCCATTAACTGTAGAGGGAGCCTATTTTAGATTATCTGTCTAGAAGTTAAAGATCTAGTAGAATCAAGGCTCTCCCTTACTGCTCTATTAGTGAAAGATGCTGCCAACCACTTCTATTATTTTTTAAAAAAGAGGGGATGATACCCCGACCCTACTAAAGTTAGTGATTCCACAAACTTCAGCAAGGCTTCCACTGCTTTACACTGTTTACATGAGTGCAAAATATCCAACTGCAGTCTAGTCTTTGACCCCCTTGAATAAATTTGTGATATTGTAAAGTTGTTTTACGAGCACAACTGCAACATACTGAAAACATGACAATACAGAAAGAGCTATAATCTCTGTAATGCTTGTGCTTTATTAGTGTGAGTGTTTATTTACTGCATTCAATTCTTTAGTTATACATTTCAAACAAATGCCTAAATATTTCATGCCTTTGTCCAGGTACCTGAAATACTGACAGTCTGAAATGAAGACAAAAGTAGAACTAGTGGGCAAGGACAGATAACTGGGGCCAGCTTTAAGCAGAGATGAGCACAAGTAAATGGCACTTGCCTTGCTGCAATAAAACATGAGTTTTGCCATCCCATGCATGAAAACCAGGTAAGTGACTTTCATATCTTAAAGATGACAAATGCAATTTTACCTGTGCTACTGAGAAACTGTGAGCAGGCCCACATACCATTGGAACTCAGTTTGGTTTCTAAAAACTTCCACATCCTGTGAAGCATGCTGATGACTGTGGGCAGGAGTAGACGCTATGTCTGACCTAGGCTGTCAAAGACAATAGTCAGACTTGTGGCAAACTAACAGAAAGAGATAAGAACTTTTACAGTAGAAGCTTTTCTATCTGATTACTAGAGAAAAATGCATGCCTTTACACATTCAGACAGCACTGAGCATTACTTATATCAAAAGAAGTCTCTAAAATGGGGAAATGTTCTTCAAAGACAGAAGATAGAAATGTCAGATGAAACAAGAATTGCTAAGGAGTTTAGAGGAAGCCTGTTCACAGAAGAAATTGAGCAGGTGATAAATACCAACCTCAACCAAAAAGTGCAACAAGAGGAGGTCTACCCAGTATTTTCTAAAGAAAGAAATAATCCAGTAACTTGCAGTGATTATGATAGCTCATTAGCAACCCAATAGATATCAAGGTGTGTACAATATTGAATACAGGTGGATGCAGACTTCTTTTGTTTCCATGTTATTCTGTCTAATATAAATAAAGGAGCAATAAAAAGCAGATAATAAACTCTTAGTTCTGGGGCCTGACACCAATGTTCACTCCTGGCTACTCATTCCCTTTCTTCAGCCTCAGGATGATGGCCCAATTTCTTTTGGAAATGCATCTATCACACTCTAACACATCCCTTATTCAGTACATTGTTATCTTTATTCAGCATTACCCTTGTTCCGCCCAAGTGTCCTTTTTTCAGTGTTTTAGAGGTTTCTTTAGTTGGCTACTTTGGTGAGTTTTCAAAGACATGGCATGTCACAGCACCAAGGCGAGCCTTGATGAAATTGCAAGTTGTTGGTCATAAAAATTATACATATATTCATGACATAAGAAGCTAATCCTAAAATAGAAAGTACTGGATGCTGTTAAAGGTGATGGTATCAGTTCAATCTATCCTTAAGCAAGCCTAGGTTCATAAGAATCTGTATGTTTTAGAGTTTTGTGTCCTAAAACAATAAGACTCTTATTATCTTAACCTGTAAACAATTTAAGAACAAACTTAGCATCTTGCAGAACATGCAGAGGAAGCATACAGTTATTGTAGTTGCCACAAGATCCTTATTATGTAGGAAAAGCTCACTTTTTAATATTTCCTACTGCTGAGAAATCTCAATAGCAGAGAGTTCTTATCATGGCTTTTGAGCTGATTTCCTCCCTTTTTTATCTGAAGCAGACCTGTCTTGTCTTTAAGCAATACCAATGATAACTCTCTGTTTTGGTGGCTATTTGCCTTCCATCTTCTTGCTAAGCTAGATGCTCTGAGAAACCCAGGGCAGTTATAACAGTCCTTTTTTGCTCCTTTAGTGTTGACTTCATGAGACTCTTTAATAGCCTGTGCTCCTCAGCAGCAGATTGCATGGGGTCAGGAAGGTCAGGATGATTTGCGAGCTCTTCCTTGTGCGACAAGTTAGTTTTAGCTGTAAATGCACTCAAATACCGTACTACGTGCTGAGGGCTTTCTGAAGTTGTTCTGCCCCCACACCCTGAAGAAGATGGATTGTTCAGGATCTGTGTGTGAGATGCCGCTGCTGTAGTCTGTCTTCAGCTCCAGCTCACATATCTCACCTCTGGGCAATGGCACTGTGTAATTGATGTTCAGTACGCCTCAAGGGGTTAAAAGATTAATGCACCACAAAGGTATCCTGTAAGCTCCAGTTTTGAAGAGCTAGACTATGGTCTGCAGTATTAGGTTCCATTAAGAGGTTAAAAAAGAAGTGGTACCAGAATGTGTATTAGGCCAGCAGCTGTAAATAGTTGAATGGAGTCATAACTCTCTGAAAGTTTTTGTTGCTTGGGTATATGATTTCATAACAAACACTGAGTAGGATTATATTTGACAGCAATATTTTGTTTAATACAGGTAGTGAACCACTGTGCAAGAATGGTTGTTATTTTAAGAATTTCAAAAGAATTTATGTAATTGTAAGCATTTAAAAACATAACTGAATCTAGAAACCCTGATTTCCCTGCTTAGGTTGCAGTAACTTCTTACAGCTTTAGTAAGAAGTTGCAAATATCTAGAGCATTAAAAAATTGACTCCAAGTGTATATAAACTTGTATGTACACACACACACGTGTGTGTGTTTGTGTATATATATGTGATATATATATGTATGTATACACACACATATACTTGTCACCCTTGTTTTTGATTTTTTCTGTAAATGATTAGCTTCGTGAACATTCTGTCAAGGACACTCATAATAGGGAGATAAAGTGTTATTGCAGTGACTGTGTGGAAAACTGAGTAACATTAAACTTTGTATGCGAAAGGATTTTTTTTCCCCAGTAACAAGCTTAGATTTCATATCTGATTCAGGCTTAACAATAGCAGTATAAGGCAAAAGAGAAAAAACCTCTTTATGTATATTCTGTTTAAATTAAGTGTTCTACTTTTTAAATTAGATGTGCAGAAGTTATTTCACTGAAGCTGGAAATTAGGTTCACTGAAAGCATTTGGCAATTAACATAAATATCATAGAGGATGATACAAAAAAAAAGTTTAAAAGTGGCATGACCTGAATAAACCATTAATATTAAAGCTGCAGTTTTTCAGATATTTAAACAATAGTGAACATCACCCTTCTGGCCTGTCTTGCTGAAGAAGTCTTCAATAGAAAAAGCGGTTTTGGTCTTATCTGAATCCATACTCAATTCTAACTATATTAAAATAATGCGGTCATATCCAGTATAATTTGTTTAGCATTCTCTGGGAAGTTCAAAAGGTTGGTTTAGAATAGGTATGCCTGGTCTCCAGCCTAAAAAAATGAAGCAAAGATTTTGTCACCTGTCAGCATAAAACCCAAAATTGATTAATTCCCAGATTGCCCAGTATATCTGTTCTACCTCTGCTTCTGCTACTGGTCTGCAGACATAATCCCCATTTATGTCAATGTTTGGTCTGGTTATAGGCAATTAAGTGCTTGTACAATCCAAGCACATTGGGAGAATTTTTCAGTTTGAACTGAAAGAACTTTCTATTTCTTTTCAGCATTTAGCAAAACTGAACAGAGCTGGAACTAAACTGAGCAACTGATCTGTGCATAAGAGAAACGAAAACACTGATCTCACTGATAACTATCGTTTAAAAGAGGTTATGTTTGAATTATGGGACACTTTTTTTTTTTTTTTTTCCTGGTTTCTGTAGAAGAGTGTGAGATGAGACCACATTTGCCTCTTCTTGAATTGGTTTGAAAATCCTGTGTTCAAAAATTCTTCTCAATGAGTGAATGAAACAAAATGGTTAGAGAAATGGAACAGAAACCTTAAGAAAAAAATAGGTGGGTTGAAAACAGGAACAAAAATCAGACAACGTGGAAAATTATGGATACTGCAGTATATTAAAAAAAGACAGCTAGAGAAGAAAAATTTAAAAACCCAACATATACAGTGCCATATGCAGTGCTTAGTGTATCTAGATGTATTGACATTTTCCTAACTTGTACAAGCTTACGTGTATCCAGAATTTGTTTATTTTTGAGAATGTATAATTTATTTACAGAAATATTCTGTTTTGGAGAAATTTTGGTTTAGAGTGGTTGCCATTATCCATTTCAGCATAGTGGTCCCCCTCAAGTTGACTCAGCTCCCACTTTGGTCCCCAACTGTGACAAAGTATCTTACAAGCACTTCCGACATCATAAAGTTCATGAATCTTCAAACACCACAAAATTTGACCATGTGAAAACCAACATGTGCTACTTTGTGGTAACAAGGTGAGAATCATATAGCAAGTTGCTAGAAACAATGGCAATTACACCGTAAGTTAATTAAACAATTATCAGGAGATAACCTGCCAGTGGCAGTGTGAGTCACATCACCACTATAATGCCAAGGGATTTTGCAATCTGGAGTTGACTGGTGTTAGCATTAACAAAGCACCAGAATACAAAAGTCTGAGAGAACAAGCCATGGAACTGAAAAAAGGTGACGGCCACAGCACTAAGTCAAACAGTGATCTCTGTGCAATCAGAAATCTTGTCTAACCTTGTCACACCATTTGTAAAACAGATTTTAAAGGCATCACTTGGAATGACAGGCTGCAAATTACACACAAAATGTAAAAGTGAATCTCAATATTAGCCAATGGTTAGTTCCTCACTTTTTCAAGCTTTATTTTATTTTCTCTTTTTAATTTTTTTCTACATTCTAAGAACCAATTTTAGCTTGCCCTAAAATTATACATTCATGTGACATCACCCAAGGAATTAAAAACATAAATCTTAGTTCATTTAAAGAAGTTAAACTTAGCTTTACCACAGAATTTAGTTCAATTGAAATGTTTGAGAACCTATCAACAGATCTCTCATTCGTTCACAACACATTGGTAGTAAAGTGTGTAGACTATAATTCTCTAAGTTTTAGAACCACATGAAGCTTTTGCAAATAAACCTGAAAATGACACAAATCCATTTCAGTATATACTCAGCATCAAGCTCATAGTAGCATCTGAATGCTTTGCTGCAATTTACAAATATTTTGAATAAACCCACATGAACCTTGGAGTGAAATGGGATAATAGGAATTATAGTATGTGCTTCCCTTATCTGTGGTTTGACTAAGCCTATACTGCAAACCCTGTATTGAGGGCTGTTTATTAGTATGGGTAGAGATGGTGCCCTATCTCACCTGGGACCTGCAGGCATGATTATAAGCAAGGAGCAATTATAATCAAATAAAAAGATTTATTAAAAAAATAAAAAAAAAAACAACAAAGAGCCTAATCTTTCAGATATTTGGGGTGATTTTATGGGGGTGTCTTCTGAGAACTGGCAAACCTTTCACATCCACCACTGAACTACAGAGGGAGAGAGTGTTGCCTTTTTGAGAAATTATTACCCCTGAGGCTTTGTGAATAGTAGCAGCTATAAGCATAATATAATAATAATATATAATGTAATAATAATAATAATATAATAGTAGCAGCTGGGGCTGGAGCTGGAGGAAGAGCGAGTACAGAGCTGGAAGAGGTGAAAGGAAGCTCAACAAAGGTAATGAGGCAGCTCAAGGAGGAAAAGTATGACTGATCTTCTAGGAACATCAGGAAGGAAGCTGAAGGAACCTGGAGGATGTTGAGGAGGAAGAAGCACCAGAGGAGAACAAATTTCCTCTAAGGTGAAGAGAATATAATGGTCTGTTTGTTCTTACTCCAGTGAGGAATATGGTGCTACTGCTGTCACTAATGGTTTCGTCACCAAAATGATACAGTGGTAATGGGAGCAAAAGTAGTTGTCAGACTTGAAATGAAACAAAGGACACAACAACAGCTTTCATTTCTATCTCTAGAGTCGCCACCAAACAAAACAATCTTGTTAATATTTTATTGTTATTAGTCATAAGTACAGCGAGGGAGCTATTACAAGTGAAACACTAGAACAAACTGAGCTGACAGTAAGCTAAAACAAGCCTGGGGCAACAAACTTTTTTTTTAGCGTCATGACTTTCTAGTTTCTGCTTGTGATGAATAATGTGTCAAAAGAATCCCTAAACTCCATTACTGATTATTAAGGTTGCTGAACAAATGATGTGGAAAACAATCCCACTTTGGTATGACTATTTGGAAATCAACATTCTCCTTCTGTTAAAATGTCCATGTTAACCTGATCTTTCAGATCAGCCACTGCCTATACATTTACCTTTCCAGATGAGGCTGAGCTCCCACAAAAAGGGTGCATGTATTTGGAAATTTCAGTGCTGAGAACGTGAACAAAAGTCTTTCTTTTCTCTGTTAATTTTTTGCTGTATAACAAGTTGAGGAAACCTCAGATTCAGATGGGAAAAGAATAATGCTGACTGCTCTCCTATTTAGGCCGTGTAAAGACCTGTGTTTACTTGCTGTTAATGGGAGTACTAATCTGAGAATTATCCTGACAACTGAAGGTCAGGTATCTGAAACCATGAGCAATTCAGAATTTTTTTTCTAGGCTATGCCTGTGTTTGTTGTGAGCTTCAGCCCACATGAGCTGTAAACTTTCAGTTCTTGCATGCTCTTACATTCATGTTTAGATCCTGAAGTTGGTTGGAAATGGAATTACAGGGGCTACCACATATCTAGAAACCAGAAACTCCCATATTTCATCTGGTGGAATACTTCAGAAATTTACTTGTATTTTGTAGTTATACCAGCTGAGATCATAAAAGATATTCTCTCTCCTTACAGACATTGACTTAGTGATTCTTGTTGACATGATACATAGTCTTAAAGCTATTATGTATACTCCATATAAAATCTCCTTCAACATCTTTATTTTAATGTTGTGAGAATAGCACCTGACAGGTCACATCTCCTTCACTCTTCCCTCCACATACAGGAGGGAATTACGACTGCTTTTCATGTCCTTTTGGATTAGCTTGCATACTTCACTGCAGCTACTCCTCTCTGCTGAATGCTGTGACTGGGAGGGAAGAGCAGGCTAACATTAGTGGGCATGGATGACTTAAAAGAGAGTAAGCAGCACAGATTTAAGTGCTTGGTAAGGAAGGGACATGTTTTTTCCAGTTGGAGGAACTGCTGTTCTCAGTGAAAGTCATCCCTTTCTATGAGCTTTTAGGGGAAGATAGTAATGGTTTTACAGTTTTTCACTGGTGTGAATATTCTTTCCAGTGTTATAATTCTTGTGGGGATTGAAAAGGGCTTCTCTGGGCAGAGTGAAGCTTGCTTTCTGAATCAGACAGCAGTGTGACTGTGGAAAAGATGAAACAATCTTGAGAAACCAAAGACATTTGAGGTAGAAGAATTTTTCATATGTCTCTTCAAATAGTGGGGTATTTTCATAAAATGAAAAAAGGAAAAAATTAATTGTTAACTTAAGAAGGGATCAAAAATAGAAAAATGAAAATTTTTATGAAAGCCATTTTCACATGTTATGAGAAATACAAATTCTAGATCACTCAAAACCATTGATGAACAATTATTCCAAGCTTTTACTCATTCATTCTGGTTACCCACAAGTACAGAAAAATTCATAGTTTTAGAAAAGACTAGAGTGACTAGAAAAGTCAGGGTTGGGAGAGAGAAATAAATCTTCAATGAATAAAATCAGATAAGCACAGCAATCTTAATTACATGCCACGTGGTTCAGCAAGGAAACAGGTATAGGTGACTGCTTTATTCTTACTTGCATTCTGACTGTGTTAGTAGACTATCACACAAATGAGTCAACAAATTAGCCAGTGTTTACCATTTAAAAACATATTGCTCATCCTTCTGTTTTAGGAAAGGTTTGGTTACATTTAATCCTGCTAATCTCTTGATTGTACAGAATTATTCCAAGGCACGTTGCCTTCCTCCCCGCTGAACTCAGCCAACATGACGCTATCTTGTTTTTCCTGTAATCAGAAGCTAATGGGGACTATGCAAACTGCTCCCTTCCCTCCACCCCATTCTTCTCCACCTCCCTCTGAGGCCATCAAACTGTGTAATCATTAGAGAGACTAATCAAGACAACAGGATTAAGATCCAGAAGCTCACTGTAAGCCTCCACTGAATAGTTATCTCTAAATAGGCCAAGAATAGAAGCGTGAGCAAGTCAAAAGTTCTCTAAGAAAATCACAGGTCAAATATGAAACAAGGATGTAACTTAGTTTTTGTTGATTACATCAACTTGCATGTGGGGCTTTGGCTACAATACAAATAACATGTTCATTTCTTTTTTTAAACGACACATATTCTTTCTGAAATCTACCATAATTTAGATTTGGTAGTTGTGCTGTGTTTCGTAGCTGTCTCAGAGTTATGTATGAATTCTTTTTCTATGTATATATAATGGTGGTCTGGCAGTAAGCTTTTATGACTGCTTATTCAGCAGAAGAAGTCTCAGAACCTGAAGTGTAAAGTGTATTAGACATATTCAAAAGCTTTGTGACATGTAAGAAATAATGTATATACTGCATAGCTTGAGAAGAAAAGGAGAATCGATTCCCAGTTCTCAGTGTGTCTGACAGAGAGCACCCATGTAGGAATACTATTCTTTCATTAAAATATTGTTTAAGCATGAAGAAATGAGCTCTCCGAAAGAACTGAAGGAAAAAAGCAAACAAAGAATCCACAGAAACTGGAGGAAAATAACTGTCATGTTCATTGGTGAAGATATTAGGACTAAATTGCAGTATGGATTGCCAGAAAATACTTATAAATTTATTTAGTTATTTATTCATTTTTAAAATAAATCATGTTTATAGTTGGCTATACTTCTAAAACACGGTGTTAATCTTTAATCTTATTATTAAAATAATAATAATATTACATGCATGCATATACATTTATACATAAGTAGATATTCAGAGAGAAAGAGAGAGAGAGTGTTCATGGTGTATGTGTGTGTCCATTTGTGTGAGACTATGAATATAAGTTACATGAACGAAAGACAGATTGACCACGTATGCAGTAATTAGTAACTAAATATGTGTACAGTGGTAAATGTACTGGCCAGACACCAATAAAACCCACAAAGTTGGTGTGACTTTTTTACAGTAATTAACTGGTGGTTTATTTTACAAATATGCCATAGTAATTCAATAAATTTGCTCATTTAGTACTAGGGATTTTCATTTGTAACTATCAAATATTTTACTGTGCACATTTGTGTCATGGATAATTTTGCCAATATGTTATATTTCACTCATTTCAACAAATTTGTTACACAAATATCAAGAGGAAAGAGTGCCTGGGATATTAGGAAACTATAAAGTAGCTGTACTAACATGTGTAGACATGAGAGAGTATTATAGGCTCTGCTGAGCATTCCTCAGAGGTGTTAATGACTTTAAGCCTGTCAAGAATGTCTCCAGCTTGTACAGCAAAGACAATTCAACAGTTTAATAAAAAGGTGTAACATTTCCTACAGGTGAGCTCAAGTGATCAAAGGATATAATAGAGCTTTTGTTACTTCATTCAAAGAAAGCATTCTGGAGTTTAACCTTTGCTTTTGAAGTAATGTCATCTTTGAATGCTAACAGCCTTTTCTAGGAAGGATTAAGTTGTTTGAAGTGTTTTTTGGTCTTTATTTAGGACCTGGCCTTGGAAACTAAAGAAAGTGTGGAGTAACGGGCTATAAATCATGGAAAGACTTTAAATAGAAATATCTAAAAGAGTATCTAAAACTTGTGAAGGACAAGATCAGGACTGGCTGGTTGAGTTTGATCATACCAGCCTTCCGTTCGACATAGATATTTAGAGTTTAGTCATATAAAGGAACACTTTTGGATGAGGCTATTTGTGAAATGGCATCAACTGGTCCATTTTTGTGGATATAGTGTACTTGCATTTTCATGCTGGGATAAAATGTAGCATAGGAACTGGATAAAAAACCTGGACTAGATAGCAACAGGAAAGCTAAAGCTATCTATAGAGGCCCAGTGTCTCCTCCAACTGTCTGACAGATGTTTCTGTTCTTGAGGCAGAGAAACCTTATTTTCTCTGAAAGCCTCACAGATGTCACTTCAGCATTTATATTAATGTTACCAAGCCCAAGAGTGTGGCTGCTGATGGTCTATGCAAAATAATCTTTGCATTTGGATTGGGGAATATGATATGGCTGGCAAGGAACAGTGACTTTTGCCATATTATTTTACTCCCACTTCAAATGCCTGTTAAAGTCCATGGTCACACATTCAATGTGCAGATGCAAAAGCAGAAGCCATAGCTTCACTGGATCTGCTTAGTTTTGCACTGTTCCTAATGCACACTCTCACTTTCTCATTCTAGTCACAAAAATGCAGCCCAGCAAGCAAAGCATCTTTATTTCCTTATGCTGTAATGGTACATGGCAAAGCACAGATACTATGCTTTACTGTAATGCAAGATCTGCCTTTTAAATAAATTCAGACTTAATAATGTGTAAGATTAAGCAAAATATATAGGAAGAATGAACAGAAGTGACAGCAGAAAAGAAATGTTGGTGCTTTATTTCTGAGTAATGAAGCCAGATAGGCAAGAATGATTAATTTTAGTAGTTATTACCCATTAATTGATTGACTTGGCCTGGAAGTACCAATATATCTCCATCCTCTGGCATAAGGCGGTTCAGATTGTCTTTCAAAAGCAGCTGCCTTGACGAAGAAAGTAGAGGGTTTTGGGGGATGCAGAACAGTTTTAGGGAAAGGTGAAATTTGTGGGAAAATTCAGAAATGGTTTTCAAATTTTGAAGCAACCAGCTGGGGTTGAGGCAAGCAATTGTCCAGATCATTGGTCCAAGTCATACCTTCAAAATGTGAAATGGAACAGCATGGAAATAGGTTGGAGAGCTATCTTTTAAGAAATCCCCCTTGTCTAACTTTTGGTTTTTGCCCCTACACCCCCCACAACATTCCAACACCAGGGAGCAGATGGTAAGCCTAGGGGGAAAAAAAAAAAGAGAGAGAAATTTTAGATTGCCAGAAACAATTGCATTTCGGTATATTTTAAAGTTCAGTGAGATGCCCTCTCTCAACTCACTGCCTTCAGGGAACATCTCAGTTTAGCCACAAATATCAGTTTACAGTTGGCACTGCAACTTCAGTTCAAACTAATGAGTCCCTGGTTGTGAATTAATACCTGTCCATTGTTGTGGCTCTGAGGTATTTCATAAATATGCAGTGGAATTTGTGTCTTTGAAGCATTTTCACAGAAATGGAACATAGATATTAAACATAGATAATCACCACTGCTGGTTTGGGAAGGTGCAGGCTGCTGGGTCAGGACAACACAAAGCTCTGCTGAAGAGCTTTCCACCCAAGGATGGAAGGTATGCTCCAGAGATGTTGTAAGTGAAAGTCACAGATAAAAAGTGGTCCGATTCAGAAAACAGAACTCTTCACAGAAGTGATTTTTTTAAGAACACATTTCATAATGACTTTCCAACTTTCAGTTTTTGTTTGGGGAAAGGCTCATTTCCCTCATGATAAGAATGATCTTGAAGTGAAGTTCTTCAGGTTTGTCTGGAGCTGGATTGAATCTTCAGATTTTGTGGAAGAAAGTTCCAGGGCTTTTTCAGACAACACAGTCTAGGAAGAAATGTCAGGAGAACTGGAAGAGGGAAGGTAGAACATCATGTGACTTCTCTGACTGGTACAAGAATTATGAGGCTGTTCAGACATACGCATTTCACCATTTGGGGGACGTAAAAGACAGATGAGGTGAAGAGTTCTAAAAAAACTTTGCTGGGCATCCAAATGTTGCTCCAAGTTTCTTATGCTATATTCTGAGTGTCATGAAGCTTTTTACTGTGACCTGCCTTACATCAGAACACTGCCTCATATCTTTTGTGTAATATTTTCAATCAATGACAACAGAAAAAAATGTCCCAAGGCATTTGACACAATGAACATTTTATAACTGAATATAGTCTTTCTGCATACTATCATCTAAAGCATGTATATATACTTATGGAAGAACATAGATCATTCAGCAATCTGTTCAATAAAACTATGGACAGTGAATGTTATTTTTATAGTGAATTTAACATTTTTTTTTCCTGAATTCTGTGACTTTTCTTTCCTGTTCCTCCAGCATTTAGACCAAAATTGACCTTATTCAGTTTAGGTACTGAATATGTCTTTGATACACTCATGCAGACAAGAGCAGTTGAATTTTGGGAGGGGGGAAAGAGTTAAAAATTTAAGGACAAAAAATCTCCAAATTTAAGTTACGACCATATCATATGTAGACAGATATTAACAGGTGAAATAGATTATGTTGAACGTGTAGCATCTCTGCCATAGAAATATATAATTTTCATAATAGATTAGAATGATGAGGGAAAATTCTCCTGCAGCCTGAGGGTGCAGAATATCACTCTAAAAGACTTCCTTATAACACTTTTGTCAATGCCAAATGGATTACTTGCCAATGCAGACATGCTAAATACTGGAGTGTAAGTATAATACATATCCATGTGGATATATGAAAGATCAGAACACATGTATCTCCTAATTAGTGGTCCATGGGAATGAATCCTTCTGCAGTTCTCAGAAAGTCTCAAATATTTTGATTGTTAAGGTCTTCTCCAATCTACTGTTATATTCTGTTTAGGATACTTATTTTTTTGTGTTCCAAATACACATTGCCCAAAATATCTTGGGCAGCTTATCCAAAACTGTTCAGTTGAAATTCCTGGTCTTTGAAGAGGAAAAATACAGTATCTTCATTTTAGACATCACTTTGTTTCTATTTCCATAATGATAGAGAAAATAGCCCTCTACAAACTTAGAAATAAACTAACAATTACACTGCTCTTAGCTACAATTCTAGTTTTTGAGTAGTGTATCAAATGTAGTAGTGGTAGTGTAGTGCTCAAATTAAACAAATGATTTGTGCTATATAACTTTCAGGAATCATGTTGTTTTAAATTGAGACATCACTAACCAGCATATCACTACATGATAAAGTTCATCTTTATGAACTCTGGGTGTGTTTCAACATCAGTATATATTTTTGCCCGCTTTATTAAGTTTGGAAGGCTTTTTATGACAAGAGACTCTTTATCCTGTGAAATTATTTGAGGGAATAAAATGAACACATATCCTGAGTGAATGTGTTTTATAGGAATAAATTCATGCTATAATTTTACTTACAGAAACATCAATGAACACTAAGCAGTGTTCACTTCTTTGTATCTTTACTGATAAATTATTGGAGAACTGGACGATGTTTTGGACCAGACAATGGCAAAATCCTGACAAAGAATTTTAAAATTTCCTTCAGGTCCACTTGTTGAACTCACTATTTGCTGATTTTACAACTGTGAATGTGAAAAATGGTGTTTTATATCCATATGTTTAATAAATCTTATGAAAATTATTTTTTTTTTCTGTAGTAATTTTCTTTAAAATATGCAACAGGGGTATTTTGTTAAGAATTTTCTACTCAGTGTCAGAGTAAATAGTTCTACATTAAGGAAGTTCAGATAGCTATGCTTCCTGTAGAAAAGTAAATTATCTGACTGGAATGTCCCACTTTGTACACCAAATGAACATTTTTTTTGTCCATTTTGCTGATTCTGCTGGTCACACATTCTTTTTCATTGTATAATAGAAATAAAGTGTAAATAGCAAAATATGCTTGGTAAGCAGAAAAATCTGCATATCTCCAACTGTATAATGTAAGACCAACACTTAAAAATCTTAATTTAGTGTTCAGTGTCTAATGGAACATTTAAGGCAGAGTGAAGCTACTGCCCTTATTAACAGCAAGAACTGTGGGATTTTGTTTTGCTTTACCTAGAAATTGTGAGGGTTTTTCCCTGGCTGTTTTTTTTTTCTTTTTTTTTTTTTTTCCCTTTTTTTCTTTTCTTTTTTTTCCTTTTTTTCTCTGAGTGGAGTTCTAAGGAAATCTAATGGAAAAAATGTTTGGTCAGGCAGGAGAACTGGTGAGAGCTGCTGTCTCAGTTTTTTTCTTCATAGCAAAAAAACCTTAAAATTTGGGTGCAAGTGTGAAATCAGAAAAATTTAGAGTTCGCTTACTTTATTCACATCTCTACTAGAGAAAATTGTTCTCCACACATTAGAAAAGTAGAAACTTTCTGGCTTTGTATACTATTAAGATGTGCAGGATCACACCTGAAGTATTTTCTCATTGGTGAAATTCCAGATTTCCATGGATATCTCAAATGGATTCTTTTGAATCTGACGAGAAAGCATGAAGAAAACCCTAAACTCATCTTTCATTTTTTTAAAGCCCATGCTCTGCAGGCAGCACCCTATGTGTTTTTCTATTGCATGAAGAATTTCTTTCATATCCTATCATCCTATCTCTTTTCCAAATCAGCATCTTACATAGGAAGTTTAGTTTAGTTTTACAAAATTATATGCACTGAAATTGTTTCTGGACATTGAATGGGAAAAAAAAAGTAATGTACATGGATCTTGTTTCGTAGTTGATTTTGTGATTAAATATTCAAAATTTGGGAATATTTAAATGTAGTGGTCTGTGAGACAAAATATGTATCATGTGCATTTGACATTGTGCAATGCTTATGTGGAACTATAATACTTTTTTCAATGTTACAGTTAACAGATCTGTATCTGTTTTCAAACTTTTCTTTTTCATTAGAGCCAAACTTTGTCAGTTCATGCTTCAGTTATGGCCTCAGGTTTTGTGTCAAATGAAGTGTGATAAATGAAATATATGATATTTCCAGATTACTTTCTTGGATGTCTAATATTCTTTGTGTATGAAGAAAAACTGACCAAATTATCAGAAAGTACTAACAAAATTAAATTATCTCTCTGGCTCCTTTTTTCTGTTTGGTTTTGAAGATTGTGATTGGTCTTTGCTTTGATGTCCATGTTTTTAATAATTCTACCTGCAACTGTTCTGCTGGGTCTCATTAACTTTCAATTTGCATCAAGAATCCATTCCCATGCACTATCAAAGTTGTATTTAACAATGTAAACATTTAATCTTATATGTGTTAGAAAACGAACCCTAAAGAAAAGAAGAGATCTGGCACTTCTGTTGTTAATCATACCTTCTCAGTTCACCTCTTAGGGGAGAGAGAGAGAGAAAATAAAAGTGCATTTTAGGCCTTCCTATGGAATCTCAAGAGTTTTAGAGGAAGGACTGCAGGCTGAGTGAGCATACATAATAGGTTATAATTTTCCTATTGCAATTTAACGGTGCTCTTAAGATATTAATTTATGCTGATACTATTAAATTCCTTTCCAGTGTTACTTCTGGGGAGTTTGTGGTAGGTTTCAAACAATGATTTTAGTCCAATGCATTTCATCACTGCATTCCCTTCTGGTAAAAATAATATTTTGGAAGAAATAATGGTACAGCAACATCAATAATTTGCCAATTGCTAAAGGAAAAAAAAAAACCTGCAAGTCTGACCTGTGGTGTTTCCCATGCTAATTTAACTGCGTTGCGTCATAAAGTGGAAATAGTACCACTGGAATTTGAGGATAAACTGTGACACACTTTCTTCCCTGTGGTATGGTCATGACATACGACTGTTTTTAACAGAAATGCCAGTAGCAGCATTCAAAATACAAGTGAAGGACCTTGGCCTATATTCCTGGTCTTAAACAACCTAACAACATGTGAGTACATCAGCCTGGATCCATCTGGTTTTCTGAGTTGACACATACTCCAGAATAAAAGACTTTGTTCATAGAAACATAAAGATACCTAGGGAAGCAGACACTCTTACTTAGGGGTTGTAGTTGAAGCCTGTTTCTGTGAGGAGAACACCTCATCTTCTTTTGACTGGGTGATGATTTAGTACTTACTGATTCCTTCCTGGGTTAAAGTTATGTAATATCATGGTGAGGGGACCAAATGGTCAAGAGTAGATGTTAGTTTTCCTAGAAAAGTTAAAATCTGGGGTCAAAGAGTTTGAAGCCTGGAAACCAGTAGGCAGCAAATCAGGGAACTTACCATAGAGATCATGAGTTTTGTTGAAACTGAGGTACATCCCCTGAATGTGCTGCTGTTGGACAAATTTTTCCTTTCTGACACCACCCCTCTCTCCCAGCAAATAGCAAAACAAGTCAGATAATTTTGGGTGAGCTGAAGGTAAGCATTTTTCCTCTTGTTGCAAGTTCTTTTTACCATTGAGGAGGCAGGAGACCATCTTACAATCCCTCCTGTCGAGTGGGACAAAAGTGCAGTCTCAAGACAGCCAAGCACAGGACCACTCCAGCTTGATGAGAAGGTTTTGCTGAGTCTAAACCTAAGATGATGCCACTCCTTCTTTGTGTGAGGCAGTAAATTCTTATAATGTAGAACTGCAGGCTGTAGTTGCTTCCAGTGCCGAGGGATAGGTTTCTCTGGAGCCTCCTGTGTATCTGTAACATCTGTCCAGGTTATTAGGCTTCTCTGCTCAAGGAGGGCAGGCAGCAGTACCCAGAAGTGCAATTTCCTAGCTGCTTTCACCCCATTAGAGCTCTGAAGGAAGGTCAGCATCTCCTTTCTGTCCCTTCCCTAGTCAGTCTGGACTCTGGTGGGGACGCTGATAGTTTGCAGAAAGGTAAAGTTCTTCAAGATATGTTTATGACATACTCATTTGCAAAGTAGGATAAACTAATCTTATATACTTTTACTTGCCTTTCTTAATGAGATTTTTCAAGGTTCTGCAGCCTCTAAATATGGAACATCAGCAGAGCATGTCACTGAGGTCACATGCCCCTCAGGTGAGGCTGAGGTGCTGCAGACCCCACTGTATCTTCAGTAAACCACATTTATCCTCTTTCATCAGTCAGGTTCAATAGCAAACTCAGTTTTTAAAATAACAGTATTAGCAATTGTTTTGTGCCACAGCTACAGTCTTCTAGCTCAGTTACAACACCAGCAATATTGCTACTGTTCATAATGTGAGACAATTCAAACCTTTTCATACTAAATACCAAGAGCTATATGGTTGTTCCACTTGACAGAGGCCTGTAGGGCTCAAGAAGTTGGATTTAAGTGCCTTATCCTATGACATGCGATTTTTCCTGGTACAGAATCTTTTTTTGAGAACTGTTGGCTGATTGTAGTCTTGAGATGTTGCAGATTTCACTAAATGTAGTGTTCTGGCATAAGTCCATTTTGGGTCATTGGGAGAGGCAACTTGGTTTAGTTGGGGGTGTCCCTGCAACTGTAGGGAGGTTGGACTAGATGACCTTTTGGAGATCCCTTACGGCCTGGATGATTCTATTCTATGATTATATCAGGAAGGCAGAATAATGCTGCCGTGAATTTATTATCCTAAATTGCAATGTTCCTTTATACTGTTAAACAGCTCTTCCTCTGCAGGCTATATGCTAGATGCTGTCCTTCAACAAGCAGTCTCCAACTGATGTTTCCAACTAAAATCCAGGTAACATTAATGGGATTATGGGAACACAAAGCTGATAAAGTTTGTAACATGCTTGGGACCTCCTAGGCTAAAATGTAAATGTTGAAACTCAAAGTTTGAACCATGGCTTACAAATTCACAAACCACTTGGGCTCTGTTTTTTATTTCTTTATATATAACATTTTTTTCTAACCAGTGCTAGTGTACCTTTTGAGAAACAATGATTTAAAAGTACTTGCCTATATACTGTTTTATCTGTTCTTAGGGAAATTGAAGTAGGAGGTACTCCTTCAAGTTGGGTCATTCTAAGGAGCTTTTTTCATAGCTTCTCTCAGACAAAGTAGGGCAATTCTAGGCAATGTGAGAGAATAAGGGGAGATGAGAGACACTACAAAGCTTTTCACCTGGAGCAGAGGATTTTATTTTTTCTCCCATAGTTATGTTAAAACATGTTCCCAGCTTCTGTGATTTTTCCTAATCCTGTATATTCCTTTCAGCTGTTTCATCATGCAGAGCATGTTTACAGACAAGATAATGTAACCAGGATCACTAGCTGGTTATAACAGTTATTCCCAGATCTGTACATAAGTGAGGATAAACTGAAGAGTTTATTTTCTCAACAAGATTCACTGTGTTGTAGTTAGATGGAGTAGGTTTAGTGTGTTGTCTTAATCCAATTTTCAATCAGTCCTTATAAATAAGATATTTATTCAGAAAATCCATTGCAGTGGATTAAAATCTTAACCGTTTGAGTCACCTAGCATGAAGACTGATTCACAGAGGTAGCCTTGAAAATATTTTTTGGTAGTATATAAACATTTGAAAGGATATTTATGTATCTTAAACCAAGATAAAAGAATAGTCTTACAGTATAAAAATTTGAACATAATGTCAGAAAATATTTGAGTGAAAACTAGTAATATAGATACTAATTAATTATTCTCATATGTGGGAATAGTAATACAGTCTTTCCAAATGAGATCCTCAAAATAATACTCACTTAGGACTTTTAATAGGTCAAGAAAAGCTACTGACAACTTAGGGCAGCACTTTCTTGTACAGACAAGTGATTGAACTAGCCCTTTGATCAAACTAATCTTTCTACCCCAAATTCAGAGTCACTTCTGTTTTTAAAATGTCTCTAATAATTACATTCTCTCCTGCTGAAATATCTTCGTCTTTTTTTTTTTTTTTTTTTTTTTCCTTTTGGTCAGGTGTTCTATCGTTCTGCATGCTAGAAATGAATTTATGTTTTATTCTGAAGATTTTTTCTGTAGAAGTTTATGACAATTAATAGCTTATGACATTTGTTTTGAGAAATTTTTAAAAGTGTCAGCCATATTAACAATTGTGCTTCCCTCTCAGAACAAATTAATATTTTTCTCTATATAACAATCAAAGTTATGCTCACAAAATGAAGAGACATTGTGGCATGTTTATCAAAGAAGCATATTGTGTTTCTCGGTCCCAAAGCTCTGTTTTTTAGGTAGCTTCTGCTAAGGGTAGGATGTGCAAAGGCACCTCTGGGGTGCCAACAAGGGCATTCTTGTAAGGGTCATGAAGGTTGCATGTTAATCCCTTGCTAACCTTGGCCTTAAATACTTGAACAACCTAGCTTTCTTCCTGCCATGCCCCAGTTTGGCAGCTATGACCTGCCTGTTGGGCGCTGAGTGGGGCCGGGGAGGGACATGGGCTGCAACCACCCACAGGACCTGACAAAGCAAGTCCCCATCCCTTAGAGGCAAGGTATAACTATAAGTATCTATTCAGATTTGGAGTCAAAAGTTTGACCTGTTAAGCCATATAGCAGACAGAAGCAAAGTTGCCTTTGCCAAAGAAATGTCATACTGTACATCAAAATGGGAAAATATGGGATTTCAAGAAATTATCCACAATTCCAGAAATCATTCAGATATTGCTGGGTGCTAAGTTTCAAGCAGGTCAAGAGGATATACAACCAATATCCCAATGAAGTCAGTGGTAAAATGCCATGCCATTTTTTTTGATGCATCAGAAAATCCTTCTTCCCAAAGGTAAACTAGATTTAGTTTAGATTTCAACCTTGTGTGTGTTGGTAACAATAGCTCTTGCTTTTCTTGTACAGACTCTAGACTAACAGATTTGACCCTTTTCTGTTTTCTGTCTGCCTGCTCTCTTATTCTCTTGTCCAACAAGTGAAAAACTTTTTGATGTGCAGTCAGCAGTCTGGTATGTGATATAGCAGAGATTATGCGAGTAGCAAACCACAGCTTCAGAGGTGGCATGTGAATAATTGCTGTTGAGCTGTTGGAGATGCCAATCTGGCACACAGGACGACGCCTGCTGAAGAGTGCAGCCGTGCTAGGAAAAGTCATCATTCCCTTCCTCGTTTTTTCTGAATGCAGGGTGGGGAGATTCCAGTACTCATTAGGCTTTTTGTTCACTATCACTATCACTCATAAGCAGCTGTCACATATCGTATTTTCCATCCTTTCAAGCATCAGATGTGGTACTACTGAATAGCTGCAGCACATTGATTCTGGAGCGGTGGTTACGCCGGGTTGCTGAGTGACTATTAGCTGTGGCAGGTCGACAGACTTCTTCCCAGTAGTACTCCTAAGGGGGTCCTCAGTAAAGAGGAAGAACGATTTTTGAAGTTTCTTTTTCTATCTGACTGCCAAGAGCTTCCAAATATAACCCCTATTGCTCCTGCTATTAGAGCTGAGGCTGGAGCTACGCGCTTGGGGAGCGTTTGCCGGGCTCAGCGTGGATCCTGGCATTTCAAAGCTATTGATGCTCCATGTGTAATTCAAGCAGAAAAGTACTTACACCCCTTGCCCTGCAGTGGGCTAGGCCAACTGTCCTGATGAATTTACAGGCTTTAATGTTTCACAGCTACTTAACATTAAGCATGACTCCTTCTGACCCACAGCCAGGAATGCAGGCTGGAATAACAGGGCGTTCAGTGCCTTACCTAATTGGTAAGGCAAGACAATAATGAGAGTAAAAGAGATGCGAATACAGATCATGCCTAAATGAACACAGCGGAGCTTAACCAGCAGGAATAACTACTATCTTGTGCCTATTGTTCACATAACATCCTTATTTTATAAATGCAGCTTCCTATCAACTCTTCAATCACACTTATAAATGCACAGAAAAGGACGAGGGCAGATGCTTGTGACACAGTAGGGATGGCTGCACAACATAAGCTGCTGCTGTAGTATATCTTCTCAGAATAAGGGAAAAAAAAATCCTGTACACTTTTTTTCTTTTTGCCAAAGGGCCCAGTGTAGAACGCAGTTTTTTTAAAAAGTGGCCAATTTAGCAACACAAAGGAAATAAATATTCATCTTTGTACATCTAAATTTACTTTAAAACTGACTCTGCAGAACTAAGGTCTCTATAACTCTTGCAAAAGCAATATTCTAGCCTTTTTTGGATTCCTTAAAAGTGCTTATCAAGATGAATGAGAACAGTGGTGTGTAATTTCAAAAATGTAATTGCTTTTCTCTCTAGCTTTTTCTAAGCATTTTCAAGGTCACCCATAAAAAGGGACAGATAAACCTATAATCCAAGTCTTCTCCTGGTGTTCCATGCTAGTGCGTATTACTCTGTGAATAAGTCTTGTAACTTGTTCATTTCTACTTCCCCCCTCCCCTCAAAAGATAATATAAAACTCCTACAAGTTTGCATATCGTGTCATAGCATTAAAACTCCAAGCGAGTATGAAGAAAAATATACTTCCATGTAGTTTGAAGAACAGCCCCAAATGAATTTTTAAAATGTATTTCTCTGTCATCTGCAGTGTTTATGAGCTCTGTTTTGCTTCTTCAGTCTCTTACATAGAGAATGGGCCTATTGCGAGGGGCTGCCAAATTTGAGTTCACATTCCCTGTGTTGGTATTTGCAGGACTGCTTGAGAAGGTGATTGCCTGCTGGTGACCATTACACTTCTGTGGAGAAGCACACAGGCTTGAGTTGCATTTGAGTCTTCTCCTTGCATTGGTGGCAGAGAGTTATGGACTTTTGTTCAGGTGGTGCTGGTTCTTTACGAGGTGCTGGTTCGGTCTTCTGGAGTTTATGTGTTCTACCTGTTTTCTAAACACTTGCTTTGATTTTCTTAGACAGCAAGACCCCTTTCTTAAGGTCATTTTAAGAGATAGGGAATCTAGGAAAGCTGGTGACGTTCTCACCATGTAACTTGCTTGTGATTTGCTTCTTTTCTGTTAATCATCTATTACATAGGAAAATCTGCTTCTAGGATGAGCCACCAGATGCAGTCACACTCTGTGCAGAGGTTTCATCCTTACCCCTCATCTGTCCTTGACACTCTGAACCTGTGGCAATGTGGCATTGGTGAAGTTGGCCCATCAAGATCTCTCTAGCTGCCGCACCCCACTCCTGAAAGATGAAGGTGTCCTGCTCTCCCTTGCAGGTTACCACACAGGTTATCTGGAAAAGCAAACCATGTAAATACTCATTGCAGCAGTTCCCTCAAGCCCTGTAGACCTCTCTTCTGAAAGCTGGTGGAGGGAAGACAGGAGCAATGTTCTTGTGTCTATTCTTTTAGGACTTGTTGGATTGTTCCAGGAGGGATTTAATTTTCCTTGTCCTACCAGGGCAGAAGAGCTTTCAGAGCATCGTAATTTTGCAAATATCTGGCAATGTTTTGTCAGACCTGTTTCTGAATAAACATGAATAATAAATTCAACTGTTTTGTACACACATCAGTTTCTCTGATGCAGTTTATGTGATAAAGCCATGTAGGAAACCTGAAAAATTGGGTAGGAAGGCAAACTGGATAGAAATAGAGAAGTGGAGAGTATCCCACTCTGATCTACCAGATCTACCAGAAATCTGATTCATTAATCTTCTAGACATACTGGAAAATCCCATCTATTTAAATAACCACAGGAGAATAGAAATGGTTGAGGGTTCTGTGATTATGATTGATCTTTGTTAGGTAATCTATGGAAGACACTCTATTAAATTAAGTTGATCGACAGTATTTGAGTTCGTAATGTTCAATTAGTTTTTTTAAGGGTTCAAAAGTCTGGATTGCTGTCAATTAGCATTGTTAAAAATGGATATAAATATGTTCCACAATAGCAAACTGAACTCTGACATTTTTGTGAGGAAAATTATTTCTAAATCAATTATTCATAAGTAGTTCAAATTATGATGAAGTTTATTGCAATGCCTACTCAATAGAAGCTGGAGAGCTTTTGAGAAAAATGTTTTTGAAGAGCTTCCTTGCCTCATTTCATGGTAATCCTAAATTGATAACTGGCCAAATTGCTCTGATTTTCTGTTGTATTTCATTGTTTTTTCTTATGTGCCTTATATTTAGATTTAGATTTAATTTATAGCATAAATTTCATTTATGGAATTTGGCAAGGGTAACCCAAATGATTCTCTTCCATTGTGGCTGTAGCCAAGGGGAACCTTATAAATTGAAACTCTCGATAATTTTTAGTTTTGTTTTTTTTTTTTTTTTTAATTTCCCTGGGAAGCTATTGCTCCTTCTAAACAGAGATTTAGGGATCCCTGCAAGACAAAACCTTCATGGGTTGCTTTAGGAGTGTGAGGCCATTATCAGTCATCTGCCCTTCAGAAAGCTCTCTGTCATTCAGTCTCAATCTCCATTTCGAGGTCTGTAAAATTAGTAGTATTTCAGAAAGTAGCAGTAAGTTGTCCTTGTGTCTCACGGCAAGTACTCTAATGACAAAATAGTGCCAGTGGATTTCTGGGGACTTTGGACAAAAAGATCAATAATATTGCAAGAAAAGAGGAAGGCGTCATCGTAGCTGTAGCTATCATCCACTCTGACCCTGGTCATGTAGGAGTGAGAATCTCATCTGTTTTGTCTAAATTCCTCTTAGTAGAAGACAGGGTTTTTTTAAGAACAACGGGGTTTGCAGGGAATGTCTTCAAGGTTGAGCAGGGACTGAACTGTTTGCATTTCATGTATTTCAGAACATTCAAAGCTATTTCCAATGCATGGAAATTCTTTCTTGTCCAGGCTTGGAGAAAATTGAAATTTCCAACTCCATTCAATCAGCTTGGCTGAAAAGCAGCTTTTGTCTGAGATGTGTCCCATGTTAGCTGGTAGTATGTTAACCCTCAATAAAGAAGGGACAAGACACTGATATTCTGTCTCTTGGATATTTGTCTGCCTCCAAAATCAGATGACACAGTGCACCTTCACAAGCCAAATGAATCAATTTAATTATGAGTATCTTGAGGGGTTTCATTCTATTAGAAAGAGACTGCTTACATCATGCTTTTCCAAAATAATCCTATCAGGGCATTTACTCAAGCAGATGAATCTTGAGCTGTCCTCTGGGCTTCAAAAAATATGTAATAACTTGCTGTAATAATATTAACAGAGAAGTGGGTAAGGTTCAGTTACTAACACTACAGAATCCACCTCAAACGTTGTTTTGTTTAAATATTTTTTCAAATCAGAAGCGTAATTTAAGGATAAGACATTGTTAGCTATCCTGCCTTGCTTGGGGCTCTGCTGCAGAGTGACAGGTCTTTCTTCCTCAGTAGAGTGAGTGCTCTAATTACACCTACTGTAAGTCAGAGCTACACTACTACAGCATCAATGCAAATGTCAGATGTCTTTTCACTTTAAACTGTCTAATCTCTTATAACAGTGTCTCATTTTCAGGAAGAGTTTTTAGGAAATTTCTTTATATTTAGATACCCTTTATTTGTCTCCTTCATCTCTGTGTCACTAATTGTGTTCTATATCATATTTCATTTCAGAGGTCTGACTGCAGTGCTTTGAAAGTTTATATGTTAATTGCCAAGGTCAAAGAAAGCAAAAACATGCTCTGATTGTTTAATGACAAGTAGTGTGATTTGAAACAGAAGTTTAATGGAGTGCTCTTTGTCTGTTAATAAAAAGTACTAATTCAGGGACATCGAACATCTGCAATCTAATTCAAACCCAATCAGAATACTGCAACAGGTTTAAAAATACTTTTTAAACAGCATTTCCCCCCTTTATTTCTGTACAATTTGAAAGCTTGGTAAAAGCCTCACAAGCAATTTGGCTTGATCACGCAAGCCTTTGCTCAGGAAAGTCATCTATAATGCCGCTCTTGCATATGCGTGTAAAGCTGCACTCTTTGATGTCTTTTTTTCTGCTGCTAAAAGCCAGTGTCTAAAGTACATGAATAGATTTTCTTGCCATTTCTGCATCTCTGTCAAAGATGACAACTATCTTTGGTAAGTATAAGAGAATTCAGAATGGGCTTGTTATCATTTCTAACTAAGAACCTGATCCTGCCTGCACTGAAATCAATAGTGATTTACTATACCTCAAGCAAAAGCAAGATCTGTATTGCTACATAACATTTTATTACATTACATAGTATTGAACAAACTTTAAAACACTGCATAGAATCATGGTATATTTTGCAGTACAAGAACATTTTTGACCACAGCTGATTCTCCCCTCCTTTGGTCTCTGCAAAACAATGCAATTAATCCAGTTTCTTGAATTATATGTACCTAGTTTCCAATAATAAGTATATTAAATCCATTTTGATCAGTACATAAATCACCTATAAGGTATTATTTCACATACATTGGAGGTGAACAATTAAGTGTTGCATTTTCCATTATTTTATTTTATTTTTTTTTAAATAGACATATCTTCAGTCTTTCTACTAAGTATGAATGGTATGGTTCAATTTGAATAAATAGCATTCAAACATCCTCCATAAAATGTTTCCTCTTGTTCAGAGTGATAAATGTGCATTCAAGTCCATTCTTATGCCTGTGTAATATTTCAGTGTTCTAGGGGATTGTATCTTGTTCTTTCTATCCCTATGGCACCTAAGACTAATTTCCAGAAAATAAAATAGTTTCCTTATTGTGTTTATTCTCATGAGAGCTATGGCACAATACTATTCTGCTGTTCTCTGTAACTGTCCTGGTACTTTGAATTTCAGACGCAATTATTAAATTTTTTGATAAAATTAAAAATTAAAGTGGTTTTTTTTTTTTTTTTTTTTTTTTTAAGACCATTCTCTCTGCTTTCAGCCCAAGCAAATATAAAATGCAGTATGAAATGCTCATTTGTAAAAAACATTGTTGACCTGTCTTCCTCCTTCCCTACCTAATGCAGTAGCTGAGTAATTACAAATCTCAAACAGCTGAGAAATGTGGACTATTTACGAACAGTAGGTGTAACCAATAGGTCAAGATGCATCATTCACTGACTTCTGCTGTGGGTGTGGTTTTGGAAGTCACTGACTCTTTCTGAAGCAGCAGCACTGTGCTTGACCCTGAAGTTCTTGCCTGTTCCTGATGCACATACTCATGTACATTTCTTCAAGAAAGAGTCGTATTGACATTGTGAAAGAAATACACTGACCTACTCACAGCTCACTGAATCACAGCCTGCTCTGATAAAGTATTGTGTGAAAGCAGTATTAGAGTAGTTATGACATAGCTAGAAAATATTTCTATTTTCCAAGATTCAAAAAAATGCAAATGCTTTTTTTCTGTGTTTCTCTCTACCTGCAGCCATATATTCCGTGTGAAATTCCTTGCTTACCTGGTAATGGAGTCCTTATTTATTTCATATTTTTTCTACTGAAAATCATGTTCTTTGGACAATTCAAGTCTGTTATACTGGAAAGAAGGGTTATTGCCACATACCTTCTTTGCTTTTTTATCTTTGCAAGTAGCAAATAAATAGTGTAACACCAGAAGTAGCCTAAAACCATGTCAGTCAACACATACTGGGTTTTTCTTTGGAGTAGGGAGGTTGCTTTTGAACTTTTAATTTATTTTCTTATTACTGAGGAAGAAGTCTCGTTTTCTAAATGGTTCATAAATTTGAAATATATATTTTTAAATTCACTTGCTTCTTTAAAAACAACAATGCATTTTTGACAAGTGAAACCCACTTTATCCTTTTAGCTTGAAGAAAGTCCCCTTGGAGGCAGTTTGTCATGTGCTTGTTGTAAGTTGTTTCTTGCATATCACAGAAGCTGCAGTCATTTGGCATGCAAAGGAAAAGAATGTTTCTCTAGAAAAAAAAAAAAAAGGAATTTCAATGCTGAATGAGGACTTTCACGTAACAATAATCCTGGTAGAAGCTCAAAATTTAGGGCAGCAAAGTTAATTTTGGGATGAAAACAAGCAATTTTTATTCAGAAAACAATTGTTTATTTTCAAAAAATTGGTTATGTATTTAGGTTTTTATTAAATAATGCCACTGATTTGCAATTTCTTGAAAGATTGTTGTTTATTATCATTTGCCATTGGTCTTGCATAACTTAATAAACAGCAGAAAGCCTAGTATTTAAATTTAGGCAGGCTTCTCAGTGGTCAGTATCTTTAATTCTCTGAAGCACAGACAGGAGATTACATTTGACCTAAATTTTTAATTCTCAGCGAATGTCAGTGATCAAAAATAGGTGCCTTGCAATCATTTGCAGCCAAGAACTGCAAGTTTCATTCTTACATTTTCATTTTTAGAAATGGCAAATGCCAGTACAGTTCAGAATAGAGTGGGCTTCCATTGCCTGTCAAGTTCCTCCCAGCAGCACTTGATGTTTTGAACTGAGATGTGGCCCAGACACAAAATTTAAACTCAGAGCTGATCTCAAAAATCAGTCTTATCTGAACAAGGAAATAGTTCTGGAATTCTGGCCTGAGTCCTTTGTAATCTTGAAAATCAAGAGTCAAGGGAAGTTGTGTCTTTCCTTTTTGTTATCATGATTGTCAAAGCAGATAAGACTTGTGCCAGCTGTTTGTGGCTTGAGTACAACATTTGACAAGAAAGAATTTTCTCAGCAAGGAAAAAATAGGAACACTCTTTTTAACACTTGTTGATGTCAAAACTGAATAGTATTTAAATGCAGATTTTAACTCATATATAATGACACTGAAGCTGAAGTGCAGAAACCTACATTAGTGTAAATAGATTTTTAACAGTCAGATCAGTAGTGCAATTAAATTCTTGCGGTATATTGAAAGCTTAGCAGGGAATATTTTGCTTTTTATACTAAACTTCTCTATGCATATGTTTATTATTATTATCTAAATTTATAAACAATACTTAGTCCACAACTTCATGATAGCAAATCAAGATGACCTTTAAATGCTGGTATTGTTTTAGCAGCAAATCTTAAGATGCTAATATATGTTATAGGTATGAAATATTTCATTGACAAAGCAGCATGCAGCCCACCAGAGACTTTATACGTAAATGGAAACTGTGGGAGCCACTAGAAAAGCATGTGTTTACATTTCAAGTGGGTAAGCAGTTTCAGAGAGATTCAGAGGAAAGCTGGCAGAGCGATTCAGAATCACATCAGCTAACCTAAGTAACAGCTTAGCTGTGCCATTCTCTGGCATTTTAATTGTACTGTTATGTAATTTTTAAACAGCCACATCATTATGCAAATGTTTTTTAAAATGCACACCCTTAGGTACCTTAAATAACCATCAGGGCTTGTCCACTGCTGGAATTGTTACCTTAGTCTATCTGTCTTATAATGATTAAACATAATGTATGAAATTTAGGGGTTTAGGCAAAGTAATTGCTACAGAAGGTCCTCCAAGGGCACCCTCTCTCTGTCTCTTGCCATGTATGGGACACGATTTTCTCATGATTAAAATTCAAGTGCAGAGCCCTTCATCAGGCACAAAGAAACAAAAATTACACTTGTGCTGGGCTGACTGCGTGGGAGGGCTGGTGGTTCTGCTCTGAGGACAGCTACTATTACCACTACCACATGCTTCCTCTAGGGTTTGACCATAGTGGTCACCTTACATCAATGCCAGTATTTGCACAGCTAGAAGGAGCCTTTCCCTTCACTTGGTCTTGTGCATACGGGTTGGCTCCTGCAGTTGCTGCAAGTTGAAAGTAAGTGTGGCTTAGTGCTGGCCTTGTAATTACAGCACAAAATAATGTGATGATGGTACGTGCAGTATCTGAACATAAAAGTTCAGACAAATTTGCAGGAAAGTGCAGAGAACGGGGCTAAATGAAAACTTGGGATACCATAGTCCTAAGCAGTCTCACATATGTGATTACACAAAGTCAAGATTTTGAGAAAGAAGGATCAATGTAGTACTTCTGAAATACCTTATGACATTTTTCAACAGCTACTTGAAAACATGCATGCATGTGTGTGTTTGTATGTGTGTGCTGGGGAGGGGCAGCACACACATGACACCATTAGCTGGACAGTTAATTTTGAGAGTACAACTGGAGGTTGCCCCACTCAATTCTATGGAAAGAGCTTTGCTTTGGAGCATTTTTCATAAAAGAGACCCCCAGGTGATGTGAATGGCATGAGTGAGGCATTGCAGAATCCTCCGTAAAGTTGTCCCTGAGGAGGAGGAGCGTGGCAGGAGGCCATCCTGAAAGCCTCAGGGGGACAGTGGGAAGTGCTCCCCCTGCCTCTTGTCTGTACCATCAGGGACCACAGCGTACTCATGCTTCTTGCTGATTGAGTGGGTTCTGCAACCCCTCTCGCTGTCCATGCAGGGCTCTCAGATGAATCTGAGAGGTGGATGGTTTTGTAGCAGAGGACAGGCTGCTTTTTGCACTGCTGTACGGCTGGGCAGCAGGAGTAGCTGCCAAAGTGCTCATCCTGTAATTGAGCTTTTCTCTGACACTTGAGTCCGGCTGATAGCCAAACATACAGACCAGTTCATAGCCTGTAACAAGAATTCTGTTGCAATGTTTTTCATCCCACTTTTTAGCTTGAGCTATATGAGATGTATTGTCCAAAAAAAAAAGTAGCAGAAGGGGAGTATTTCTTGAATAGAGACAGGTTATATTTCTTTTTTTTTTTTTTTTAAATAAACCCCACAACCTTTTATTATTCCTGTTTCCTTCTGTGTGAATGCTTATGTGTGAATTTGTATGCATTTATACATGTCTGTGTAAATTTTATAAATAAGACAATGCTATTACAGGGATTTTCATTAAGACTCCTTGATATGGAGGTTTTGGTATGTTTTTGGGAGAGGCATTTTTATAAGAAAACCATTTTCGACAGTCTGATAATTAAGCAATAAGGGTTATGTTGGCAAGGAATATACTGTATTCCACAGTGCTAAAAATGTTAGGAATGAAAGCTCTGCTTAGACAAGGAGTCATTATTTAACAAAGGCAAGTAGTAGCCTTTCCAGTAAGTGATATTGCAGTTGCAGGCAGGATAGTGGCTTCTCAGCAGAGAAGAAGATGCTGGATTGACCCAGGTCGGTCCTAAGTGTCATAATATCAGTGAGTAACTGGAAATTCTGTCAGGTGATGGGAAGAAAACCAATGTAAGTTATCTGCAGAAACACGGAGGCTGGCAAGGCAAAGTGCAGCTTGGACAGGAATCTCAGAGGAAGGGGAGACATCGGCAGGTGGCAGCATCGTCCCAGGCCTGGAAGCCCTGGCCCGGTGACAGCCCGGCGTCGTTCCCACTGCAAGTTTTACATATGGAAAGATCTTTGACCTTTCATAAATTTATTGTCACCCTGGTTGAGTGGCACTAGGTGCAAATAGTCCTCCCCTCCTTCAGTGTTTGTCTGTGACTGGGTCTGGTAATTAGAGATTTCCAACTCTCCAAGCTGCCCAACTCATTTGTTCCACTCATTGTTTTTGCTACGTGACACAACCCAAATTCTCCAGCTTGTATTTACATGAGCCGGTTCTCAGCCTCATGCAGAGAGGAACCGGACTGCAGTCCTTTACAACAGAGTGAGGATGAGTTTATGGGAGGGAGCCTGGGGTGGACGGGAACGAGTTTGGGCTTGTTCGTGGATGTCTGTAATGAGCGTGGGTTTGAGGTTCAGAGCCAGCATTCAAGTACCGTTGCTAAAATCAGTAACTGCAAAATTTTGAAGGCAGTTTTTTTAGAGGGATACCTAAAATAATTCAAGTGTTTTGTTTGTGCTAGCACTTCTGGTTGAAAATACAGGCATTTATTAGAGGCAACATATCCATATATTTGCGAAGAGTGAATGGTCCTGACCTAGGCATTGTAATCAGCCACCTACTTGATGTCAAATAGCAGCTTTAAAGGAGTTCCAGCCTCCCCCCCCGAGAACACACTCTCTGAAGAAGAGAAATGAAAATTTTTCATTTCAAATTCTTTTCAGGTTGTTTTGGTGTTTTTTTTTTTTCAGGTTTTATTGGACTCAGGAATCAAAGGTCAAGCTCAAGATAATTAATCCCATCCCCAAATTTCAACTAGTCAGTTCACAGTGAAGTAAGTTTATCTTCAACTACAAACTGATTAGACTTTCACCCTGACACACTGGTGAAGTGATAGTATTTTTTTTTTCTTTTGATTGTTTTTAATCTAAGTGCTACTGTTGACACGGAATTATTCAGCCCTGATTAAACATTTTCAAGCTGTCTCACCAAACCAATCATGTGCACATACATTTTCACACACATTTCTCACAGTAAATTAGTAACAATTTCTTATATGGTTAATAGTTCAGAAAATGAAGTTCTCCCATCAGAGGTGTATTGTACTGCCATAACGCACGCCCCAAATTGACACTACATAGTTGTGTATGCAGGTTCAACTTAAAGTGATGGTAGACTGAAGCACCAGGATTCATTAAATCGAGCAGAGTTTCTCATTAAATTTGTAGATTGACAGTCAGAACTGACTGTCATTTGTTTTTTTGCAGCTGCATTTTCATACCATCAATGCTTTCTTTAGAGTGAAACTTTACCACCCGGTGGCTGAGAGGTAGCTGGTTTGTGGGGGGAAAAAAACAAGTAGAAAAATATTTTGCATTATTATTTTTCTGGAAAAGACAACTGGAAGCTTTTCAGATTTAAGTTTTTGATCTTCTCCTTATGTTTTCCCCTGTGTCTAATTTATACCCTGAACAATGTATGTTATCTGGTTTGCAATGTGCAGTGTATACATGTACATTTGTTTTCTAAAGTGAACTCAGTTAGTCCTCATCTATTTTCTAATATAAACTCCTCTGCAGAGGTGTTAGCAAGTATATTTCATTTTAACTGTGCCCTATAAATCCTTCGTGGAAAATTCCAATTAATATGGCTATGCAGCAAGCTGGGCCAAAAAATTAACTGATCTGTTCTTGCTCAGCAAAGTGACTTGATGAATACAGGAATGGAACAGACTCAATACAAAAATACTGTTTCTCTTCAAGGAGCTGGAGTCACCAGGTGCCACTATTTTGCATCTTAACATAAAAATCTATAAAACTGCACCTTCTGGTATTAACAGATAACACCAGAATGCTCTACCCCATGGCAATTTGCTGAGATGCAAGATATCAATGCCCTGAGACTCTCAAAAGATTTTTTTTCTTTCCATAAACATGGGACCTCAATCACTGAAGAGCAGAACTTGAGGAAGACTCTCTCGCCACGAATCAGCCTTCAGGGGGAATGCTGACTTCAGGAAGGAAAATTATTCATGCGGGGTATTCATAAAATGGAGAACTCGGAAGGGACACTGTTCTGAAATGGAGGGAAATCTTCAGGCAGCACAGTCCTTTTGTGAAGGACATAAAGAAATATGAACTCTGTGGAACACTGAATGTATAATGTTGTAAGCAAATGTCTTCAGGGGAGGGGGAACAAAGAATGCGCTGCTTCTACCTCCCATTTATATGTATCTGTTATAGCCTGATGGCTTCGTGGGTGAGTCCAGGAGAGGTGCATACTATGTTTGGATTTTGTTACATAGCCATACTTCTGACTTGGGACACATTTCACAGAGTCACAGAACAGTTGAGATTGGATCGGACCTCTGGATGTCATCCAGACCAACCCCTTAGCTCAAGTAGGGGCACCTAGACCAGGTTTCTCAGGGCCATGTTCAGACATCTTTTGGATAAAAGGATGGGGACTTGGAAACCTCTGCCAGTGCTTGATCACTGTCACAGGTGGTGATCAAGTTTGTACCAATTTGTTTCGGTTTGTACCAATTGCCTCTGGTCCTGTCACTGAGTACCACTGAAAAGAGCCTGGATACCTCTTCTTTGCACCCTCCTCTCAGGTATTTATATGCATAGATGAGCTCCCCTCTGAATTTCTCTTCTCTAGGTTGAACAGTTTCAGCTCTTTCAGCGTCTCCTCCTAGGAGAAAGATTCTAGGCCTCCCATCATCTTTGTGTCCCTTTGCTTGACTCTCTCCAGTAACTCCATCTTTTTTTTTTTTTTACTGGGGATGGACCAGAATATACCAATTCAGAAGGATCTACTCCCTTGACCTGCTGGAAGCCCTCCTTGATTACCATCCCCACATAATCTGTGTCACAAAATTGACAGAGGTGGCCAAGGAGAAACTGAGCTACTGTTTCTAGTTCAGGTGAAGCATAAGAAGCCTTCTTTTTTCCTTCTTTTGTGCAGCTAATGGCTCTGAGAAGTAAAAGGGACACAAATGTAACTTTCTCATATTTGGAAGTGCTCAGAGCCCATACAGATGGCAGAAGGGTGAATCCTAGACAGCCAGTTTCAGCATGACAACTGCTTCCACACACTATTTCTGTACAGCACAACTTTGAGCTGGAATCCTGATTTAGTTTCTGATAGAACTTCATAGTTTTCTGACTTTTTACATAATACTCATCTTCTAAATATTGACAAAAGTATGGCACCACTGCACTGAACAAAATATACCCAGCTAGTTATGTTCCTCAGTAGAGTAGCCAAAGTCATATGTGCTTCTTTTGGTGAAAGAATTGTGTTGAAATTGTGATTGTGTCATTTTTCCTGACATTGTTCATTGTGTTTTTTAATTTGGAAACTTTGTGAAGCATTTTAATTCTATCAGAGAAAAAAAAAAAAAAAAAAGGACTTTCAAAACGCATCCAAACAAGTTAAAAAAGTCTAACTCAGGAATATAAGAAGCCAATATCTATACAAAAATAGCCCTATTTTAAAAGAACTTTTTCTTAATTTCCCAACTCATACTTATCAGGTTTCATAAGCTGTCATTAGTTAAGATTAACTGTATTTTAAGAAGTCAGACTGATGTTTAAAACTGTTCCATTGATATTGGCCATGCTTTCTCTTACCGAGATTTGTATCTGCACAAAACTTAGTATAAATGCTACTTGTATCTTAGTAACTTTAAGTCAACCAAAATAGTAGCATACTAAAAATATTATGCTTTATGAACATAATGTAATGAACAGAGAAAACAACATTTATGGAATGGCCTCTGAAATACAGTCATTGGGAAGTGGATATTTTGGATGGATATAGTTATTAGGAAAAAAAAATACCAAAAAGATTACTTAACAGTTAGAAGTTAAGTAACACCTTTCAAGAACAGATTTCACTGTGTTGATTTAGGTGCCTGAATTTCTTCTATATTCACCAGAGCTGTTTTAAGTGTCTTGACCGAGCTTAAACAGTAAGTAGCTGAGCTAGAACAAAAAGTATCTTGGCCTGAATGCATTCAAGCTCACAGCTTTCATGTCACATTCAGATGCAGCATAACAACCAGGCTTCATGAGGCTGGATGGAAAGAACTGATTCTCTGTTATCTTGTTGAAGCTGGATAACAGAGCAGTCATGAATGCAAAATCCTTGGGTTCAGAGAAAGTGAGCACAAGAGGGTGTATGACTTGCATACACCATGGAGCATGAGAGCCATGGCATGGAGCCAGAGAGCTGTATTGGCAGAGGGGAATTGCTGAGATCCTCGGGCTGGGTACACAGGGCTCATCTGCTTTCTGCCCAGGACTGAGTGCATCATGGTTCTCATGATTTCTCAATGGCTACCTCAGATTCCTTCTTGTTCAGTTTCTGGAATTTGTGAATTCCTTTTTAACTAGTTGTTATAACATTTTGCCACAAACACAGGATATATAAGCCTCTCTTTTAATTTTGGGCAGTGGAGTGGTTCAGTTTTGATTTACTTTGCTTGTTTTTGCAAAAATAAATTTAAAAAAAATGGCTTTGAAACTTCCTTTCTCTCCCCATAGGAAAGTAAATTAAAAATAAAATATGTGCAGAAAACTTGGTGTTTAATTCTGAAGATTCTGTTCTGAGTCAGTTTAGTGGGGAAAAAAATGACATAAACTGTTTTGTAAAATTCATTTTATCATTCTATTATCCTGCTTCCTTTGTAAAAGCTGGCTCACTGCATGCTTTGTATTTGTTGGTCTTTACTGAAAGGAAGATACTAGAGAGTTATTGTAAAAAGTCAACACCTATTCCATGTGTATTTAATGTTTTACTAACAGGTCTCTATTTGGGTAATTTTGCTGTAAAGTGTAGAATGCAATAATGAGGCGTACTTGGAAGAAGATTATGAGTCATGGGTCAGCAGAGCTGAAACACAGGTCACTCCCTAACTTGTGTCTATCAGAAGTGAAGATGCTCTGACCAAAGGGACATCACATGTTCTGGCAAAGATTGTACTCACCTCCACGGCCCAGAAACGCATAGAGCTTGGGGGCCTCACAAATCATTGTTCCTGTATGCATATCTGAACATGTGGCACTGCTTTACCTGGATTGTCTTAGCGACCAGTACATTTCTTCACTAAATCCACAACTATCCCGTTCCTGCTGAGGAGCCAGTGCTGCCTGTAAAGGTACTGGTTTCATGTCTTGTAGACAAAGCCTACTGCAGAGAAGGAGATTGTATTGTGCTGGGTGGTGGTTTATTTCACAACTAAGACAGACTACCTTGTCTTCAAAACTAGCATAGCTGGTTTATTTTATTCTGAAGAGTTACATCTGCTCAGAGGCCTGGTGAAATGTATTTGGCGACTTATGCTATTATCACGCTTTCCTTAAGGGTTATTTGGCTAGGCAGCATGCACAAAGAAACCAATTTACAGCCTGTCAATATTGCCATATTTGTAAAGCATCCTGGAAGTCTGACTTGCTTTCTAGGCCTTAACACATCAGCACATCAGCAATTTGCCTCAGGATCTGGCTCCTTAAAGATTATGGTGATGACTACAGCTTTTAAGTAAATGATCTCACACTTACATTTCTAGATGCAAGTTCCAATTTTGTGATAAATCAAAGCAGTTCATGCTCTGCTTCCTGGAGGTCACAGCAAAGCTAAAGTGGATTTGCTTCATTTATGGTTACTGAGATATGTATTTTGTGAATCTCTGTATTTTCTCCTTCCCCCCAGTGCACTAGCACAATCAGTGGATGCATTACTCATAGAGGGTGCTTGCATGCAGGTATGCCAAGAGGGATCCCAGATTGTCCTAAGTACATTTTTATAAATACTGTCCTCTTCTAAGTTGCCTCTTTCTATATTTGAAAATATGATATAAATTCCTTTGTCATTTCCATGAACACACAGATTTTCTTAAGCTTTGGAAAGAAAACAGGCATGAGGGGTATTTCATCCCCTGCTTTCCATTCATGACTCTTTTGTCCTGCCCATTGCCCTGAGAAAAGAAAGTCTAACCTCATGGTTTAGAACAGAAAAAACACTGTTTGAGAGGGCAGGATTATGCCAAAGTTTGCATTTTAATTAAAAGAGGAGCAAAAAGACTCAGACAGAAAAAACCCAAATCTACCCTTTAACAGGGCAATAATATGTTTCCTCAACAGATACAGTCTATGTGGTAAGTGTGTAAATACCTATTTCTTATTACTGAAGAATTTATACAAGGTACCTGAATGATTCTCTCTAAGGCATTTTTTTTTCTTTTAGGGTTGAAATGCTATATGGCTTCTCTGAGGGAAAATTAATCTACAGTTTTCTATAGAGTACCATGGGATAAAGTAAACAGTGCTTTAATATCTCTTCTAAAGGACAAACTATAAAAATAAAAGTGACACATTTTTTACTCGTTTTGAGTGCACAATTTTTCACACCACAAGTAACTATGTAATTTATTGGAAATTACACGTTTACTTTATTCATTAGTACTTGTAAAAAATAATTGAATTACTTCTAGCCCATTCTAGTTTTATGGAAAATGAAGAATGACTTGATTCAAACATTATTAACTAAATTAAGTAATTCTTTATGAGGCATTTACTTCTAGACTGCCAGGACTTTCAGCTGCAAATAAGCCCCTTAGACCAGGGTAGAGATTAGTTCAGTGAAAGCACAGAGCTTCCCATTCTCACTTTATAACATTCATCTCATTAGATCATGCAAGATCTGTAACTCCTAATAACAGACAGAGAGCAAGAGGTGAAGGAAGAGGGCAGACATATGGAAAGAGATAGAGAAGGAGAGAACTCTCCTCTATCTGTAAGAAATATATCACGCCAAAGATAGGAAACAATAATGTAAAACAATATGCTGTCAATTAGAGAAGATGAACATATTCTACTAGTTTGGTAACAGCTCACTGCTGTTCTTGTGTCCTTTTCAGTACTTACAGGTGTGCTGCAACATGAAGGCTGTTGGAAAGCATGGCAGCATACCACAAGGCGGTATGCCACGACCTTTGCTAAAAGGACCGACTGTGGTCACAAAGAACACAGCACAGTGTCAGGGTGAAAAAACCATATCATTCTATACTGTAGGGAACAAGCAGGTGAGAGCTGTTCTGTAGGTGCTGTAAATCATGTGAGCCAGGTGAAATTCACCCTGTGATGCTTACAGATCTGGCTGAAGCAGTTGCAAAATAGTGGCCATTTTCTCTGAGATCTTGCAGAAATTTCACGAATGAGAAAATGGCAAAGCTGGTGTTTAGATATATAAAAAAAAAAAAAAAGGCAGGAAATGTAAGGTGTTTACAGAAATTTCTTTTTCTAGAAAAAGCCATGCACCTAATAATGAAAGAATTTCCAACCACCTCAGTGAAAACAGAAAGGAATGAACACCCAATGGGGAGTTGTGAGGGGCAAATCATATCAAAACAAATCACATGTAAGTTAAATAGGGACTTGACAGTGTACATCTTTTGGTAAGACATTTTGCGATGTGGTCTTATATGAAAGATTGGCAAATGTGGTTTAGGTTAAATTGTTACTAGTAGAGAAATTGATAGGAAACCATACCCAGTTTATAGCTATCAGTAATACATTCTCAAAATGAAAGACTACAGTGAATGAGACTTGACAGACATCTGTCCTTGTTTGAGTTTGTCATCAGAAAATGGGGCAAAGGACTTGAGAGGATGCTTAAGGAATTTTTAGATGGATTGAGGAACAAAGTGCATTGGAGGATGTGTTTAGAATAAAAAAAAGCTCCTGATAAATTGAAAAGATAAAGTTACTGAATCAGGAGAGCACTGTGCTTAGATAAGAATAAATAGTTGCAAGAACAAATACAAGCTGACTAAGCAAAAGGACTGAAGGAGAGGATCTTGGGGGTTTCAATGGACCCCAGCCTGAGTCTACAATGCCAACAGTATTGCAGAAAGACAATCACTGCCTTGGGCTGTCAAGAACATACTCTGAAAAATATGTGACCTAATGATTCTACCCTGCTCAGTGTTGGTATAGCCCAGCTGAAGTACCAGTTTGTTAATACTATGCTTTTAGAAAGAGGAAGATCAAATCAGTGAAGGAATGAGAAACATAGAAAATGTGACCTATGACAAAAAGTTGTTTGAAATCATATTATTTAGTGTAGAGAAAGAGAGACATAACTACAAGGAGGTTTTTTTTTCATAGGATAGCAAGAAATTTTCTTTTATTTTCAGCAAAAGATGTGTTCTTCATTAAAACAAACAAAAGTAAAAATCCTTCTCTTAAAGTAACAATTGCATGGATCTGCTAGGGAGGTTATGGGATCTCCATCGTAGGACTTTCCGAGAAGAGTTGGAACTGTGTCTGTCATGAATGATGAAAGTAGAGGAGGTCCAGGGCAAGTGGATGGATGTAGGTTCCACCTTTGCTATTTCCTATGGCTTGTATAGGAATAGATGACCAAGTAAATTGGTGGGTCATGAATCAGTAGATTTTATCATAACAGTAAATCATGATTGCTCAAATCAGAGAACTACTAATATACAGAGAGGAAAAAAACCCTGAGGCCTAATTTCAGTTTTTGTGAGAACTTTTATACCACAGTGGTGAAAAGAAACCATAGGAATGTAAAGAAACCCTATAATCAGCCTAAGTTCCACACTTAATATCATATGCCACTGTACTGCCATATGTTAAGTCTAATATTTTAATACAACATACACTTTTTACTAAGAGTTTTCAACTGTTTGAAGTTTCAAAATAGGAGCTGTTTTTCAAAATAAGGCACCATGTATGGAAAAGGAATGAAAAGGAAAAGAAAAATAGTCACAGCTGTTATTGGTAATCATGCCTAGTATACGGAGGTCTGAAAAGCGTGAAAGCAGGCATGTTCTAATGTTCCTTACTGCAGAGATTAAAATAAGTATAGAACCTATTTGTTTTGTTTTATAATCATAGTATAGTTGTGTAATAGTTTGCATGCATATGCAAAGCATTCTTTAAAAATGCATTACAAAAATAGATTGCAAAAGTAAAACTTTCAGCACTAAAATCCAACTCATCCTTTCTTGGTTAAGTGAGTTTGGTTAAGACATATCTTTAAGTAAAATTTGATCCCATAAAAAAAGTCTTAGGTAGACAAACAGGATCTGAGGTTTTACTCTTTTTACTTTTTTATTCAGACCTGACAGACCTTCATCAAATTCTCTCTTAAAGTCCTACACATGTCCAATCCCTGCTGTTACACAGTTGTTCTTGCAGAGTACGCAGTTTGGATTCCAATTTAGGAGGAACAGAATTATAAATACATGTTGCTTCTAGCTGAGGATTCCTGGAGGCTGTGCCATGGATTCATGGATTTCTTTTCTCTCTGTGCTTTTTCTTGCTCTCCTGACAATCTGACCTCAAGAGAGGTACAAGTGCAAAGCCTGTTTCCAGGTGGTTTTGTGTCAATCGTTATAGTTCTAAGGGGTAATAGGTTGACCTCAGCAACTTCAAGTATTTGGGAGTCAGTGTGTCCACAACAAGATGTATTTCCTGGCTGGTACAAGGCTTGTATTTCTGTAACTGGTGATATGCATGGTCCAGATCATGGCCAGACTTTATGACCAGTTCAATGTGTATGTGAGTTTTACATTGCTGATATAAGTCATATAAGTCTAGTGATTAGAATATTTCTTATAAAGGGCCATGGTCATCAGATATGTGCTTTCTATAGCTAAGGACTGACTATAAGTCAAGGTAAAAGATGTTGTAGCATTTAATTGCATTAAATTAGGAGGAGATTTGGAAATGACTCTGGATTTCAGGTCATATGAGCTGTAGGGAAAGAAGTATGCCCTTCAAGTTGGTCCTGAACCACACTGTTTCATATAGTTTGAAAAAGAATTTAAATTATTTCTTTAGCTCACCAAAGGAAGAAGAGAAAACGAAGAGCTTTATTAATAATTGTTGACCCAGGGCTTATTTGCACTTTAGCAGGATTTTAGGTTTAAGCAAACCTTTAATATTTGTAGAGAAAAAGTGGAAAACACCACATTATCAGAGTAGTATGCTATCAGTGTTCTGGCATGTTTGCAAAAAACAGACAGCTAAACAGATTGTTTAGCCGAAAGGCTGCCTTTCACCTCATCTGCTCTAACAGCTTGAAGCCATAATCTATGCTTTTCCGGTCACAACTTATACTTGCACCATCTAAAGTTAAAAACTGCATGTTTTACTTAAAATTATGTTTTTCCACATAAAAGTGCTCTATTCAGAATGATTACACTCACCATTTTTCATTTCAGCACCACTGGGGTAGAGGGTTGGATTGTTTTGGTTGTGCACATATTGCTACCATGAGAGTTCAGCTGAGTATCTTCTCCCTATAGGACACACCAAGACAGATAAAGTTGGAAAATGGTTATGGTATCATAAATTTAAAACAGATGCTATCTCTATTTTTGTGCTCCACCCTCTTCTGTCCTCTCAGGAGATTTCTCCAATGGTTTCCCACTACTGCAAGGAATTGCTGTAATCCTGCAGATGAGGGCTATGCAGGTAAATGGATGGAAAACTCTCAGTTTTGTGCTCAATAGTCAACTTTTTTGTATGCCATAGACAAGCCCAGCATGGTGAATACAGGTGGGTTTCTTTGCCAAGGTGAAACTGATGCCATCCACAGGGAACTGAACAGGGAACAGTGTCTGTCTCGTGTTGTGGCCAGGCATGGAAGCAACTGAGTGAATCTTCCCACACAAGCTCTTCCTTATAGGTTATCCAAGGGCAAAATGACTAACATTACAGAATGATCGTATCTGTAGTGTTTTAATGACATCATAAAAATTCTTGCTCAGTACAAAGGATCGCTTTATGATGAGCTCATCAAAGGAAGCAAAATATTAAATGAAAAATCATTAGGCCTGTTATTCTGCATAAATATTGCTTTGACAGGGTTATACATATTCGGTTTGCCAAATATTTTATTAAATGATAACTAGTACAGAATTTCCAAATATCGTCAGGCTTTCATCGTTTTTAATACTGTAGAAATTCAGAAATATCTTGTCCCAGCTTTACAAGTCCATGTTAAATGCCGTAAGTTTTTATAAATTAGAACTGTACAGTCACCCTAGTCCCCCACAATTTCTTGTCTCGGGCATTAACTCTGATAATGCCCTTTTCATAAATCTTGGCATTACTCTTAAATTATTCATATGGTGTTATATGAAAATACATGACAATTTTTTAAAATGTATTCATCAAGCATCTTGCAATCAGCTAAGATGCCACTCTCCTGGTTATTTTTCTGAATCTTACCATCTGAATGCTCTGAATAAATTTTATTTTATTCAATAAGTTTCACTCTTGTTTCCATGCATTTATGTTATGATTTCTACAGCTTCACTTATATTGTATTAGCCTTCTATTTTATTTTTTTTCTTGTCTTGATTTCCCTTTCTATCTGCCATGTGCTCTGTTTTACTGTTCTTGCAATCTATCATTTTAGCTTTGAAAAAGATATTGCCTATTATCTGATCTTCCTTGGATGTACTTAACTTTGTGACATTCTTCTTCTCTGAGTGACCTTTGTAACATAAACTTTCATTGCTGCCTCCTGAAAGTGTATTCTGACAGTAAAGGCTGGCACAACTTTAATTCTTAAATACAGAAACTACACTTGACATTCTCATATCCCTCTCCAATGCTTACATTTCAGCAATATGACAATTGCATAGTGTTGCTAAGTTGCATTATACATTTCCTTTTTCCTTTTTCTGAATTGTCATACATTATTCTTTTGGTGTTGATCCAGAATGTGATGAAATATGGAGTGGATTTTCAGCTGAGAAAATAATTCAAGACAAACAAAGCAAACAAAACCAAAATTCAATAATAAGAAGAACCTTTGTTAATATGGGGTTAAACTGCAAATACCTTTTGCTTATTTCTAGCACAGATCTCTTTAGAGTGTATTCTCACAGTTATTTTCAAAAATCAGGAATAATTTAAAGCACGAAAATGTTATGTTGTAGTTTCACTTTATAAAACCCTCAGTGCATCATGAATATGGAGAAGAGCAACTAAATTAGCCCAGACAATCATAACTCTCTCCTCACATCACTTTTAGAAAAGAAGTGAAACTTCTGACAACTCTATCAGAATGCTACTAGTGTACACCCCAATAGTGGTCACAAGCCAACATTACTCCTTATCTTAGTAAACCTCTCCAAGACTGCATAAAATAGGAGCTTGACTGCATGAAATACGAGCTTGTTATAGTTTCAGCTTATACTTATAAGATTTTCTGTAACAGCCCAGGACTGTTTTGCAGCCATTGAAAGTTCAGAGGGATTGATTTATTGAATTCACTAAAGTTTGAATTAGGAAAAACATGTTTGTTCAAAGAAAACAAGAGAGTCACAGTCTATAGACAATTCAAAGTACAATTTATTTTATTTTATGATCTTTTTTTCTGAAAGAACAGAAACTTCAGTCTAAATATCCAGAGTACTTTAGAGGTGTGAAAAATTGGTTTGAAAATCCCCAGTGATGATTCTTGTGTCAGTTTGTCATATTCTGTTAAGCATGAAGTTAACTTGAGTGAGGTATAAGTTTATCGATTTTATTAAACAGGATGAGCAGGGAAAAGGGAAAGGGAAGGGAAAGGAAAATGCAAACAAAAATAACTGATATTATTTCATTTTCCTCACCTGAGCCTTGTGTGAAAATCTTAATGAACATTTTAGTAGTTCTCTTTAAAATACCAAAAGCTTACAGGAACATACAACAAAGAAATTTTAGAGGTTAGTTTTCAGAATTTTGTGGGTTTTTTTTGTTGTTTTGTTTTTTTTTGTTGTTGTTGGTTTTTTTTTGTGTGTGTGTGTTCAATTCATCATGTTTACAAGGTCCTGAACTTTAAAAAGGAGATAGAATGGAACCAATGAACATTAAGCTTCATGGTGATTTCTCTAGATTGACACAAAAAATCCTAAGATATTCAAAATTTCAAGTTAGATTAGAAATACTGACAATGTATATGTGCATTTTTGTCCCTGTCCCCATTGAATTCAGCTAGAGTTTTCCCATGGACATCAGTTGACCAAAAAGCAATTTTTTCCTGCAAGTCCTCTGACATTATAAATGAAGAACTGAAGCTCTGTACAAATTTGTTCTCTCCTTGCCTCTCCATTTCAGTCATATTATTATTTATTTGTGACATATTATCAAGTTTAAGTTTATTGCACTTCTTTGGTTAAATGATGTAATTTAATTCAACAGTACTATTTGCCCAAAATATCTACGTCATAGAAAATGTTACATTTTTTTTTTTTCTCTTTTTTTTTTTTTTTTTCATAAAACCATGGTATTGATTAAATAACTACTTTCAATAATCATTTTCTAATCTTGGAGAAAATGCATTTAAAATATTTCATAAAAGGGTTGTGAAATTTTTAGGTAATGCAGAAAGCAAATAAAAAGTCTTTTTTAACTAAAATACCACCCTGACCCACTTCCATGTGAAGCCATTTTAGGGAAAAATACTCCTATGAGTCAAAACACTGTAGTCTGTTATACTGATATGATAATTATTGACATGCATGTATTATATTTTTCTTAAGTAGTCATCTTAGCAAACTAACCATCAAAACCAAACCAAATACTCAGTGGAATTATGTCATGCCCTTATACTAAAATTTATGTTTCTTTCCCCTGGGGTCAGCTAGATGGTTTATGATAATTTAATGTAGAAGAGCTTTGAAACCCTCACCCTAAAGTTTTCAGGTCAGACATTATGACTTACCTTTATTGGTTAGGTATTTGTGTTAATAATTTCCTTTAAATCAAGGTGCTTGAGATAAATTGAAACACGATATCACAGACATATTTCTTATTTTTTATAATTGAATTACCACTGAAAAAATTGCAAAAATATGCCAAATTACAAAAATACACTCTAGATTAAGTTACTAGTTTCTAAATCTAAACAAACTCCTTTTTAGTAGAAAAGGATAATTCCTTCCAATTCAGAAATTACTCAGGAAAAATGTTATAACTGGATCGCAAAGGAAATTGCATTGGTCAAACATAATGGCTTTTTCTGGCCTTAAAACTTACAAATGTATTAAAAATGTCTCATAATCCTGATTATAACTTAAATTTTTGCAAGTGCATGGCAAAACATGATTTTATAGCTTCCCCGGATGCTAACAAATTCTCTCTTGGCATTCAAGTAAAGCAGGTAAAAGCAAGAGAGAACACCCTGACAGCAGAACTTCTATTTTATAACCTTAGAAGATAAGAACATAAAATTGCCATATAATGTCAGGCTAAATATCCATGTTACTCAGTATTGCACCTTCACCCGTGGCTACTACAGGGCATTTAAGTTCTCTTTACAAACTTTGACCTTCTGTTCACTCCAGAGATTACATATCAAGCTTTGAAAAAACTCCCAAACTGTCTCTTGTTTTATTATTAATTTTTATTTTGTGTTTTTATGAAGTTATTCCTGAAATCTTATGTGCCTTATTGTGAATTTATATGCAATTTAACTCAGTTTATGCTTTTTAAAAACCTTCTTCAGTTGAATATGACTAAGGAGAAAATTTTTTAATTTTTTTTTTTTAATTTGCCATTGCCTTGTTTATCCTTTCTGTTCAGCCACATGCTGTCCTGTGGAGTATCCGAGAACTATGTTTTGATGATGGAGGTGAATCATATTTATTGTGAATGTACAATACATTCTCTTTAAAACTTTTCTGTAACCATTTAATTCTTTTTGTTGTTCCTTTCAATTTAATTTTAACTAGCTGCCTTGTTTTTGGAGAGCTGAAGTTTTTCTGCCAGTCTTAGCTGCTGCAGGAGAAAAAGCCTCAGGTAAATGTACCTCAAACAGTGTAACACCTGGCTAAGTTAATATCATTACTTTTAATTACCTTCAGAAAAAAAATATTTCCAGAAATTATCACTTTTAGCTAGCACCACAAAACTCTTGGCAACATCGTGGTTACCAATAAGATTTTTTGTGTGATACCCTAATAAGCAGGTGACCTCATTATCCACTAGTTCAATTTCTGTTTGGTCTTGACATAAGTTGTAAGCAGCCAGTAAAAATGTTCAAACCCCAGAAGTTTATTTGCTGACATCCTTTACTTTCCGATCAGTTTACTTAGGCCCCAGAATAATGGCAAAGGAAACTTATCATGGGCATCACTCTTTAAAGTAGAAAGAAGTAGTTTGGCATTTTCCATAAGCCACACAAAAAAAGATTTATGTGACCCATCCAGAATTCCCTGAGGAACTGTCATCTCAGTTACAACGCAAGCTGTATACCAGATATTCCCCTAAAATAAAAATTGCTTTAGGTAACCACATATTAATACGGGATGAATCAAAACAGACAAAAAGAATGCAGTCCTTCCCTAGTTTCAGGCCTCCCGCTATATCTCATCAATGTTTTCAGTTAAAGTTTGCAAATTGTGCAGCTTCTCTGTAGTTTTGTGTCAAGATACAGGAAAGAGCATAACTTTGCCAGGTTCTGACTTAAGAGCATGTTAGGAGTTAATTGTTTCTGTGAGTTCAGCTTTGAGATTCTCTTCTCTCACTGGAAGGAAAAAAATCAAGAGTGAGCAAGTTAGTGATGATCAATACAAAACATGACTGAAACCCCCCATTTACTGGCAGCTCTGTTTAAGAATATCCAAAGGGAAACTGAAGGGCTGGAGCTGTTGGGGCTCCTCATATGTTTCCTTCCAACTTCTCAGTCAGTAGAATTTTGTTCTGCTTCATCGCATTGGTGACTAGCTGTTATGGAAAATTTAATGGTGGTGTCCTATGCAAATTGTGTGCTCTACAAGTAAAACAAATAAAAATGAGGAAATGTACACATTGTACCTTTGAAAGGTTGCAAGCGGTGGCACAGAAGACTTGGGTTACAATAACATCTGAAATGAGCCTGGGAGTGGGAACATAGCAAGGCTTCTTTCAAAGGGGAACCAGTTCACTAAACACTAGAGTGATTTAATGCACCATCAATTATTTCCTGCTTGTCACTTAAACAGGCTCCACATATGCATGGCAGGTCTATGAGCGCAAAGAGGAGGTAGAAAGCATGATTTATTGGCTGGGGCAAACACCTGTGAATTAAGCAGCTCAGAAATTAGCCACAAGTAGCATATTAGTGCAGCTAATCAGGCACGGTTCAGTATTTCAGTTTCTTGATTTGCCCATAAATAAGGCTGTATGTGGCTGCCCTGGGGCGTTCTGGTGATTAACAGCCCTGACCTACAGTAAAGTGTGCAATCTAAACAATTTAGTGGGGTCTGCAGGTGTACATTGTAAGCTTGTTGCTTATAAGGCTGATGCATTCAGTACGTAGAAAGCTCCTGGTATCTGGATGTGTTGTTCGTATGTTTTATCACACCATTTAATGATCAATTTTCTTTTCATTCATTTACCAGAGCCTGGTAACATTAACGAGCTTTAAACTACGAGGCACCGATGCACAACTGTGAAACCCAGTTGTCGTCTTTGTCTTGGATGCCATGAGAAACAAGAACATCACTCATTGCAGTACACTTTCATATCTCACACCACAGTTGCTGACTTTCTTCATAGCTGAAATGACAAGTTGCTACTCGATTATTTCAAGATCTGTGGTTGGCTAAGCCTACCTGTTGGTTGCTGATGTAAGAGTGTTGTGCGGAGGAGCCTATACACAGCCAACGGCAATCTGCTCTTCTGATTTTGCAAAACACTGAAACAAAGACAGAGATTTTTTGATCACTGCATACTGACAAGCACATATACTCAGGGAGGTTTGAAGCTCTCTTGAAACAGCATGTGTGAACACATATAAAGCTCAGCAGTAGCCATATTGACTTTATTGGTGGAAAAATGACACTTATGAGAAAGAAAAGGAGGAAAGACATCCTCCAAATAAGCAAGATACGGGTAAGGCATCCTGCTTGCCCAGAGTACTCTGGGAAATTCCTCAGGTCCAAAAGAACACCCAAGGACATGGACATGGATGAATAACTGGTGGAAAAGTTGTCATGTAGCATCACTTGTGAGGGAATGACACTGCGTAAATCTGAAACTGCCCACATTTTCATATTAAAAAATGCTGGGACATTTTAGGAAGGAAACACAGAAGAATCATAATAGATACATGGCTGATAAAAAGTGGGATTACCGTTGCTACTTACCCATTTTCGTAATATAAAAACAACATGGTAGTGCTTTTTGGACCAAAAAGCAAACACTTTTTTGCACAACAAATTATTAATTGCTTTAAGATCCCACTGAGAACCCAGAATTATTTGAGGAAGAAATATTAAACATAAAAAGTAAGCACATTTGTAGATAATGAGTATATAATTATGTTTCATAAGCAAAAACGTTACTTACAAGGGATAGATCATCTCCTGTTTCACATTTAAACATTAAATTTAATTAATATTTCTTTTTTCTTACTAGGTCAGCTCACTTTCCATTGCCCCGTGTTTTACTGATGACTGCTGGGATATATGAATCAGTGTGATGCTGACATTTGTTTATCTTTATAGACTGGAGACATCAAGAATCACATCCTTAAAGGTACTTATGTACCTATTTATCTTTATGTATACCAAATACTGTTCTCAACAACGCTTCCTAGATGTCACCTAGGGAGATGGAAGACTAAGTGCTGAATTTGACTTTTTTCTTGCTGAAACAAAGACAGAAATTGTCACCTTTAGCTCACTATCCCCTTCCCCTGCTATAGGTTACTTCATGTGTAGTAGGAGTGGCTGTACCGTATTTGCGTATGAGTTTGTACGGTTTGGAAACTTTTATATTAAAGTAAACCCACATCTATTTAACTTATAATCATGTCAGGTCAGCTGTAGTTTTTCTTCATGACCCTTTGTCAGATTAAGCATAGGTGGCTGAGAGATTATTTCTGCTATTTAGCTACCCTCGTATTACCTCTGTGACTTGCTCCAAAGAGTCATTGAATTTCCCTGGTATGTTCAGTGAGGGTGGATGACATCCATACTTGGATGGCCAGCTTCTCCAGCAGTGTTTTCACTGATCTGCATTGCATAACTTCTCAGTGATCTCTTATTTCATTATCTGTTTGTCATGATTTGGCCTGGGATGGAGTTGGCTTTCTTGCTAGCAGATGGTATAGTGCTCTGCTTTGGATCTGGGATAAGAATAGTATTGTTAGGACATTGATTTCATTGCTGATAAGCAATCAAGGCTGTTTCTGCTCATCACACAGCCCTGCCAGTGAGCAGGCTGGGGGTGCACAAAAAGTTGGGAGACACAGCCAGGACAGCTGACCCCAACTGATCAAATGGATATTCTATACCATATGATGTCACGCTCAGTATATACAGCTGGGGGAAGAAGAAGGAAGTGGGGGGATGTTTGGAGCTATGTCATGCAGGATGGAGCCCTGCTTTCCTGGAGATGGCTGAACACCTGCCTGCCCAGGTGGAGCAGTGAATGAATTCTTTGTTTTGCTTTATACGGCTATTGTTTTACCTATTAAACTGTCTTTATCTCAACCTATGAATTCTCTCACTTTTACTCTTCTGCTCTTCTTCGGCATCCCATGGGGAGAACTGCACAAGCAGCTTTACCTTAGCTGCCAGCTGGGGTTAAACCATAGCGCTCTTTCATGGCCCTTTGCATCTATACCTGTATGACTCCTGTGCCATTTGCAGCCTGTGTCTGTTTTACTACATGATGAAACAATCTCTTACCTTAATGATGGCCATTTTTGATTCCTACCATAAGGGGTTGTACTATTCGTAACCTTCAGCATGAAACACCCTCATGTTTTCTTTGAGACAAGAAAAGAGAGCGTGTCCCAGTCTTCTCACTACGCTACCCTCTCTCCCACATCGGGGTAGCTAGGAGCACTTATCAAGGCTGGTTCCTTCTCCTTGGTCTAGGTTGTTTTTTCTTGTTGAGACTGAGACATTTACACAGTTCATTTAAGTTTCTCTCAGAATTAATATACCTTTATATTGCAACAAAGATAGCTACAGAGCTGCTTTCTGTCACTCTGTATTTCTGCTTTTCTAGCATTGATGCTTAAGGACATGTACGCTGTGCAGGGGAGGGTGGGATGAACGTGGTTTTGAATGTAAGGTGTTGGCAGACTGGCATAAGAAACTGAGCAAGTTATCTTATCCCTGTACCTGCCTACTTAAGTTTTCAGCCAAGCTTGTGTTCTGCCTGGGTAAGGAAGTCACTGCTCCATCCCAGGAAATATCATGAAGTGTGGCCTGTCAAAGAAGCAGGAGCTCGAACTGAAACTGAGTAATTAAAGGCACACCCTCTGCATTTTTCTGTTCTTTTCTCTGTTTAGTTGAAGCAGAAATAAAATGGGACAAAATGATTTTTCTGGTTGACATGAAAGACTGCTTTTCTTGGAATAACTTCAAAATTGCTCTTTCCTAGCACATTTTATTTAGCATGTTGTCATCCTCATATCAGAATATTATAAACGCCTCATGTATTTATTGAGAGAGGTAGAGAATTAAAAACATAAGAGAATAGAACAGAAATAGCAGATGTAGTTGAAAATTTTACAATATTGCTATATACTACAATGGCATATGGAAGAGTTACAAGATGTGTGAGAGAGAAAACTCTCAGAAGTCTGTAAGTATTGGTAACAAAATAAAAAAAAAGATCAAAATGTAATGCATAATCTGGAATAGAGAGATGGCAGTGCAGGGGCAGAAGCAAGTAGATCTGTTAAGATTCTCCAGATACATCACAGAGTTTCAGACTGTCTTTGGAAAAGTTAAAGTAGCATTTGAAGGTAAATCTATGATTTTGAAAAGTGTACAGTATTGTCAGATTACTGAAGTGTCAGAACTCTTGTTATAAAACAGCTTTTGCCTTTTGGCAAAGGGGATGTTAAATTTCAAGTACAGCAAACTCAAAATGGCTACATAAAACCAAGCATAGGTTAAAAAAAGCAGATTTATTGTGAGACTCTGAAATGATATCTAGATGATCCCCTGAGCAGCCCTTGAGATGTCAGAGATGATAATACAGTAACAACATTTGGGAAGTATTTCTAGTTTTACACTTAGCCTTTTGGCAGGAATTTATTAAGACAGAATAAGCCTGTGACTTTTCAATTCCAAGTACAATTTGTTTCTCTAATATATCTGCAGGAGTAATGTGTGATGGAATTTTTCCTTTGCTGGGCCCAGTAGTTGTGGGTGATGATGTGCTATAATAGGTTCTCACAGGCCATATCTCAACAAGATAAAACACAACACATGTACATCTGTGGCCCAGTGTCAATGCCTTAAATGTACATCAGAAATGCATTAAATCTTCTGATTGCTATTTTGTTTGTACAGCTTGTTGGTTCAGAGTTTCCTCTGTAATGTACCCTGCTGATTACCTTGAATTATTGGCATATCCTTGGTAGAACAAGCACACCTTGTTCAGAAATATAGTATTACAGATGTGGCTTGAATCTTTTCCTTTATTGGTAGGAACAGAAGAGTTGTTCTTAAAGTTATTCCAGTACGATTCCTGAAAGCACATATCTCAGAATCAGCTGTGTCTAGGAGCACTTTCCAAACAGAAAAGCATGTGATATTGCATCAGAAATTTATCTACAGTTGTTTGTGTGTGCATCTGTGCCTGTGTCTATATATAATGACGTAACAGTGTGGAAAATAGGGTATTATGCACACCTATGAAAAAGGGTGCATCAGAAGAGCCACCTGCAGCTTTGGATACTCTTTCTGGGCCAAATTCTCAGCTTTTTCAAAGTTGTACATCTCCAATTTTCTTCCTTGTTCATATGTGAGACTTTTTAAAGAAAGATAATATTTAGAAGTAATTTTGAGCCAAATGTTGATGGAAGCCATAGTGTTGGATGAAAAATTAAATAATTATAATTAAAAATAATATTTGACACTGGGCACTAGTGTTCCCACAACATCATGTCTGAGCTAAGACAGTCTGCTGAAAGCATGTGCTTGAGCACAGAGATACATGAAAACATCCTTATGGCTTCAGTTTGTGTCTAAACACATTCAGATGTGTTTGGGGCAAGATGGTGACCACTTTTGTAGATGTGTTCTCCCTTTCTTCTGCAGGGTTGTCAACATCAGTTGTGAGAGCTGTGCCCGTGTGTCTGTTTACAGTGTGAGGCTGGTAACTACTCCGTGAGCTGCACATCTGTGGTCTTTGGACTATCCATACTGGAGAGGTTACTGGAATGGCTCCTTTCTCATTCACATCCCTGGGTTTCCTTTCAAAGGGCATCACAGGAGAGTTATTTGGAGGAGGTGTGTGCCTGGAGATAGGCACTGCAGGCTCAGTATGAGAGCCATATTGCTGAGTTACCTAGGGTTTGAGGTGGAAGATTTTTGGCCAATTCCAAACGGTCCATATGCAACACATATTTTTAAAGTAGATCTTAGCTGAGGGGAATAAAAAGTGATGCTTTTACATTGTCTGCTCAAAATAAATTATTAATTAAGGTTTTATGTGGATGTAAAATAAAACCTTAATGTAAACTTAACACGTAGCACTTTTTCACTGGAACTCACAACTTCTCACAGGTGGATAAAAAAGTCTGAGCTCTCAGACAAGGGGTGAGTACTGACTACTCTACCACTCACTCCCAGCTGAGCAACTATTTTTCACAAGATTATAAAATGGTCAGATCATGCTGATGTTTCTGCAAATCAGATTTAGTCCATACTGGTGTTTAGAGATAACAGTTTGGTGCATAGATGCATATAGTATTGCTGTTGTGGCAATATTAATTGTTGCCTATAAAGTTTCAGCCATTTAGTTGGGAAAAGAAGTCTTATCACATAAGACAAATGTTTTACAGGAAAGTCAAAAAGATTATTGGTCACTCCTAACATAAAATAGTTTCTGTGAACTCTTCACTGCATATGGATGCATAATCAATATATTCCTAGCACTGAAAATATGCATTTGTTCTGTGTTTTGTTATAGTTAATGTAACTGGTTTTAGAGGTGAAGATTGCAGAAATTATATTTTGATTGTAACAATTGTCTGTTAATTATAATAAACAATAGTTCCTATTTCTGAAGGAGCTATATTATTCCTATTTTATTGATTTGCCAGGTTCCACGGATGTCAAAAGCGATTTTTATATTGACTACAGTAGAAGTAGGGGACTAAGGCTACAGCTAAAGGAAAGAAAACTTATGTATTATAGTAGTAATAATACATATTCAATTAATACATGCAAATTTGAACAAATATAACTGATATGACTTAATTTGAAAATACAGGTTTAGATGTCTCTAATAAATGGATTTTGAATGGAGTGAAAGCAAAAATGGCTCTATATTACACATGTCTGAGTATAGCTGTCTTTCAGTGCAGGAGGAGGGGTTATGGGAAGGCAGGTATGTGTGTGTATCTCATGTTAGGGTGAGAGTGTAACTTCCCTTGGAGGAGTCCCTGCAAGCTCCACTTTAAGTGCAAATCATGATCCAGTATACTGTAATTTTATATTAAGGCTTTTATACAAAAGCAATTTCAAGTTTGTTTTATTTCTTTTTATTTTAAAAAGTTAACTGTAAAAACTGAAAGGAGTGTATTTCTGTATTTTTTAACAAGTAGGCCAATTTATTTTTATCATGAAAATAAACCCTTTGTAAATATAAATCCTGTACTGCCATATCTGTTTACTTGTTTTGTAGCTGCAGATATCACTAGTGAAATACTGAAGGTATATGGGAGATAAATAAAGTGTTTAAAAGTGACCATAAGGTATTAGAGATAAAAGAATTAGGTTAAAACTTCTGAGGAAATGTGTAATGCCATTGCCGCATTATGAAGCAGATACATTGGTTTTAAAAAAGTGTCTATTTATGCACTTCAGTGTAAGTGAAAAACAAAAACTATGTAGATTATAACATAAATAACTGTTTTATTTAAGAATTTGAGCTACTAGGTAATTTGCCAAATTTTTCTGTCGTTTACCTCTGTAATCTGTTCCCTATGCATCTACTGGCTCATTATACTTTCTTATTTTGGCATTTTACCACTTTTGCTTCCAAGATATTCTTGACAGTCTTGAAAAAAATGTTTTAAATTGCCTTTTTTATGCTATCCATTTTAAAATTAGATTGGTCTATGCCATTTTACTGTAGCTTACATATACATGTCTGCATGTGTATAGTGTGCAAGTTCAAACATATATGTGTAAATCTACATAATAAGCATGCAAGAAGAGAGTCCCACCAGCTAGTCCAGAGGTAACTGTACTGCAACACTGATGGTGTCATATTTAAAAGTGTGCTGTGATTATTTATTTTATGTGCTAAGTTGGATCGAGGCCACAGCGCATTTTATTATTAAAACTTTAATTTATTTTTGGCTTCAAAAGTAGACTTTCAGTCTTTTCCATACAAACATATGATGTGATTTCAGTAGAATAAATTTACTTCCACAATCCATTCAACACCTGATTAATTTATATTACTGAGGCAACAGAGATATTAACTTATTCTTGTCTTACAGTTCATAGTGTTACAGATAAAAATGTGAGGCACTGCTGATACTTTATTCTGTATGTCAGCTCTGGGAACATCAGTAAACACTTGTTTTTTCATTAAATATGATTGTAATCTAATTTATTTGGAAAAAAATTAGTTATTTCTTGAAACTGCCATCACACATTGAATAAAATGGAGTTTGACAGCAGTTTTTTAGCATTCCTAAAAGAGCTGAAAAACAGTTATGGTTAGCTTATTGTGCTGTCACCATTTTAAAATAATGTTTCAGAAGCTTTTTTATATATTTCTAATTGGTGATATATATGACTCAGTGCACTATTCTGGGTAGTCTTCACCTGTACTTCATTACTGTGAAAAAAAACCACAAGTAAAGTATTTTCTACCTAAAGGACACTTTGGAAATAAATCTGTGCTGTCAAATTACCAAGCACTTGGGCCTCCATACTCTTGGCTATTGCCACCAGAGTCATGTAGTCACAACTGACCTCCCAGGTCACCCCTGGTTGTGTGATTGGTGTATATATCAGCAAGGGTACTATTCAGAGGACAAGGTAAGCCTTTATTGTGCCTCTACAATGTTATTAATACAAGCTCCCAGAAAGCAGAAACCTCCTTGAAAGACAACTCAAGTCTGCATATGGGGCTGTTTGTCCCTCACAGTGAGAAGTCTCCTACCACTTCCTCCTAGTGGTCCTGAGTGGCTCAGGCTCAACTGCCAAATATGCTACATTGATGGCACTCCCAGCTCCTCTCCTGTGACAATGCTGAACCTATTCTATTGCTGCAAGTCTTCAGGTACCACAAGAGCCTTCTTCCTGATTCCCAGTTCCTGACTCCTAAGAAGTCACTGGCTTCCAGCTTTTCTCATGGTGAGAGTTTCCACTTTCCAGCTTCATGGGCAACAGGCTTTTACTGCCCTTCCGCTACAGTTGAAGATTAGGCCTTTTGAAGGTGTTTGGTCTCAGAGAAGATGCAGTTGGTCTGTTTTTCATCCTCTCTGTGCAGTCTGGAGACCTCCCCTGCAGCCCTTTTACTTGGCCATATAGCTCATTGTGAGCTGCATGCTTCCTGTAGGCTAGATGACCATGTACCCAGGCTGAACAAGAAGCCCCAGACACTCCCTGTAGGTTAAGCCTGGCAGAGCTGCATCCTTCTCTGAAGCTGTGTCTGAGTCCAAGCTCCAGTGGGGTCCAAGCACCATCTGATAACGAAGGGACAGTTTCTCCAGTGGCTCCTGGGGAACATGCTGTGTGGCACATCCCCACCGTAGCTAAGGGTGTGTATGCTAGTCAGAGAAAGTTTGCTGGTATCTTCTTTTTACCCTGATACACAAAACGCTGCATGTCTTGGCATTTGCATAAATGTGATGGCACTTCTAGTACCCAGAATGTCTTGGAAGAAGAATTTGGTTGAGAAATCAGAAGGGCTCCTGAGTTAAATATAGTCTGAAAACAGGTCAGTAGACAGCTGGAGAATATAGTCAATGGTTATGGTCACAAAGACTTGTAATTGGTGGCTATCAGCTAAAGTGATCATAACTGCAATGAATGTCACCTCTAGCATACCTAGTCCTATACATTCCTGAAATGGTGTTGCCTGATATGGAAAAAAACCTTTAAACTAGTCTCTTTTACTACCAGCTGAAGGGACATTGTGAAACAACATCGTTGATAAGAATCCCTCTGTAATATTTTTGATATATGATAGCATTCTATGCATAGGGTCAGTTTCAAAGACATGATGTCTTTTCTTCTTCGTTTGAAGGGTAACTGGAAGTAAAGCAAAACTGAAACAAACTGAGCATAGAGCAGTTCATAGAATTGTCACTTCTGCAAAGGCTGCTTCACTCTCCTTTGAAAGACAGTAGTTCCATTTCTTGTCTATATTTCCAGCAATGCTTCACATGGACTAGTAGGAATGGTCTCTGAACCATTACCTAAAGGTGATGAAGGAATTATATCAGTCAATTTGGGTCATTTTTGTGAAAACACTTTAGGCAAAGAATAAAACAAAAAATGTTTTTTTCCACTTAAACATATGAGGAAAAGAAATGGAAATATAGGATCCTTTAATAAGGTAAATGCACTGAAAAGAATAAATTGAAAATATTATTATTGTGTAGTGCATACAAGTGGACAAAAAATTAAAATAAATGCCAAAGTTATGAATAAACAAAGGCAGATGGATAGCTCCAAGTTGTCCAGAAACCACGTGGCCCATATTTTTGTAAAATTAAGGAAAGTCAATCTCCATGGAGTGAACACCAGAGTTTTTAATTGGTTGGGTAGAGGTATGTAATCACTAAAATATTATTGAATGGGCAGCAGTTTATCCTAAATTATAAAAATGTGATACTGGTGTTTTGAAGAGTTGAATTATTCACCCTTAACAATTGTTGTCAAATTTTGCTCATTTTGGCTTGCAAAGTGTTCACAAATTGTATCTGACATCTAAAATATATTAATTTTCCAGAACCACTTTACCTTAACACATATCAGAGTTATTTCTGAAGAAAACACCATATATTGTACATTTTAAGTACACTACTGGGTTCTTTTGAATATCAAAGTACCATTTAGAGAGAAGAATAGAGCTAACTGAGTAATATACAGGAAATGTTGCTCTTCTGGTAAAGAAGATACTGATTAGTAACCAATTGTATTAAATTGTAATGTTATTAAAACACAAGATCTTGAAAATTCAGAGTTAGTGGTCATGCAGATGTGCAAGCAGCAAGTTGTACTGGTGTAGTTGATGAAAACTTGATTGACTACATGTTTCTTAACTTTTAAAAATGAAGGATCCATGCATTCAGTGTCTTGCTGTGAAGTCCTAAGAATGCTCTGGTTTTATTTCTGTTAAAAGAAGGCATTGAATTGCAAACCCAAACAACGTAGGCTACACTTTATACATCTGTTACACCTTTGGGTCTAGTTAGACCCAAAGAAGAGTGTTCAATGAACTTCTCATTCCCCTGCTCCCATCTCCTGTCCAGGGAGAATTGTGATCTCTCTTCTCTGCAGGCAGGGACAGCTCTATCTGCTGTGGGCCAGTGACAGCTCTAATTGAAGAAGGTAATGATAGGAGCAGGCCTGAACCTAGAGATCGTTTTTTAGCCCATAGAGCAGAAATGGCATACTGAAGGGAACAAGCAGTATTTTTTTTTTTTGAGGTTAATAGATTTGTAACTTAGAGATACACTTAACAGAGTATTTAAAGCAGGAAGGGAATCTCTGAAATCAAGCCCTGTGCTCAAAGCGGGGCTAATGCTAAAGTTAGATTACATTTCCAGGGCCTTAGTGACATGCTGCAATGAGGAAAATTTGTGCTCATTTCCATTAAACTGGAGAGAAGAATGTTATCCTAGGAAACCAGATGAGGGACTTACAGTTTATTTGGAGGGTCGAGTCTTTCAGAATCCCTAGCAGACAGCACATTGTACTGTTTCTCAGTGTGCAGACACATGAATGTAATCAATAGAAAACAGGGAGAACAGGAACCATGTCTGAAATCTGAGAGCCATCATACTCTGTGACAAGCTGTGACTTCTCTTATGTTGAGAAATTGTCATGTATTTGGACAATCTAGTATCCTTTCCCAAAGCTGCCTTCCCACTATCCTTCAAAATTCTGAACAGCACTCAGAACATGACTCAGAGATGAAATATCCACTTTCAGAACATGATTTCAAAAATTTATACCAACTTCTTTCTCATCCAAACTTTTTCAGCTCTTTAATGGCATACCAAAGATGACAAACCAGTATTTAGTTGCAGGTAGAAACGTTTCAGGATTGCAATTTGTAAACAGATTGTTGAATCCACCAATATTCCACTTCTTCAGATTTAGTTCTCTTTGGATCCAGCCATCAGGTGGTAATATTTATGGGACACAGGTATTTTTCTGTGTGATGATTTTGTGATTCCTAATTTGTGGAGTGGGCTTGTGGAGATTACTGCAAAACCAGGCATCTATAACAGGACAATAATGAGCTTCAGTAGCCATTGTGTTCAGCTCTGAGAGGTAATCTTCACAATACAGTGTGGTTTGTGTAACTCCTGTGGAACACATCTCACTTCCCTTTTCCAGTTGATTATGCCTAAATGCAACAAAGAAGGCAGATGATTAGAGTTCACTATTTTGCACAGTCCTTGAGAGGAATATCTGCTTTTGCCTGTAGAACTACTCAGTTACTTGCTGAAGTTTTCTTACACAAGTGGTTACTTTTCTTTTAATACCTTCATTCTCTCACAACAAAACCAAAAAAATCTCAGCAGCAAAAAAATTCATCATGGTGAAAGGTCTGTTGATATTGTATTAAGTGTATATGTAAGGTTAATAACTTAATTCCATTGCTTTCCATTATTATTCTTTAAATTGATTTATGAGACACTTTTTGCAAATCTCAAAGTGGTCTATGAATTACAAACTGTGGTTCTTAGCTAAAGTCCTATAACTAGACCCTGTATAACCATACAAGAAAAACTTCACTTACAGCTGAAAATGAATGTGCCATGTAATGGTAATAAAACATTATAGTGATAAGGTAGCTATCCTTAAATCAAAGAAATTCAGAGCTAAGTTGGACTCAAGAGAAATCCAGAAGTATTAGAGTACAAATCACCCCAAAGACTTCAGTTTTGATTCTGATGATGCCTTGCAATGGCCAAAACCTTATGATTATAGAGTAATATCCCTGGAGATCCAAGTTACCTTAAAAAGTTTTTTAAAGTCATTAGATTCCTTCTGTCTCCTTTTAGTTCCTCCTGACCAATAATCTCTTCTTTTTACCTAACAGGAGATCTGTATCAATTCTGATTCTAAGAGTGGCTCTTTCTGTAGAGTTAAAGTATTTTTACAATTATAAGTACTATAAATGAAGGACATAACTAAACCCAGTAAAATAATAGAGGTGGACAATGACATTCATTTGTTTCACGTGTATAAAATTTTAGTCAGCCTCGATCTCAAAAAGCTTGTGGTTTTGGTGTCAGTAATTTAGAAGAAAAAGCAAATAATACCAGGATTGTATGGTTGGTTTGTTTCTAAAATAGGTGCTCCCACAGTGAGCTTGGATGGGTATATCAAAAAAATGTGTGATAATGTTCCTTCCCCTCCTTTTCCCCCCTAAGATGGACATAGAGCTGTGGTGAGGAGGACTACATTTGGCCAGTCTGCAGGATCTCTGTGGGAACTTCTGCTGCAGTCCTGTATGCATTCCAAATAAAGCAATTTAGTTTAAGAGCATCTGCTTTTCCCTGTTGCAAGATACTGCTAATCAGCCAATTGACATTGTTTTGCCTCTGTAATGCCAGGGGCTCCTGAATAAAAACATTAGTGCTGCCATGCTGGATCAGATGAAAGACTCCATCTTATCCCTTTTTCCTTTCTTCATTGGTGACTAGCAGCAGATGCCTAGGGAAGCATAGAGTGATAATTCCTTCTGTGTACCCTCCTAGCTGCCAGCAACGTGTGGACTTGGTGAGTCAGAGGCAGTATCTTACTGCTTTTTCTTCCATAAACTTATGCAGGATTTTTTGCTTTTGCTTTTTGTGTTCATTATGTGACATGGTATTGCCCCTTTTAAACATGCTATTTCAAGATTTTGATTCACTCAGGCCATTCTTGATTTTATATCACTTTCTCATAAACCTATTTTTTAAACCTTTGGGTTTTTTTCTTCCAGATGGTAGAGTTATTATCTCTTTAATTGTTCTTTGTATGGAACCTGTGCCACACATTCTTCTCTCTACCTCTTCCAGTACTAATTTAGTCTTTGTGGGACCAGAATGGTACCTGATTTGATTCTCTATTTTACCCTCAATAATGGATTAGCCCATTATTTCCATTTATCTATTCTAACTTGAGAACCTTGAATAACTTAGTAACATTAGCTTACTTTGAACACTGCAGATGCTAGTGCAGGTTCCTACCAGACTCCATTTTTGACCTAGCTCTACAGAATCATCATTTATAATGCTTTTGTTCCGTAATATACAAATAGGTATTTGTGTCACCCCTTCAAATTTTAACTTTTTTTGGAACCTACCATAAGAGATGTGGCAGATAACTTTGTAAAAATCCAGATACAGTATGCTGACCAGATCACCCTCATCTTCAGTCCTACAGAGGTCATTAATAAACTTTAAGCATGGGGCTTCATTGTGAATACCAGGTTAGTATTTTTCCCATTAAATTACATGTTACTATTACGTGAATTAAATCCCATTTATTTAGATTTTTTTTTCCTAAATTGCACCATTTTAATGATAAAAAATTGTACATTCAAACAAATTCCTCTGTGGAAAGTATTGTCTATAAAAGGGCGGAGAAAGTAAAATAAATACAATTTTAATAGATCTTAGTGAAATAGTGTGTCCCTCTATTATAGGCAAGGTTTAGAAAATTGAAGAGGGCTCTGTCATATTTTTTTCCTTTTCAGAAAGCAGGTTTGCCTCTTGGGTGCTATCTAGGGAATGTGGTATAAAGCTACTTAATTTAGTTGAAGTATTGGATGTTTCTTCCAAAAGGTCTGTTTATATTTTAAAAGGGTACATGCTTTGTTAGAAAATTATAGAATTTTCTGCCAAGGGAAGGAAAAAGAATGGGATGTGGTTGACACCAGGTTAAATTACGTAGCAAGTCTGACACTGTGTAGATGTGAGGAAATAGAAATACATGGCTTAACCTTTGCCCAGGGTTCCCAGAAGTGTAGTGCCACCTCAGTGTATGGACCATCTAGAAATCTGTCAATACACTGTGCTGATACTTCCTATCTTTCTGGCCTCTTTCTCTAATCCAGTTTGACCTAACGGGGTCATTGGGTCAGTTTTGTCACGAAGACGGAGTAGACTTGCAATACAGTTGAAATAATTTTATGGTGAATATATAACGGCTCCCTAGATGTTGACTTCCAGTGATGAAGCTTGGAGTTATTAAAGAAATTTGCATCTCAAGAACTGTGAAAGTTGTTTCAGCTGGAAGTCAAAGGCTTCCTCAGACCACATAGCCAAACCCAAGGAAAAATGACTGAAGAATTGAAAAGATTTGTTATAATCTTATTAACCCAATCTTGCAGCCCAGCTAAAGCTACTTTAAACTCCTTTTACATTCCTGAAAGAAGACAAAGTAAATAAGTATATCCATGAAAAAGAAACCATGCTGGCTTAAGAATGAACAACAGAAGCCTGTGGATCAAGAATACTCCCAGCTTCACTCAGTTCTTCCACTTTTGGTTTGGAACAAAAAGAGTCTTTGTTGGGATGATGCATATTAATAGTCTATGACAAGTTATAAATACATTGTGGTTGAATGGATTTTTTTTACAATGGAATCTTTTAGTGTTTCTCTATCAGAATTATATGCATGCATTTTATACAACCTGAATACTTTTTTGGAATTATATCTCTGAAAGTTGACTTGATAGGCAATAATGCATATTTAAGATGATACAATGTAAAGTCATTTGGCAAGTCTATGACCCAGTAAGGTAGAAAAGAAAGTATGCTTAATAAAAAACCCAACTATTTTTTATTATGAAAGAGATTTGAAAAGTTAAAAAATGTCAATTTCACTTGATTTTCACTAGCTTTTGTGGCTTGAATTTAAGTAAGGAAGAATAACTGATAGTATCCTGATTTAATATTCTGTGTTTTCAAAATACGTCAGTGAAAAAAGGATGGTATTGTCATACTTCCTTGACAGTTAACCCACAGCTATAGCTTTCTGTAGGGACAATGAAGTTTCCCTCACAATACTCTCTTGGTTTTCCTTTGGAGGAAGCATATTAATGGTTGAAAAGAATAGTGTATATCTTTTATTAATTTATTATAATTAACAGTGTATATTTCTAGTAAAATTTATTTGAGTAATTTAAAAAAGCTTAGATTCTCAGGACTCCTCTAGAATCTCAGACAATGACTGGAGTAATTAATGTTAAGATGATTTCATTTGTTTCTAAGGGACAAACGTGTGCCTGCAATTTAAATTTTATGACATCCAGAAACCAGAATACTTTACATATGAAAACTGATGAAAAAAACACTAAATGAAAACAACTGGGTTTGAATCTTTTCCAGTGATACATTATTCCTGCAAATATGAGAAAGAAGAGTGCAAAATTTCTTTTAAATCTTAAATATTTAAATTTAAACTTGACTTCTGAACAACAACAACAAAAATTTTCATAATTAATAAGATTGTGACTAGCATTCCATCATAAACCTGGTTTTGAGCTCTCTCAAAACATGCCTCTGGCTGAATACAGAATGTATTAAATGTATATTAAAATGCACGTATTAAAATGCACGTTACTTGAATACACCCATAGTGCCATGTGATCTCAATATCTGAATAAGCAACCTATTCTTATTGCTATTTTTCATCAACTAGTCTCTGTGACATCAATAAAATTGGTCAGTTATTTCTCACAAATGGTATAATTGCCAAATACAAGACCTGTATTATTTACTAGAAATAATCCCACCAATTTCTTTCTTGATGCATTTAGTTATGAGATCTACCAAAGGTTACTTTTCAGTTCAGGTAACATCTATTCATTTTGTATACTGTAGTTATTTAAATAGTGCTAAAACCAACAATAGTTAAAATATTCAACAAAAAGAGGAGTTTGTCACTTGATCACCTTACATTTTTATGGTAATTTTCAAGTGTCCGATTATGTTTAGTCAGCATCAAATAAGTTGAATACTTCTGAGCACATTCTAAAAATAATTGATTTCATTTAGTCATTTTTTTTTCCCTAAGTATGTGAGATAGATAGCAACCTAAAAGAAGCATTACTTACAAGAACCATATGTAAAATGTAAAGTGATACCCATTGACATTTACTTTTTGTTCCAAGACTGCAAATCTATTGTGGGATATTTTAAGGTAGATGAAGATTAACAATATGACTTTCACCAGTTTGGGGGGGTTAGAAGTTTGGGAAGAAATTGTCTGTAACCACTTGAGTACCAATAAATGCAATACTTGTCTACTTTAAAAAACCAACCAACCAACCAACCCAAAAAAAAACCCCAATCCCAAACCAAGAAATGTTATTTGTTAGTTACTTAGTTTACTTTGGGGAAAGTGGAAGGGTAAGGGAATGGTAGTTCATTTTACTCTTGCTCTTAACCTGTTGAAAGTTTTGTTTGCCACAGATGGTTTGGCAATTTAAGCTTCTCAGCATGAAGTCCAAATTGACTGCTAAGGAGAGAACTGCTGAGCACTAGCCCAGACAGACATGCTTGAACATGTGCATATGCCTGTCTCTCTCCAGAGTCTGGGAACTTCGTCCACTTCAGAATCATAAAAGAGAATTTTAGGCTTTCTTCTGGGGAAACAGACTACACTTGCTACTTGAAAATACAGTGGGAGGACATGACCTCATGTTTTAAACCTCTGCACAGTGTGTGGGTGGCCTGGATTCCCCTCACCTTAAAGCTGTTCAAACCAAGTCATTCTGCTCTTTAGAGGGTACCTGCACCACCAGAGGACGGTCATCGGCTTGGGCTGAAACTGTTCCTGTGTGGCAAAACCTTGAATGTCCACAGGGTTTGAAGAGTGAGAAAGAAGACAGAGAAACTTCTGTGACCTGGCATTTCTATCACTGCTTCCAGGATGCTTTGTACATTCCACCCAATAACCATACTGTATATGAACATTGCGATAATGACATTTCTTAGAGATAGGAGGCTTCAGAGAATAACAGATCGAGAATTGTAAAAATAGGAATATATGATCTGACTTGTGAATGAAATGAGATTTTGATCAGCAAAGAAGCTTCTGAATAAATAAAAAAAAATCTGACAGTTTACAGTTTTAGATCATCCCTAAAATACATGAAGCGTTCTTACATAGTAAGTGTTGAAGTTTAATTGGGGAAGGGACATTTTGACTCTGTGCCTTGTTTTTAAAAATATGGCCCAGGAAGCTTGCATATAAAAGTGTATCTGGGAAAGGGAACCAGTCTATTAATCAACTGACCTGATTTTATAACTTGGTATTTGATAAACCTTAAAAAAATTCAAAACCTCATTTTGATAACTAACTACCATATTTTTGTATTTTCTGTCAGCAAAACCCATAATTTTTTTGTTTTAAAATGAGTTTGATTTAAACCAATCTTCCCAGAAACCTGATCATGCTCAAAACAGCTTTGCAAACTTTGTCTAAGGGAAGTGCAGCAATTTTTCTGAAGGCTGGTAAAAAACTCTTTGTGGCTTCTTTTTTGCATCTACTCCTATTACCTTACTGGATGTTGTAACAAATTGGTGATGCTTTCACCATTTTTTTTTATTTTAGCATGGAAAATTATGAGATTTGGGTTGTAAATTGCTTTTCAAATTTTCATTTACATAGGAAGTGCAGTCCACAATTACTTTAACAATTTTGGACCCTTTTGCTTCTTACAAAAACATATTTCTTTCCTGGTGGATATTTTTTTGGGGGTGGTGGTTTTTGTTTTGTTTTGCTTGTTTTTTAAATTCTGAAAACTGTTACTTCTTCTAGATCTTATTTGTGACCTACAGGGCATGCGGTTCCTTTGACATGAAGTTTATTTTTCTAAACCCACAGCTTGATATTCTAGCACTTAATTTTAGAATGCAGCTTAAATCACAGAAGCCATAATATGTCAAATGATCCCACACTTGCAGGGGGAAAACAGTAAGTAATGAAAAAGCTATGATTGCTTTTCTGTCCCTCCAAATGACAGTTATCACCTCAGTGACCTGCTCCGGGCGGACCCATCTAAACATGACACACTAAGGGATAACGTCATCTAACAGGGTAGTTACAAAAATCAATACAAAACCCATTTCAAAGATACTCTGTGCAAGAATCCCGGTGTAACGTTCATTTATTGAATAGGCCTGGGGAAAAAAACCCACAACTTTTCTGATATATATGCTTTACCTCCCAAGCAAAGGAATTCTGTAGGTAAGCAATAATTGTATTTTTCAATCTATTATTTAGTCTTGCCAAAGCTCAACCTAGAATCTAATACGTGGATGACTGCTATAACTCAATTATGAAGTCTAAGCAGAGCTCTAATGCATCTGTAATGCAAAAGGAACATAACAAGACAATTGACTGTACTTCTTTTAGTTGAAGGGTAGCTGTCTGTGTGTGTGCAGGGATGAACAAAAGCAGGCAAGGAGGTTGCGATATTGTATTTTTCACTGAAGGATTAAGAATGTTTCTTTAGTTATCTCCACTCATGAATATAGAAGATATGTTTATATCATTGAAGCAACTGCTGGCTCACAACTGACTGAAAATAGGTTTCCATTGTTCACTTTCTCAAATGACAATAATAATGCAGCCTGGAGCAATTTTATCCAGTCATATCCCATATTCAGGGGATACATTCTGATTGGTCAAAAAGTCATTTAAGAAAAACTAGTATTTATTTTCCTTGCATTTATCAAACTATTTTCAAAACTGTATGAGCTTTATTCCTCTCAGGAAGCAAATGCTAAATTTAGTATGGATCTTCAGCTTTGATTTTGTACAAAAAGATATAGTATAGCTTGACAGTTTTAAAAATCTCATAAAGCTGATATCGCTGGATATTAATGTGAAAGCATTCTTTATGTTTGGGAAAATACCCAAATACCATTTGTTTTAGCAAATATGAGGATTTTTAAATGCTGAATTTTATTGCCACCTAACTGCTGTAAAGATCAGTATTTTTTTAATATTCAAATGACTCTTACGGTGTTTGGTAGTACAATATGGGATTGTTACCTACCTTCACACTGAACACAATTCTGGCAATACTCTGAGAGGTGTTTGATCACTGAGATTGTCTTACTGAAACCATCTCGCAGACTTTGAAGCAGAAACGTAAGGAAAGGCTTAAAAGAAGAATGGAGAGAACAATTAAGTAAATAATCTCACCATTTCTAGGACCACTTAGAAAACTGTGGTGAAAATCTTTCTGGTAAGCAGTGGTTGCACTTCTGAAATAGGATCTTCTACTTCCTAGTAGAAGATACATCTTCATGTGTAAAATATCAATAAAATTCAGAAATGGTTGTCTCTGATCACAGAATTTGAATGCAAACTCTAAGAAATATTGGCTGCAGTGGTTCCTGAAGCATTGATGTGTTAAAGAATATATCTGAAGTTCTTTACATCCCTCTCAAACCCAAGCAGTTTTGTAATAAACAACTCTGTTGGATCATCTCTACTTTCCATTTCTTGCTGTAGATCAGCTGCTATTTCACATGCAGAATGAAACCTGGCAACTGAAATAAATTTTACTGAAGCAGAATTTCCTGTGAAACACAGCCAGGATTCTCTTCCTGAGTAAACTGTACCTTAATTGAGTCCCATGTTTCCCCCAAAGACATGAACTGCTTGGATAATTTGTGTGCCTTGGACCTTTGCATTCAATTAAGTTTGAGATGGCCTGAAAAAAGTAACTCTTGGAAAATGGTATCCTATCCAAAGTATATCCAAGTCTGGAAAAGAGATGATCTGCAATAGTCTGTGAATATGCCATCCAAATACCATGAGGAAAAATATGATTTTTCTTCTTTCTCACACACTTCATTAGTTGGAATGAAGAGCTTTTTTGAAGCTAATTTTAAAAGAAATCAGTAAGTTTTTAGTATTCACCTAGTACATACTCAAGTTATTACAGGGAAGAACTGAACCCTGATGCATTTGACAGGGCAGAATTAATACTGGAACATGTGAACATGCATCTCATTAACAGGTGCTAATAAGGGGCAGGAGAACTTTTGAACACTTTCCTTGGAAACATGATTAATATCTGACTTTTTAAAAAAGTTGGAGAAGGGAGAAAATCCATTGCTAATGATCTCTGACTAGCAAAGAGCAGCTAATGTTACCCCTTAGCTCTGCTTCCTATGTTCCTCTGTTACAGATAGGTAAAAGTAAAGGTAAAGTTACCTTTACTTTTCTGAACTTTTGGGTACAAAGATCAAAAAGATCATTGTTTTCATATATGCTACTATGTGTGTGGCTTTAAGGTTAAATATCAGAAAACATGCTCAGAGTCACAATTTTGCATGAGAAGGCTTGTATGAAAAATCAATTTCCATAAAAAGAAAAGCTTTGCTTATTTTTTTGTTCTATGATGAAGTTTTAGAAGCCACAACAATGAAAGGTCAATATATGGGGAAATGCAAGAAAACCAGTAAACCAGAAGTGTGTTGATTTAGGGGGCATTGTTGCTGCTACTATTTGTATTGTCTAATGAAAAAGTCACTTTAGAATGGTGATACAACAAAATAATATTCTTTAAAGAGTAAATTTATTCACCAAGGATATGTCATAACTTTAAACTCAGATTCTGGAATCACTGGGGCAAATAACTAGCTGTGAGCAATGTTGCTTTTTGTGCAAATCTCAGAAACACTGCTGAATTTGTTTAGTAATTCAGCTAAGAAAAATTGCTGCTTGACTTTTAAAATATTTTCCTAGTGAATATTCCAAAAGTACTGAGTATACAGCACTGAATGGCAATATTAATTTCCTATTACTAAGGAATTTAATTGTTATTATAAAGGAGTCTTAAGTGATGGTAAGTGTACAGAAGGTACGGCTAGTGTTCTTTTTTTAAGAATATACAATTAAAATATTAAATACACAATAAAATATACAATTAAAATACAATTAAAATAAGATATACAATTAAAAATGTTCTGCAAGTAGACCAGAATTGAATGGGCTGAAGGGGCAGGAGGAAAACAGATTTATACTCTGCTGATGTGTAATCTGAATACTTTGCTGATCAAAGAAATAAATAGGAGAAAACATTGCATCATTCCCAATGATGCTAACTATTTCTTGGGAGGACTGAAAAATACTGCATTTTGGGGAAATTTATGAGGGACTGAGACAAACCGGGCTTACCAAAATCAAGAAACAACTTACCATAAAAAATGATTCATGCAAACAAATAAAATTATGCTAAGTTATTATGATGGAAGCTATATGTTTCCCAGTCCTAGTAGTTGGTGGCATTTTATAATACTATTTAAGGAGAACAAATACTTTTTACAACTGCTCAAAGTGCTAATGCAGAGAAAATGCCAGCAGCAGGAGCATCCCTCCTGCTCTTCACTGCCTTTCTTTTGCTTTCAAATGTGCCTACCAATATTTTAAAGATCTGAGACACTGACAGGCATGTTTTTAGGAGCCAGAGACCACAGTATGGAACTGAGACACTAGCAGGTAAACACAGGAAAAGAAATCATTATCATGTGATTACAGAGGAAAAGCTCACATTACCGTCAGACAAATTATACCCATAGATTTGTCCTTCTGCTTTCCTCCTGCATTCATCAGAGCAATCAGAATACAAGGAAAAAGTAAATCTAATTAATATAAGGAGTCCTTGTTGCCAATACTTTGTTTATCCTCCCATCTTTCATCCTTCTTATGTGCTATGTCATTTTTCTATTTACATTAGATGGTGACAGAAGTTTTCCCTCTATACAATATCCAGTAAGGGTTGGGGGAGGGGAAATGTAAATTTTGATAAGATTCTTTAAAACAAAAATATTAACAAAGGTGATATCTCTGCTAACAAGAAGAGGGAGAAATCTCTCAAATGAACAATCCCATTCTTCTGTCTGTGTTCATAGCTATACCTGTTTCCAAAACTAGTTTCAAAACAAAACCAAGCTCATTTATGTTTTTGTGTTAACTCTCTAGTTACTGCTTCTTTAATTAGTAGGGAACATTACTATGATATTGGNAGGCAGATTACAGAGCCTTTTAGAGAAATAAAATGTTCCTTCATAGCTTTGCATTGGAAAACTGCTGGTTGAGGGTTAAAAAAAAAAAAAAAAAAAGAAAAGGCATGGATGTTGCCTGTGAAACCAAAACAGAAGATTGGACTCTTTTCAGTTTCTTTAACTAGAAAGAATTTTACAGCTAAACAGAGCACTGTTGGCTCCAAGAACATTAGTCTCTGAGTCAGCTGCAGCATCTTCTCAGACTATGAAACAATTTTCTTTGTAATATGTATGGAATGGAGCCATGCAAACCCCAGCCCAAAAGAATACTTTGTGCCCCAACACAAGCACAAGCTATGTATGGGTTAACTTGAACCCTCTCAAGGTCATTTATGGTCAGAGATATTATTATGCAATTATGACACCTTTCCATCTGTTTTTAGCAGTTAACAACTGCAGCTGAAGGAATGCTTATTATTTCATGTTCACGCATAACCTATTGATTCTTTCTTCTTTATTTAATTTCATTTATCAGCTGGCATTAGAAAAGATGATTTAAGTTGCCATATGCTACTGAAGAATTTGGTAAGTTAAATCACAGGGACACAGTTCAAACCTTGACTTTTTGCATGTTCGTTTCTGCTTGTGAGCCTCAGTTTGAAGCACTCCCTTTTTCTCCCTGACAGACAAACCTGACATGACTTTTACTGTAATGTGATTCATTTTGGTGCCATTTTTACAAAGCCACTTTTGGAGTATAGCCATACTTTTTTTAAAGAAGAACTGCATGCAGGAGGATGGATATCATGTAGTATCTTGAACAAATTAAAACATAGAAAGTATAGTTCAAAATATTCTGGGGAGATTTTCACAGCCCAGAGGAGCCTTGTATTAGGGGTTCTGAGCTATTTCTGTGTGTAAAGATAGAAGTCATGGAGGGGGGGAAATAAAGCTACACTTTTTCTTGCTTTATTTTTTAGAGTTTTGAATTCTCTAGTTAATAATATTGGATTTTCTTTCTCCCTCCCTGCACTCCCTCCTCCCTTTCATCCCCTTCAACTAGATTCAGGCTGCCTGATCAAAACAAATTACAGGACAGCCTTATAAATTAGTTACAGTAGACTAATGTCTAATGGTGACATGTCTGTTTTGCCATGGTGATGCTCATCCTCCAGAGGTAATGTCACCTAGGTTGTCAGACAAGCAACAGCATTTTCATAAATAATCCATGTGATGCTAATACAGGATGATTTGTGATGCCTTATAAAAAGTTTGGTTGGGTTTGATTGAGTTTCCCTCAAGATACTGTATAGTTAATGCCATGACCTGATCTGACTTGGGTGACTCTGATTTCTAAAAAGGCTACTCTAAAATACTGGCGTGCAACATGAAGACACTATGTTGCCCAGACACAGATACACTGGTAATACAAGATGACTGTAATATTCTGCATGTATCTCTGCTTGGATCAAAAATTCACAAATGCATTAAACTACCTATAGAGCTAAAAAAATCTGTCTGTTGTTTGTGAAGGGTGGATTTACCGGATGAGGAGAGAAAACAAGGGGAGATGACTCTCTTCCCCACTACCACCCCCTAACACACACACACACACATCCCCACCCAATTAGCATGGCCTAATACAATTTGCACGCTTCAGTTCACATGACACTGATCTGTCATTCAACTGCACAGTCCTCTCTCACCCTTCCTGCCCAACCTGATCATGGCCAATCCACCCCTAATTTTATCTTTCAAAAATGCAAAAATTACAGGGGAAAAATGCTCTGTGATTAATCTAGTGAGTNTTTTTTTTTTTTTTTTTTTGTAGAATACCATCTCCTTTTCAACTAATAGGGGCAAAAGTACAAATACACAGTTATAATGTAAATGAGTCCCTAACTCTGGTTTGCAAATATGAGTCAGATGTTCATCGTACTTGAAAATCTCAGGATGTTCCCCCACCTGTTGAGCTAGAGATGCATGTCTCAATGCATCTGGGTTTAGTTCTACTGGTTGATTGGCTGTTTCTGGTTAAGGACAGCCTTTCCATATGTACTGTGACTACTTCTCCCCTTTGTTTAACAGGACATGATTTGCCAGTGTCTTGACATACATTCTAGAAAATTACATTGGCTTCACGCATCACATGGAACTGACCCATCCTGTGACATCAATGTCTTATGAAAAGAGTAACAGTAAGTTTGGTGCTTGTTATTTCTACAGCACTTGTCAAGGTATGACTGAGTTATGACATGGCAGAATACTTGATGCTATTTAATGGGAAGAAATTAACTAGATTTTAAAAAGCCATTACCTATTTTTGAGGATCAGAGCATATGTGTGCATGTGCAAGAGTGGACGAAGACAGTAAGTGAGAGGAAAGAAAGAAAATCTGCAGGAAGGTAGGAGACAGAAGACAGAGTTCTCAACTTGGGAGAAAGACTTTAGTACAGACTGGCTTTACCAAAAGATTTTTTGTGGTTTATGATGCAAACACCACAATACTCATATATAGAAATCAAATGACTTCTTGAGAAAAAAGTTTTTTGTCCCCTTCACATTCAGATTAAAGGCAACAATATAATGCCAAAATAAGACAACAATTCAATACTGAGATCACGCTATAGAATAACATCCAAGGATGCAAGGATCAGCACAATTCTCTATTTAATAAGAAGAGAAAAGGAGTTTTAATATTGCTGCAATTCAATCTCTTGGACATGCAGTTTTCTGACTTAGTGACATAGCCAAGTCCCAGGGTTTCCGTCATGTAAGTGCAATTGTTTCCCTTAAACCCTTTCACTCTGCAGTAAGCTGGCAGTTGTTGCATCTGACAGCATTCCTGGAGAAACTAAAACCCTCCAATTTGGAGCCCCTTTGCTAAAGTGCTGGTGAAATTTGTTCTCTGAAAAAGCCAGCACCTTTTATGGTCCACAATTTTTCTCTCAAATGTTCCTCCAAAGCTTTCTGGAAACAAATTAAGCCATCTTGGTAAATAAAGAGGACTCGGTTTTCAAAATGCAGACTCTATTGTGCCTCCCCTCTGATGTTACTTAGGTGCTTCAAGAGCGCTTAAACTTCATAAGGCAATTAACAGGTGAAACTAAAACTGTTCTTTCTCAGACCTGAAGCATCACTTCAATAAACCATTATCCACCTCAAAAATAAAACTATTAGACTTCTTGAGTCCTGGTGAGCTATCCCAAAGATAAATGTAGCTCTCTTAAGCAGCCTGTGCCTCCAGTCATCAGTGCATATCTTAAAATTTCAATTAGGACTTCTGATACATCTCAGTAGCTGAGAGAGGTCCAAGATATACAGGTTGCTCATGACAGTTCTCTGCATCACAAGCAGTTTCTCTTCCACGGCAGGGCAGAAGGACTATAGAGGCATTTCTTTAAATCAGCATTCCTTGGTTTAAGCAACATCTGAAACTGCCCCTGCTTATTCTTCTGCAGCCATTTATTCTTCTTGGAGGGCACACTGACACATCAGATAAACAGCTGCTGAAGATTTTCCTTTGCCCTCTGTGCACAGCCAATCACGTAGGCTCTAGCTCTTTTACTTACTGGGCTATTTCACAACTGCAGATCTCTGGTTCTCCAAGGGGTTTTGAGATAGCAGCTAGAAGGGACTGTGATAGACTTTTCATTAACTGCACCCTCACAATAATAACTCTTCTCTTGAACTCACAATTTGGTATATAGCCTGTAACAGATTTTCCAAACACTATTTCCAGCTGGATATTATTTGTGGTTTAAGACATTTCAGCAAGCACACTGCCATAGACCTTTATTCATAAGAGCTTCATATGATGACCTTGTGAAACCAAAATTCCAATTTTAATTGCTTGAAGAAAAACTTTATGCAGTAATTAAAGGCATCTTGAAAACCAGATGTGGCCTCCCTGTTCCAGTGAAGGTATCTAACTATTATAAGGAAAACTACAGTCCCATAAATTTCCTAGACTATGTTTTCTGATGGTATCCACCCTTAGGACAAGGATAAATATGTAGAGCAAGCTAGAAAGATTTCACTTCCCACATGCAGTGTCAGTATTCCATGGCACTGCCAACCCTGTCTGTCCCCTTCCAGCTTTCCCAGGATCCTCCCTCACTCTGCCCATGGTCCATTTCAGCCCCACCAAGGCTGTCTGTCCCTGCTGTGGTTCTCCCAAAAACAAAATATCAGCAAACTTCTGAAGAACTGGAGCCCTAGTCTGAAAGGATTTGTGGGGTGCTGCTTGACATCTCTTAGTGCAGGCTTAGGCTCAAAATTTTCCTGGCAATTATACACTGCTTAGAACAAGAGACTGGAAGATGAAAGCAAGCAATCACTCTTTGTAAAGCAGAAAACAAAGGTATACCAACATCTTGGTAACTTTACTTGGTAAAGGTTGGGTTTTTTTAATTGTCTGGTTTCTCATGAGCTATTTGAAGCTAGTTGTTTTTTTATATAGAATCATAGAATGGCTAGAGTTGGAAGGGACCATAAAGATCGAATTCCACCCCCCCTGCCATGGGCAGGGACACCTCCCACTAGACCACGTTGCTCAAAGCCCCATCCAGCCTGGCCTTGAACACTTCCAGGGATGGGGCATCCACAACTTCTCTGGGCAACCTGTTCCAGTGCCTTCACAGTTCCAGTGCCTTCTTTACCTTCACAGTAAAGAATTTCTTCCTAATATCTAATCTAAATCGCCTCTCTTCTAATTTAAAACCATTACCCCTTGTCCTGTCACTACACTTCCTGACCAAGAGTTCTTGCTGTGCATTATCAGCTTTGAGTAAATATTTCAAAACATGAGATTCTCATTTATTTTTCTCTATTTCAGTTAGCTGAACTGTGAGCTGCAGAATATCTTCTCTTATAGAAGATACAAGTTTGTGACAAGAAAATGGCAAATAATGTTTGGTTTAGACGTGCCTCCCACAAAGTATCTGAGATTTGAAATTCTACTTAATGCAGAAGTTCTGAAAATTGATAGTTATTTACTTCATTAGAGGAACCTGAGAATGTTCCACTTGTCCAGGCATGGGTATGTAAGCAACCAGCTTGAGACTCTATCCTTGGTGATATAACTGCAAGTAACTGGTTAGGAAACATTTTGTTAGAGTGATCTGGTAGCAATGCTTTGTATCCTAGACGTAAACTGGTGCAATGGCCTTGTGATTGAATGTTTAAAAAGTAGTTACCAGTTCTGTCATCATATTTCATGAAGTAAGGGAGCATTGAGCCTGCTGGGTAGTTTGTTCTTGATTCTGCTGGGATACCTCCAAGGAAAAGAACTTGAAGTTCCTCTGTACACTCCCCTACATGCCTCAGTTACTGTGGGAAGGGAACCCAGGCCAAAAAAACATAACAGGCATAAATATTCTTTGAAAGTAAAATTTGTATCAGTAGAATTGCTACCATGATTCAATGGCAATCACAAAATTGAGTAATTACACACTTAATTGTGTGTCTGGCTGGACAAACCCATTTCTGGAAAAAAAACACTCATGTTTTGGGCATCCTGCCCTTCACTCTCTCTTTTCTAGAGTGTCTGAAAAAGCACAGGAACTTGCAGCACAGAAACTACAATCTACCAGGGAGGCAAAATATATTTCTAAATATCCACGTGTCCCACTTTTTCCAGCTGAAAAGTTTAGGCAAAATATTTCCCAGACTCAAAAAAATGCTGTTAGGTAATGTCAGGGAGTGGAGGTTTTTAAAGGGCTTGAGAAAAATGGTAACAAAATATTATTATTTATTAATCAAATAACAAATTATTTATTCATCAAAGGAAATGAACCCAGAGCTCCTGCTACCTACATCATGTTGTAATACTTTATTTCATATTCTGGTATTTGTAATTAAGAAAATAAACAATACTGGTTTATCTAGGGGATGAAAAAGTGTCTCATTGCAAAACTGTAGCAAAATTATTCACTATAGAAATGCCTTAGAATGAAAATCTGGATTAAGAGCAAACCCCCACAGATCACATATCATTGACAATATTAAAAATCATATATAAGTGACTTTCAAGATAAACNATGCTTTTATACTCCTTTTCTGTTTGAAATAGATTTTGTGGTGTCAAAACCCCATTGCAGCTCAGAGTGAATTTTTCCCTTTAGCAGTGACACTAATTTAGATGTTTGTCTTTGCTTTATCTGTCTTTTTCTTTTCATGAGTTTGGAGGAATTTAACCTTTGAGACCTTAACCTCTGAGATGAATTTGACTGAAATTGGACAACTGGTTGAAAAGTTATTGTAGAGAGAGATACAATGGTTTGCCAGATGTACAAACAGGCAAGGCAGTCTCATTTTCTAAGACATAAAATTAAAAATATTGACTGATTACTGAGTTAAGTTGTTGCTTGTTGTCATGTCTAGTCTTTCTGACTCCTCCTTTTTTTTTTTTTTCCAAGTAAGAGATGTACAAGTTCAGATTGTCTGACATAAAGTTAAAAATTATTAGTAGCATTATCAAATGCGATCTTTTCCTGTTTGCTATACTATTGTAAAAGTAGCTGCAAACCAACTTCAAAACACAGAAAATGCTCTCAGGACAATAGACTGGGTTGATTATTTTTACTCTGGTATTACTTGAATAGGTCAGACTAGTAATAATACTGTTGTTTTGGTACTGTCAAAGAAAGCTAACTTCAGTGAACCAAGGAGCTTATACTTCATCTGAAAGATGTATGTATTTTGAAGAATACTTTTCCCTAGTCTATCTGAGCTGGCCATTGAATTTGGACAAACAAAATGTGTTCAGCAACACACAGGTTTAAATTCCATAGGCTTGGGAGGAACCATGTAGGGCACCAAACTCACTTAGGTCACTAGATTTGTGTGTACAGTAAAAAGTAGCCATTCAATTCAGTATGTGTTTCTGAAGACTTTCTAGAAATGGTCCTGTCTATATGAGATGCATATACAAGTAGGTAGAGCTGTGCACTCTGCCTTACCTTATCCTCAGCCCTGGATAATTTCTAATTCTTCAGAAAGGGTGAACACTAGTTTGTTTTTTTTCCTTGTCCTTTATCAAAGCCATTAATGGGGAGAAAAAGAGCCTCACTGGCTCCCACAGTGAGTAAGCCAATAAATTCCATCCTATCCCCATCTTATGTTGTACTCATTGAGCAAAGTCATGCTGCCCAATTACTAGGCAGTCTGTTTCCTCCTTTTGACAATAGTGTCCCCTCTGCTTTTTTCATTCTTTCCTTTGGCATTTTACTTCTTGCATCTCTGACAGGGAGAGGTTGGCAGCAGGTCTTAGGAATTTAACAAGTGATGGTCTTTAACCATAAATGTGTGGGAACAAAACATTTTGGGGTTCACTAACACAATTGTGTTCTTAGGGGAAAGATGGAGGAACAAGTGCTGTCCCTGCTAGACATCATAGGACATACTGAAAAATTATGCAGATAACTCAAAAGAGTGTCATCCTGAGTTCTTAAACAATGCAACATAAGAACCGCCAAAACTGATACAAACCCAAGTCTACCTACTTAACTTTTTACCCCATCTAGTGTACTGAGCTCCAGATTTTTCTCAGAATAATATGTAAAAAACCAAGACTGGTTTATCAATCTTTGAACAATTTAAAATGTCCACACTAAGCAAAATGACTTAGCAATTGGGATTTTTACTGTGTGAGAATGGAGGGTTAAATTATTTTATCATTATTCTCTTATTCATAGAAATGTGGGGGGTTTTATCCTGTGAAACTTCTGACACATGGGTGCATTTAATCAGTTAATGATGTTGCATGGAAATATAATAACATTTTTCATCTTCAAATTAGTCATACTTAAAATTATCTTCAGCTGATAATTTAATATCTCCTTGCTATTGTGTCATGAGAAAGGCAGCACAGAAGTGCCCTGTACGTCTCTTTTAAACTATTCATTTTGTCCCATTTTATTAGTTTTGACTCTGAATTAAATACTTTCAGTCATCTCATTCACTCTTCCTACTGACTTCCTCCTGAAATGACCAAATTTCTAATGATTTATATTGATTCTCTGTGTAACTACTCACTTTCAGTGATTCATTCTCCTGGAGCTCCATATTCTGCTGTCATATGAGTTCCTTCTTTCAGCAGATGCAAACATTTGCCCACACAGTCAAAATAATGCACTGCTATGCACACAAAGTTCACATCTGTGGAACTCTTAAAGTCACCAATTTGTGCAGGGACAAATAAAAACCTATTCTAAATGCCTATACAGGACATGGAATTGCCATTATGCACATACCACCATCGGTACATGTTAAATACATGCACATGCACCAATATATACATACAATTTTCCTTGCGAACAGCTGGATGGAACTCTTCTCTTTGTATTTCTCTTTGTATTTTCACATGTGTTTTCAAGGTATAAAGAGTAAGCCTAGGATTTTATGATAATCTTTGCTTCCAGCTCTGATAGTCTGACTGACCTGAGATTCAAACAGCACATATTTCAAAGGAAAACAAAGATGTGCAGTTAGCTGTGTATTGAATACCAAAATTAAGGTCTTTCCATACAATTATCAATCATTGCAAATGCTGGAACTGCTGAAGTAACAGATATGTGTAACAAAACTAGAATGAAATTCTGAAATGAAAGCAAAGGACAAGAAAATGGGTAAGTACCAACTGGTGAATTGAAGAAGTGTGCATGGAGGGATGGAAAGCTGCAAACTGAAGATATTGACCAGTTCTCAGTTCCCAGATAATTGAAATGCAATAGACAAGAACTGTTTTCTTTATCTGCTGAAGTCTGCTATGCAGGCAGCTGGTCCAATAGACTGACAGAAACAAAATGTTATCTGTCTGCTACATCTCTGTTCTTTTTAGGTATTGACCCAACATCCAGGAATGAAATCTATATATTAAAGGCCCCTACCTTTATCACAAGTGCAGGCTCCTACCAGAGAAGCTAAGGTGGCTTCCTAAAGCTTGCGAGCATTTAAATTACAAAGCAGAAATTTGTTTACTTTTTGAAAAACAATGGGATATGTTAATGGTGAGGCAGACAGAGCATATTAGAGATTAATTTTAATAATCATCTTAGTTATAACTGAATTATAAACTTGTTAACTATGCATATGACAGAAGTTATTTCTCTTATGCTATGTACTTCCTATTACAATCTTACTCCTCCTGTTTAACCTATTACTTGTGCACATTAATATCCTCACATTGTTTCATAGCATTTTCGTTTCTTTGGTATCTTGTGGATCATTTGGAGATCTGGATAAATTATATACTCCAGATTTAAGTGGATCACTTATGTGATCATCCTTGTTCTTGTAAAGGGCTCCAATAGCTCTGTGAAGCAAGACTGAAGATGTGGGTTCCTTGAACTCTGCAGCATGTATCAGATCATCCTGCTGAGAAATTCTTCATTTGGGCTTTTTGTTCCAAAATTTTGTTTTTAATTGTTCCAGCAGTTCAGTGTAAGCAAGACCCTCTGATAAGTCCTGCACAGAGAAGTGATCTTTTGGAGAATCCTTCCTATGCTCTCCACAAGGAAAAAAGATAGAAAACATTTGTTGTTTTCGTACTATAACTTCTCTGAACATTCCCTCTATGTCTTGGTTACTTACTGGCCCTACAGGTGCTTTGGCAAGTTTCCTCCTCCTGATGTGTTTAAAATAGGGTTTACTAATTTTATGTCTTTTGGACAGTGTCCTTCAAGCTCTTTGTCCTCTGCCTTTGTGTTTTTAATTGTCATCTGTTGTCTTCAGCATAGTGTCTTAAGTCTTTGCAGAAGTATACCATATAGTTAATACAGTTCACAAAGATTTCAGTTGCACCTCCCCTACGGATGCTCTGAATACATACCTTTGCTGCTCTTGTGAAAAAGAAGTCAATGAAAACTGTTGAAAGAAAAGTATTGACTTTCCTCCATTAACACTTCAGTGGTAGGAAAGAAATATAGGTAAGAAACTGGTATTTGTGTGGATAAGGAGTAATGACTGATTAATTAGCAGTCTTAAATTGGAGAAAAAGCTGGATGAAGTTCATCATCAGGCTCTAACAACTTGTGCTGTGTGAACCAGAACCAGCTTACTCATGTTTTGGTCAACTGACACATCTGTAACTGTGACACATCCATAGTGTGGAGGGTAAAGAGACACTGAAAATCAAAAGGACAGATCAAATACAGTCTCACATTTAATCAGTGCTTTATTTAACCTTATGAATTTAGAAACTATTTAATTGTTGGACTTTTTTTAAGCATTTCTTCCTTAGTTATTTTGTATTTCTGTATATGCTGAATGTTTTTTAATTCTAGTCCTTATGCAGTGCCAAAATCATAAATTTGGATAGGTTTGGCAACTGCTTTTTTCACTGTCAACAGTAGGCAATTATTGGCATTTTTTATTATTTTAAGTATAATTAGTAAAATATATCAGAAAAAATAAGCATCTCATTTTCTCTGGTGTCAAAACTATATTAACAGACTTTGGGAAAACACAAGGGGGAGCACAAGGCAGGGCAAAAAATTTCTTTCATTGGCATATATTGTTGTGAGACAATGAAATCTGAATATTGCCTATCCTGATCCCCACTGGGATCTCTGAGTCCACAGAATGATCCTAATTGAATTTTCCCTGCCTAAATGGAGTATGCCCTGTTGTGAACCTGCTTTGAGCATGATGACAGGATGGGACGTCTCAGAGCATCACTTCTGTGAGACCCAGGGCCTTCCTTCTATTACCTCTATTATCTAAACAAATAACCTTGGACAAATCAATTTACATTAATCCAACCTAGTGGTTTAAACCCCTCTCCTTTCCTGTGAAATGTCTCAATCAAGTTTCAACTGAAATTGCTTGAACATTTATCGCTTAAAATGTGCCTGTGTACAATAAGAGAAATCTGTAATTTTCTATTAAAAATATAGATATGTTTAAAAGGGTAAATTAATGTATGGGTCATAGTAAGTTCTGCTCTGTAACACGGAGCACAGAATCCCTTAGGAACACTTGTATTTCTATTCATGCTAAAATGAGTTGGCAAAGTGAGATTAATCTTGGATTTTCTTCCATTTTCTTGTTTCATTCATCATATGAAGAATTTAGAATTTCCACAGTTTATGGTACAAAATTAAAAATCTGCACCGATAGTGAGCTTCAGCCATGTTTACTGCAGTGATCACACAGGATTAGTTATGATGCTTCCTGTGTAAATGCACTTGAAATAGATAGCACTGTGAATAACAACTATTTAAATTTATGGGGAAATTGTTTGAAACTTAATGAATTTCATTACTCCATTAGATAATATGACATTTTTCAAAACTTTCCTTTTTTATGTATACAGAATTTTGTCTAGAAAATAATCTTATTTGTCTTTCTCTTATTTTGAAAATTACAGATTATTTTCACACATGCCCTGGGTAAATCCATAATTCTATGTTTGTGTAATAATTCTAGTGTTTTATAGAGGTTATAATAGTCTTTTTGTATGGACATATTGTCAAGGTAAGCTCTTGTGTATTGGTTATTTTTGCCATTTTTCTACTGATTTCATAATCAGTGAGTAGGGTCTGGGGATTGGCAGAGAAGCTAGACAAAGCATTTAAGAATTAATAGTGTTTAATGAATGATGAAAACAATATTTAAGATTTTACATATATATATGGAATTGTGTTCTTAATGTTTCTACCTGCTGATGTTTTTGTATTTAAGATAAGAGTTAACAACCACACATCTCACTCTTTGCCTTTGCCTGAGTTCTTAATTTTCCTGTTTTTGTGAAGATGCTGAGCTGAATATTTCTTGCTCTGGTCAGCTCAAAGTAATGTCTTTAGGTTTACATAATATCTTGTACAAAGCTACCTTGTATATTCAGAGGAGTAGGCATGCCTTTTTGCAAATATTCTGAAGCATGACAAGCTACTTGGATGATGTCTTTTTAAATTCTACTACATTTTGTTTTCAGGTTGTTATTCCATGAAGTTTTATGATAATATTGGAAATAATTTCAATTGCCCAATTCCAGTTGAGATTTGGGTTTAGACGAATTGAACTGCAAAGAAAAAATGGTTTGTAATGCAACTTAACTTCACACCTAGGAAAGGAAGCAGTTAAAAAAAAAAAATCAGCATGTTGACTTGCTTAGAACATTGCATGCAGGCTGTAAGACAGTGCACAATGTAATATTTCAAAGACCTGATCTTTCTGTTTTTTATGGCTAGGGTTTCACACTGAATTGCCAGAATTGTAAAGTGCCAAATGTCCCTCACTCAGTCATCTAGTTCTGCCCTCTCCTGCCATGGCAGAATCATCTTTTGCTAGAGCAGGTTGCTCAAAGCTCCATCCATCCTGGTCTTGAACATTTCCAGGGATTGGGCATCCACAACTTCTCTGAACAACTTATTCTAGCACCTCACCACCCTCACTGATAACTAATCTAACTCGCTCATCTTTTAATTTAAAACCATTACCCCTTGTCCTATTGCTCCACTCCCTGATAAAGAGTCCCTCCCCATCTCTCCTGTAGGCTCCTTCAGGTATTGGAAGGTCCTATGCTTTGGTTAAAACCAAAATTTTGCATTATCTTCAAGTTGTTCTGTTCTTCCCAGTCAGTTCTACTCTCGTTACATTTTGTCAGAGTGACACTAGAAAGCTCTTCAGTGACCCTTCCTCCCATTCTGAAGCACTGAATCTGGATTGCATGGGACAATCAGCACCCCAAAGACATTCCTCCTGTGCCCTGGTACAAAGACAAACCTTGAAAACCCTACTGAAGTCCTTCTGGAAATATCCCAGTAGTTAGAAACAACAGGTGGAGTGAGAAAGGACCAAGCTGGGAGAGCTGCAATCACCTTGGCCCCAAGAGGCTTGGCACTGCCATAGCTCAATAGTGTCACATAAATCTTGACCTAGTATCTCTGCACAGCCTTGCAGACTGCAGTGCAGGCATAAACCAAAATTATTATCATAAACTCCTCAGCTGATTCCTTTGTGCTGCACTCTTGTCTCTATAGGGTAGGTTTTATTACTTCCCTCATAGTTTATTTGTATCCATTCTACAGCTGGTAGCAAGATGTCCAAACTAATGAAAAGAGTTGACAACCTTTTTGAAAGATTGAAGTGTCTGGGTTATATGTATTGGTGTGAGAGAGAGAAAGACAAACCACAGAGTGAATGAGAAGAAAAAGTAAAAACAGTTTCTTCCCATGTACTTTTCTCCCAAATAGAGCAAAAAGGTGAAGATTGTATATCCTCTCTAGTCTACTGCCTGTTTAGGCAGTAAATCTATACCAGTAGGAGATTTATTAATTTAACTGTGATCTTGCATATAAGAATTATATGGGTAGTCTCAGATCATATTTATTCATTTAATAGTGGGATTTATTGGCAATGTCTGATAACCATATTTTGTAGTTTAGATCATTGTTTTTCCATCATATTAATAGTTTCTCTCTAACTTGCTATTTAAATAAGACATCTCTGTAGTCTTGAATATCGACAAAAAAAATCTTTAGCTGGGTGACATAATCTGGCAATCAGTAAATTAAAACAGCATGTAGCTTCTGATGAAAAAAATATTAAATGTGTATCTCATAACTCTGCTGAGGTTTAGTTAAACACATAACCTTTATATGAATTTATCTAATTAATCTGGGACAAAAATGTAGCTATTTCACATATGGGACTGTGGAAAAAGATAGCATGGTCATTTACCACTGTGGAGTGCTCACTCCTGAAAGAAGAAAGATAATTTCTGTAGGGAGAGTTGACAAGGTGCAGGTTAAATACCTATGCTGGCTTTCCCCTAGAAAGGTTGTGAAAATGACTACTCCCACCCCTCCCCCAGATAAATTACAGAAAGTTCACTTTCTTAGAGTTTTTTTAAAAGTTGGTAATACGAACTCAAAGTTTTTAGGATTTTTTCTTTTCAATGCAAAGTTTCTTTTTATTGACCCAAAAAATATCTGTTTGCAGTCGTTCCTTTATTTTTGCTCCTACTTAAATCTGCAGCCCTCACTTTCACATAGACAACAAGGAATTTGATAGTTTCTCAGGCAATAGGTTCTTACCCAAATTTGGTAGCCCCTAGCTCATAGTTTTGCTGTCTTGGGTTTTGCAGTACCCACCACCAACCATTTGCTTGACTTGTTCTAGTGATCTTTTGTTCCCGAGTGTTAGAGGCTGACTCACCACTATCTATGGGGTCTTGCTAAGTGCTGTGACCTTAAAGAAAGCAATGCCTTATCAGTCTCAAAAATGACCCTAAGCTTCTGAAACATTCTTTATATAAACCCTCCCCTGAGGGGCAAGCACAGTACAGTGTTACACTGAAATGTTGCCATTTCCTTCCTCCTAAAAATACACAAAGTCCAGGATTCTCCTAACATATCAAATCGCTAGCTCAGTCCACTGTGACATATGCAGAGATTAAATTTCATCCTCCTGATGATGTGGGAATTTGGGAAATTAACATTCAAAGCTTCTAATTATAAGAGGAGTGGTATGCCTGTCAATTTCAAATGATGACATGTGTGATAAGACTGTGGTCTTATTGAGTTTTCTTAGGAACCCAAAGCATGTGTATATTAGATATATACACTTAACACTAATTATTCCCTCAGGGTACTTGTAGTCTGCCCTCTCTCTGTGAGGAACATATTTTTGGGCTGTAGGTGAGACACGAGACTATGGAATCAAATGGTATAGTGCCAGTGCCTCTCTTTAAATTTTTTGCTCCAGTTAATAATAACGCTGTATGTGTAAATTGCTGCAAAAACGTATGATATCTTGAACATTAAACTCTGCAAGAACAAAATCCAATCATAGAATGATTAAGATCATCGAGTCCAGCCATAAACCTAGCATTGCCAAGTCCACCACTAAACCACATTCCTAAGCATGACATCTACCTAACTTTTAAATACCTCTAGGGATGGTGACTCAACCACTTCCCTGGGCAGCCTGTTCCCATGCTTGACAACCCTTCTGAGGAAGAATTTTTCCCAATATCCAATCTAAACTTTGCCCGGTACAAGTTGAGGCCACTTCCTCTTGTCCTATCACTACTACTAGCACTAGAAACAATGTTGTTTAAATATCTGCCTTTTCCATTTACTAGGTTAACTGCATGTAAATACCAAAGAAGGCCCCTGAGCTGCTGATAGACTGGGAAGATAGGAGCAAAGAGTTGACTGTGCATTATTAGGTGAATGTTGTAGCCAAAATTTGGGGTCTTCTACAGGAACTGCTCCAATGAGTATGTGGAAAGCAAGGACTCAATGCCTAAGTCCCTCTCATCCCAGTTGAGTGATCCAATTTACAAGGCTGTGGAGTCAACAGCTCTCCTGGTGGTCTCAGTGAATCCACTTGTACTGTTACTGTTACTGATAGCAGTAACATGGCAGAGTCCCAGTGAGTTTTCAACACAAGAATTTTACATGGTCATACACGATCACAACACTTTTGCATGATATATCAAGGACCTAGAAGGTAAATCTCAGTTTCCAGATACTGCTTGTTTATGTATTTATTTATTTATTTATTATTTTCTGTACAGCCAGAAGGAAATCAGGGGTTAATCTGCAACGACAGAATAATTAAATCAAGATTTGAATCGGTTTGGCAGGCTTGAATCAGCTACTGTCTTCACACTCTGCCCAGGCAGCTGCAGTTCCATAAAGCCCCTAAAAGCCATATACTGAGAAATACCCATGTCCTGTTGCAGGAAACAGTGATAGTCTCTGATTTGTTTGCAATATATTGCCACACGAATACCACATTCAAAATAATAGTTAATATGTAACCACAAGGTGATGTTCTTTTACTGTCTCATAAACATGATCCAGTTCCTGCTCTGCAACCTCCTGCATATGCACTGAGTACCAGACACCAAAAACTACAAGAGCAAGCAAGGCTAAAACATGCAACCACCAAAGTGTTTTCATGCATCGGTGAATTCCCAGTAACCTCTGAAACATCACCGCAAGCCCAGAGCTGGTGACTGTGACACATACATCCCTGCAACCTCTGGAGGTGGCTGTATTTAAACTGGTTCAAGTTATCTAAATCAAGAGTGTGGGTGCCTGGTGCAGATTTTCCAAGAGAGATCCAGCTGGGAAAGAGTGGTGCAGATAACAACTGAGGTGTTCATATCAGCATGGGCAGGGGCTGCAGAAGAAACGTGCTGAAATAGCCCATCCTCTGACTGGCTTGGCTGCTATAGCTGGTGGCAGCCTGTTTTGGCAGAGCTGTTCCAACCCACCTCCCAGCTGCCTTGAGCCATGATTGAAACTGTTTATCCAAAACAGTGCATTTATAGTTTTGTGAACACCAAATTCCTCATTTGTTCCCTTTTTGCTCAGTGCTTGGGAGGAATCAAGAACAGTAATACCTTATAGAATTCTAAGATAACTTATATTGTCTTTCTTATAACAGATCAATGGGATGGGGACATTCCTCTCTGTATAATAGAAATTATTCAGATAAAAGAAAAAAGACATAAAGATATGTTGAAGTTTCTAAGCAATTTGAATACATGTAGTATTAGAAGACAATATGTAAATAAATACAAGTTTTTATGCCTAATTTCAGAAGTCCTGTCTGGTTTTCCAAAAGCTTGTGCAAATTATTTAAAAACCATTCATCAAAATCTCTTGCTGTAAGCAACACCAGATGTGTGGATGACGAAGTAGACAGAGATCTGAAACTTGAAAATCACTGCCCAAACATACCTATAGCCTCATGATTTCATTCACATTCAGTCCTGTTGTGGATTTAGAGAGACAATTCAGACATGACAGACTGATTTATTTCCCTAGTTTATTCCAGTTTCACCCACTACAACAAGTGGAATCATAGGGTAAGTTGTGATGAAGCTGGAGTTGCGTCTCGTTTCCACTGTCTCAGGCTAGTCAGATGTTTTGTCTGATGCAGAAACTCTTTGAGAGGCAGGTTAAAATTGGGGAGTTTTCTGCAAGAGTCTAAGATATGTATTGTTGTGAAGTGTAAACTATTTAGAAAGAAAATTCAAAATGTAGAAAAATATTTGTAATCTTTACTATTCTGCTTGTAATGACCTTTAGGTACTTCTACCACTTTGCAAATAGTGTTTAGGTAATCTTTCAATAAATTATGCTAAACCACTGGCAGGTTATAAAGAATACATGTGCTAGATGACCATTGATTTTTCTGTTAGTGATCTTAAGACGAGAGAAATTAATTAGCAAACAGGGGATTTGTCTGTTCTACACCTCCTGCCCACTCAGCTTAGAAAAGGTCTACCAGGTGAAACTGTTAATTAGGTAAAAGACAGGAAAAGCACTGAATGAATATGTAGGAACATGTTTCTTGTCAGAAATATTTCATTTTTGATACAAAATGTGGCTTCAAAAAAGTTATTTCGACATTTACAGCCTCTCTTCTAGTCAAGTGGAACAAATAGTCTAAAAGGAAATGCAAAAAGTATCATAAGTTAGGAATTAGCATAGGCCAAAATCTGAAATGGTTGACTATTAAATCAGTTGCTCGTGGGCTTCCAAAGAAAAAAGTAAACCATATGAGAAACCAGTGTCTGTGCCCACGTCTTATGTGGTAACAGACTCTAAGGGTTGAGGTTTGTTTATGTGATAGTAAACAGGCAAAAGTATACAACTGAAGAATATACACTTCATTCTAATTCCATAAAAGCTGTTGCTATGTCCTGAATCGTGATTGCACAAAAAGATTTTTGCCTTGAGATGAAAAAGCAGTCTTCATCTGAATGCAGAGACCAGGAACTACCATGTACACTGTTTCAGTGAGTTTCAGTAAGGAAAGGTGAAAAGGGAATAACAGTATTGTGTTCAGGGTACTCCAGTGAAGAAAGAATAGGATTAGAAGAGGTAAGAATGAGAGCTTCACTATCCTTGGCTTTTTCTCTTAAGAGGATGATGAAAACGCTTCATCAATCTGGTCACATGAGTAAATTAGGAGGTCCAATACTTAACTAGCACTCAACTAGCGTTGAGCACTTTAACAGCTAAACATAATGAAAAGTAGATACTTTGCAGCCAGCCTGTATTCTTTGAAGAACTTGGGAATTTAAATTTTGAAAGAAAACACTTTTTGTCTTTAGATGCCATTAGATGGCAGCTGAATCATGGCTTTAAGGTAACTCTACTGTGAACAGAAGCAACTAGAGCAGCATACACTGTCTTAATCCCACTGTGAATCTAGCCCAAATGCCACAGTCCTGATTCACACTGAATAGTACCTGTTCACCAGAATGAACTAATTTGAAGCAGACTTTCCTCATGGGAAAGCTGTAGCAAAAAAAGAGGAAAAAGTAAAAATACAAAGAAAGTTCATTTGTGCTAGTTAAAAAAAAAGAAGTAGTAAATTTAAAACAGTGAAACAAATTAGGATTTATATTTCATTAACAATGACTTATCACAAACCATTCCCATATATTTCCTGATGATTTACCATTACATAACCTGCTCTATATTTATAATGTACATCTGGCATACTGTACTTCTATTCAGATCACTTTAATTAAACCAGCCTCCAAGCTCTCATATAAAACAATGGAAGTTCTGAAATGCAGGAAAACAGCAGCACAAATTCATGAATAGCCCTGTATATGGAGGCAGGCAATCTGCAGATTAGTGCAGTGGTTTCCTGTTGTTAACACCATAAACTTGTTGAACTCAGTTAGCTAAATTCTTCTAACTTCAACCCAGTTGCTGCAGCTACAGCAAAAGAGATGGGCCAGAAGAGAAAAGCAAAAGATTAATAGCTTTTTTAGATTGGAGAGAAAAAGAAAAAAAAGGAACTAGCTTTGTGGGCTTGAAAAGAAATGTAGTGCTTTGGAACTCTCTGACTAAAATTACAGTATCAATGTTCCCTCTCAAAGACAAAAAACTCTTGAACCAAATAGATAGGCATGAGGGGCCAATGTTGAAACAATTTCTAAAAAAGGCTTAATGATTTAGAGTTAATTTTCAGTAAATGTCTTGCTTAGCCACCAATCTTGGAGGGACTGAGAAGTTCCCAGTAGGCAGAGCTCTTCTCATGAGGACCTCAATTATATGTATGTAAAAATAACTGATACTGCAGGGTTTGGGTGCAGAAGGTTATTTCCAGTCTTTAAAAATCTTGATATCCTGACAAGTATTTAAATCCTCAAGCAATTATCAGGGATTACTTTTAAAAGCTACAAGACTGCTATAATTCACTATTTTTAAACCTTGTTGCAGGCCACAACAAATTCGCAGTATGGATAAGGACCCTCGTACAGGCAAATAAGCCTGCTGATTAAGGGTTTACTTTTCTTAGCCATTTTTTATGGATGCTGCAGAATATATAAACAACAGTCAGAAAAAGCGTGAATATAGGATAGTAAGTGTCATAAAATATATTTATCATGATATAAAACCATATTATTAGTACACTCTGCAACAACTATAACATAATATTCCGTTACAGGCTCATAGCATCATAGGATAATTCAGGTTGAAGTGAATGTTAGGAGGATGCTAATCCAACCTCGTGCTCAAAGCGGGCTAGATCATGAAATTGATAGCTCCCCCAACTAGGTATCTGCAACTAATAAAATCAAAATCAGCTGAAGCCTTTCAACAGAACCCAGTCACAATACAGCCTAGTAGTTTTAAAATGTTGGTAAAGTTCCTTTTGCCACCAATTATTAAATTCAACTGAAAGTGGAATTAATTGGCAAAGGTTATGTGATCTAATTAGTGAACAGAATGTGTGCCTTAAGCGACCAAATGAGTTCTTAGTACGAATGCTCACCCTATGAACTACTTGGTATGTAACAGATCCAGATTGTAACATCTGTTTATAGCATATTCTTCGTCAAATGCTTTGCCAAATGGAGCAGTTCTCATTTTTACCCCTCTTTTCACCTTTTTATCCTGTTCTTCCCTGCTGGGAGAGTGTCCTAAACACAAGGCCATAGACATGAATGTTTTGTTTTCTGATCTCTTGAAGAGAAAGGGATAATTTCACCAAATAATTTATTTGCAATGCTTAATATGACCAGTGCAAATGACTCCATAAGACACAGGGGAGAGAAATTTCTCCTTTTCCTGCTGCTTCTGCTGTTCAGGGAGATATTGAAGTTTTAGACATTATGAAGATTATCCAAAATGACATTAGTCTAGTCACAACTGTAGCAAAATCCTCCTGTGTTGTACCAATTAATTTGCTGTGAAAACCTGCATAAAGAGATGCTGAACAAATAGAAGACTAGTGAAATCTTACTCTTCGTTGTACAAATAAAATTTGTAATTAAGATTTAGGATGGGCAGTTTCTATTTCTGCTTCCAACAACCCTGCTCTGTAGAGAACTGATATCCCCTTTGTTTAAAGATTCAGGAGTCAGAGCATTATTTTATTGTAAATTACAGGATGTAAGAATTAATGGTATAATAATTCCAACGGGAAATAATTTTAAGGTAATAATATAATATTAATGTAAAGTGAGACTCCATACAGCTTTGTGGAGATGTATAGTAACACCGGAAGTGAAGGAAGGGGAAAGTGGAAGAAAAAAGAAGGAGGTCAAGAATTAGAATGCTATCCCTATATATAAGTGCATAGGGCAACTCAGATGGACCAACAGACAGACCAGGACCCAAATGCCTCACCCCTGCGGTAGCGACTGGGCAGGGCTGAAATGAGGAGCAACAACTGTGTCCTCCTGCCAGTCAGTGACCTGCAGAGTCACCCCTCGTGTTGCTCTGTTCCTCAAACTGCTGGTGTGGACGTACCCCCGGTGCTGTGGGGACCCCTCCCGGACCAACAATCGTATCAGGACTTAACAGCATTGTGTTTCTCGTTAGTACGTAGCAAAGACAACAGCTGCAACTGCAGTAAAGAACATACAGCTATACACAGCAAAGTGCAAATTTTCTATGACAGTACTTCGCTTGTGACTGCATAAGCCAAGTGTATTTTGGAAATTGTGAGCCTCAGGGAAATAACAACACATTGACATCCAACAGGATACCATGATCATCATTTTTTCTTTGCTTTGAAATGAAAATTCTAACACTGATTATGGTCTTAATATTAAATACTGTTTAACAGCCACTTAAGCACAGGATGAATAATGCTGGTGTGTAAGGCCTATATGTCATAAAGGCAAAATCGTATACGAAGGTCTTAGTATTGCTTGGTCATCCTGCCCAGTACTCATCAACAGAGGCAAAGAAATACCTTAGTATTTGTATAGATAGACTTTAAAATGCAACGGGGAAGACCTGATTGTGTTACTGAAGCGAATTCACGAGACCATGTGGGCTATTTAACATCTTTGTTGGAGACATGGACGGTGGGATTGAATGCACCCTCAGCAAGTTTGCTGATGACACCAAGCTCGGTGGCACAGTCGACACACTGGAGGGAAGGGATGCCATCCAGAGGGACCTGGACAGGCTTGAGAGGTGGGCTAATGCAAATGGCATGAAGTTCAACCAAGCCACGTGCAAGATCCTGCACCTGGGACGTGGCAATCCCAGGCACAAATCCAGGTTGGTCAGAGAATGGCGGGAGAACAGCCCTGAGGAGAAGGACTTGGGAGTGCTCATGGATGAGAAGCTCAACATGAGCCAGCAGTGTGTGCTGGCAGCCCAGAAAGCCAACAGCATCCTGGGCTGCATCAAAAGAAGAGTGACCGGCAGGTCACGGGAGGTGATTGCCCCTCTACTCTGCTCTTGTGAGACCCCACCTGGAGTACTGTGTCCAGCTCTGGAGTCCTCAACAGAGAAAGGACATAGAACTGTTGGAACTAGTCCAGCGGAGGGCCATAAAGATGATTAGAGGGATGGAGCACCTCTCCTATGAGTATAGGCTGAGAGAGCTGGGGCTGTTCAGCCAGGGGAAGAGAAGGTTCCGGGGAGACCTTCTAGCAGCCTTCCAGTATCTGAAGGGAGCTTACAGGAGAGCAGGAGAGGGACTCTTTGTCAGGAAGAGTAGTTATAGGGCAAGGGGTAATGGTTTTAAACAGGATGAGGGGAGATTTAGATTGGATAGTAGAAAGAAATTTTTTACTGTGAGGGTGGTGAGGCACTGGGACAGGTTGCCCAGAGAAGTTGTGGATGCCCCATCCCTGGAAGTATTTAAGGCCAGGCTGGATGGGGCTTTGAGCAACCTGCTGTAGTGGGAGGTGTCCCTGCCCATGGCAGGGGGGTTGGAGCTCGATGATCTTCAAGGTCCCTTCCAACTCTAACCATTCTATGATTCTCCTCAATGGAATTAATCAATGATACAGTCCTTCTGGAATGGGAGAAACAGGTCCACTAGAAAGAATGGCAATCATAACACTGTTAGTCCAGGTGCAGAAGTCACCACCAATGCACTGTGAACAGCAAGAGATGCAGAAGATGAAAACCAAAGCCCAGATCTGTAAAAATAAATGACTGTGTGATCTGCAGTAAAAGAAAAAAAAATAGGGTAATTGTTTGGATGAACTGTAAAGCCCATCTGCAGACATTTTACAGGGCACTTCAGAGTCCCAGCAAAGTGGCAGGAGAATAGCAGCTGGGCCAGTAGAGGATGGACAGAAACTACCAGTGATCAATTATTAGTCAGCAATAGAGAAAAGCAGAAAAGAAACGCTTGTAGTGCTGCAGCCTTTCAAACAGTACGCTATAAATCCTACTGTTTTCTCCAGGTATTAGTCCTTCTGTTTTCACAGGGAAAAGAAATACAGAAAAACATGGAAAGGATCATGTGAAAGTTATGACCATGTAGGCAACGGAAAGCTCCCTCATGGACATATCAGTTGACTTAAAATAACTGGAGATTAGGTGTCCAAATTCCTTAATATGTTTGAATATTTTAGTCACTTCATTAATCACTGAAACTAGGAGGAGAATAGGGTATGCTTGCTTCCATGCAACGAACCGTAAGAGGGCTTTCTGTGACTGACACAGATGTTAGATGTTAGATACTAAGCAAGATTTCTTTGAGCTCATTGTTTATTTGACGAAAATTGCAGCTTTAGAGGAACCAAAAGAATGTAAAGTCCCAGATTTTGTTTCAACATTTGCAAAATAAATTACCTTGATATTTGAAGTGAGATTTTGTTTCAATATCGCCTGAATTTCATGCATAAAAAAAGAAAATAAGTAATATTGTGCATACAGGTGTGCTAATAAGATATGGTGGTTTTATGGATTGCTGATCTCATAAGATTTTCAAGTTCTGAAAGGCAGGTAAAGCATCGTGTACTTCTATCTGTTAACTTGCCTCAACTCCCAGGTACAGAATGAAATATACATGCTTGCCAAATAAATACAATTCGCAGTGGAAACTAGCCAATTTTAAGTTGTGAACCAAATATCAAAATGTAGGTAGCATCCCAGGGAAGTTTTACTATTTAATTCTATTTCAGTGACTATAAAGTTTTATATTTTATTTTTTGTGAGGCAGACTTGGTTAGAAAAGATACCTTATTACTTAGAATTATATTTGGATTAGCCATTCTGTAATCATGCCGCACTGTATGAATTTCATTAAATTCTTTAGCATGTGAGGAATTGTTGTAGCAGTCAGGAGATGCTGCATGAAAATCAAGCAAAAGGGGTTCATTTTACACAGCTGGGAATGGGAATGAATGTATTTAAGGCAAGTCTTTTATTGCAATGTTTTCCTCCTTATTTTAATTATTTTTATCAAATATTTTTTTCTGCTTGAAATACTGTTAAAAACCTGCAAATGCCACAACTATCTTTGTATAGCCTGACATTCTGTTCTATCGATAAGCCCCATAGCCCAGTTATATCTTCTGCAAAGTGTCAAGGAACATTTGATATTAGATTGTATAGCTATTTGTACATTGCAAAATCAACCACACTACAAAAATGTTAAAAATCCAAACTGAGGTTGCCCACAAATTACCTAATTTCAGAAAATGAGTACATTGAGCTTTTAGGATGTGTTAACAGTTTTTCTTCTGTCTCATTTTTAACGTTTTGAGTCACTAAAGCTCTATGCTGAAAAGGTCTAATACCTGTGGTTTACAGTCATCTGTTACCCATTCATTAGAGGGGCTTCTCTGAACCACTCCTTTCCCTGCCCAGCACTGAGGTTTGAGAAACAACCACACATAAAACAATTGCAGTCAACAAAACAATCAACCCCATTGTTCTCTGCAGGGATTTGCTCCAAAGAGTACGTCAAATGGAATTATTTAGAAAACTAAATTATTGCAAGATGGAGTCAGAAGCATACTGGCAACACTTTGAAAATTCATCTTGTTTGTTCTCTGCTTGCTTTTAAAAATATCTTCTCATTAAGAACATTAGTGAGAAAATATTAATAGACAATTGCATATACTAGTTTCTATGTAAGAAAGAGAGCTTATTACTTGACTTTTGTGGTCTACTGAAATCCTGTCATGTTTTACATGGGGTTCTTCAAGAATGCAAGTCTATTTGAACACAGTGACGACATCACAGTGATGATAACATCACAGCCAAAACATTTTCCTCATCTTTGCTTGTATCAAAATTTTATAGATAATTTAGTGAGAATCAAGCTGAGCTGAGGATGATGATCAGCTCTTTAAGTCATAGGTCCCTAAAGCACGTTATCTGGCATTTCCCAGGTTCATCTAACATTGTAAAGAGAAAACATTCCTGATGATGTTAATGACATTTTGAAAAATTTAGTCCATGCTCTGCATTTTAGCAGATGATGCCAGAACAACTTCACCATGAAAATGAAGAAACAGTATGTGCTCTTGGCCATTTTTTGACAAGGCAACTATGCCTATATCACCATTTCAGAGTCAGAATGAACTGTTGCTATCCATAAGAAATAAAAATGGCAAAATTGTCATTATCTTTCAAGGAATTGGGATCTCCCCCAGGCACTAGTTTCAGTTATGACATTGATTTACGCATAGTTATCAGTCACAATTAGAGAGTTAGGACAGGTCAGACAGTACTTACCACATAGCAGTATCTGAGACAGGTTTTTTCCTTCCTAGTCTAATTCTAGCAAGCCCAAAAGATAACAAGATGAGGCTGGCAAAGCAATTTAGATTACAGTTTTCAAACCTGAGGGACCAAAATTAAGCACTAAATGCATATTTAGGTACCAAATTACACATGGATTGCTGCTAAATCTGTATTAGTGAAAGATTCTAGTTGAAGCTAATGATGTAGCTGCTTAAGAGAGACAGAAATGGTTAGCTAGCCAAACAACCAACATGTAGTATAGATGTATGGAAAATTAAATACTAGGGGATTAGTACTTGCAGTAATAGCTGTGTTTTAAAGATGTGAAGAAGTGGAAAAAGTTTCTAGACTGACATTCATCTCAGCTATCAACTCTCTTGATCTGAAAGCAAAGGATTGCCTGGAGTATAGTAGTTCAGTAACATAAGTGACTTAAGCATGGCAGGTAAAGAAACAAAAAATTTGGGGACTGGGTGAGGGAAAAAAATCTGTGTTTCTGAGAACATGACAAGGGAAATTTGCTATTATTGGATTTTCTTTTTTTAAAAAGATGGATTTATTCGAAAGTTATTTAATTTACATGGGTATCTATGGCACACATGAAGTAATTAATTTAATGTGTAATTTCATTTGAATTTCATTATATGAAATTATTTCATGTGACAACAATCTATGCTGGAATGCCATAAGCGTATCCCAGAAGAGGATGCGTATTCGCTGGGCTGGACTCTCGTGTGCAGGAAAGCTACCATGCATAAGAAAATTAAAAGTGCACATGGATGTTTAACATGATGGGTGGAACTGATAAATCCACAATGATAACTGTCTTTACTTCCAGGTCTTTTTTTTTCACCTATGCTGCTAAAGCTTTATAACCAAAGAAAATGAATATCCATACATTCTGGTTCAGTGCTGTTAATCTCATAAGAGTATTTTGTGATTGCAGCTACATTTTAAATAAATAAAAAAAAACCCAAAAAACAACAACCCAACCAAAAACCTGTTCTATTAATTTATAGTGTTAGAGCACAGGGATTTTACCTGCTTGCTTAGCATCCTCTCACAGCCAATTAAAAGACTGTCACGCTGATATTTGACTTCTTTTCTCTACCTCCAATAAAGTTTGAACAAAAATGATTATTTAAGGTAGTCTACATATTTACCATCTTTCACTCTAAATTTTTGATCAAGCATCCTAACATAAAAGGGCTGTTTTCTAATACAGAAAATTTCAAACTGAGGGTGCCATAACATCTGAGAATGGAAGACCCTAATATACCATAGTCAATCATGAATGTCAGTGACAAAAA